>CM053033.1:216787724-217205224 GCA_028564925.1 Lithobates sylvaticus
AAAAACATTTTTGAAAAAAAAAAAACGTTCAGCTCTTTCAGCTAATGATGGGACTTTTTTACTACTATTTATACTTTTTAAAATATTAAGCTTTTTAACTCTTTCCACAGTAACTCAAGCCACTCCACCCAGTTTTTTTTTATTGAAAGCCGAAACGGGTACACAAGTCCTCTAAAATCAGAGGACCTAGTCCTGAATCCCCCGGGGCGTTAGGCTCCTGACAGGGACAAGGACACGTAAACCTTGGTCTTCCTGGCCGAAACCAGTCAGACCCCTCTGGAAGGTCTGCCGAAATTCGTCACTTTAACCCATCACTTCTCTATTCTGCTACTGACCATCTATATGACTCTCATCACTAGATGCACTTGCTCCTCTAACCACACGCAGAATCAGCCCCGACCGTTACAACCCTGGCAAACTGACAACACTAGAAATCTCAAGAGACATTGCCGTGCTCTTGAACGACTGTTGAGTAAAACCAAATGCCTGCACGACTTCACCCTATATAAATCTGCCCTTCTAAAATACAATTCCTCCCTCCATGCTACCAAACAAACCTACTTTGTCTCTCTTATTAACGCCTTGTCATCCAGTCCCCGTTGGCTCTTCTCAACCTTTAACTCTCTGCTTCGTCCCCCACCCCCTTTTCCCACTAACTCACTTACTGCCCAAGAGATTGCATCAATCTTGTCTTTGAAGTGATTGGCAATCCGTGAGGATACCTCCACTGTGCGTACATCTTCCCCACCCAACATACCTTGCCTAACGGCACTTTCAACACTCTCCTCTTTTAAATTGGCTACTATTGAAGAGGTTACAAAAACTTTTCTCAGATGCCCGCCTAACCAATTGTCCCTTGGATCCTGTTCCCTCACAACTACTACGGTCACCCTCTTCTTCTATCCTATGCTCCCTCACTCACATCTTCAATCTCTCCCTCTCTAGTGGCACCTTCCCCTCCCCTCTACAACATGCGCAGATCACTCCCATACTTAAGCCCTCCCTGGACCCCACCAACCTGAATAACTTAAGGCCCATCTCATTGCTCCCATTCTTCTAAACTTCTAGAGCGCTTAGTCTACAACTGTCTTAGCTCCTACCTCAGTGAAAATAACCTTCTTGACCCCTTACAGTCTGGCTTTTGCTCACAGTACTCCACGGAAACTGCCTTACTAAAACTCACTAACGATTTACTAACTGCTAAATCCTACAGCCAGTACTCCATACTGCTACTACTTGACCTCTCTGCAGCCTTTGATACTGTTGACCACCCACTCCTTCTTAATAAACTACAGTCCCTTGGCCTCCAAGATTCTGCTCTATCCTGGTTCTCTGCCTACCTATCACAGCGCTCCTTCAGTGTTACCTACAACTCTGTCTCCTCCTCTCCGTTGCCCCTTTCTGTGGGGGTCCCCCAAGGCTCTGTTCTTGGACCCCTTCTCTTCTCTATCTACACCTCCTCCCTTGGTCACTTGATAACCGCCCACGGCTTCCAATACCACTTATACGCCGATGACACCCAAATCTATCTGTCTACTCCTCACCTCGCTCCTTCAGTCTCCTCTCGCATTACTAACTTACTAACTGACATCTCAGCAGGGATGTCGCACCACTTCCTTAAATTAAATCTCTCTAAAACTGAGCAACCATCAGTCCCTCCCCTCACACCAAGGTGTGACTTGTAATTTCAGCCAATCGCTGTCAAAAGTTTGTAGACTTCACCCCTTTTTGACAAATGAAACCACCAAGCTTCTCATTCACTCCCTCGTTATCTCTCGCCTTGACTATTGCAACTCCTTCTCATTGGCCTGCCTCTCCATAGGCTATCCCCTCTTCAGTCTAGCATGAATGCTGCTGCCAGACTTATCCACCTTACCAACCGTTCAGTGTCTGCCAACCCTCTCCTCCAATCCCTACACTGGCTCCCAATCACCCAGTAAGTTAAATTCAAAATACTAACCACAACCTACAAAGCCATCCATAACTCTGCCCCGAGCTACATCACCAATCTTGTCTCCAAACATATCCCAAACCGTCCTCTCCGCTCTTCTCAAGACCTCCTCCTGTCAAGCTCTCTCATTTCCTCCTCCCATGCTCGTCTCCAGGATTTCTCCAGAGCCTCTCCTATCCTCTGGAACTCGCTGCCTCAACCTGTCCAGCTATCCCCTACTCTAGCCACCTTCAGGCGATCCCTGAAAACTCATCTCTTCAGGGAAGCATATCACGTCTCCAACTAATCTTTTACCAGTTCCATCAGCTCATTTCCCTACAGTTACAACCTTTTTGTACCACCTCCCCCACCCTATTAGATTGTAAGCTCTTCTGAGCAGGGCCCTCTTAATCCTCCTGTATTTTATTGTATTATAAAACTGTATTGTCTCCCTTTTATATTGTAAAGCGCTGCGTAAACTGTTGGCGCTATATAAATCCTGTAATAAATAAAAAATATAAATAAAAAGACCCACCCAAATACTAGGTGGGGCTCCCCCGAAGGGAGACCCCAACCTTGTGAGAGAGGGCAAACTAAGCCAGAAGGCCATGTCCACCCCCTCCCAAGACATTCAGGACAGGCCCTGGGACCTGTGACCCTACTCATCACACGTGCAAACAGTGTACAAAACATAAAAATACAAAAAGTGACAAACGAAGGAATAAATAAAAATAAAGTGGGGGAGGGAGGAATAAGTGGAGAGGAAGAGTGAAAAAGGTGGCCATTGTGCAAGACAATGACCAGGCCCTCCGGCCAGGAATTCAAAAATTCCTCTGGTCCTAGCCAAAAGGCCCGGCCCAAGAGGCAGGTGCTAAAAAAAGCGTGCTGTTAAAAGAATGGTGCAGTGACCTTGGTGCCATAAATCAAAGTGACCCCCGCTCACAGTGATTGTATGGCACCCCTGGACTGCCACTCCAGGGGCACATACTCCATTGGCTCTAAAATCCCCAACCCCGACCCACAGCCCAGACCACAGCAGCCCCCACTCCAGTCAGGAAGGCATGGAGTTCAGGAAGCATAGGGAGAGCCTGCCCATCTACAAGCTCAACCCCGCTCCATCCCTCCTGCCTAATTACATTCAGAGGTACTAAGCGTCCCGCCCTGCATGCAGGTTGGTGCCCGGTGTTTCCTCCCGAAAAACTGTCTGGAGCTAAAGCTACCCCAATCTAGGCCAGAAGGCCAGGGACCCGACCCTCTGGGTCAGACCCAAGATGCAGCACCCATCCTCACCAGGAGCACCCTTCCGGACAGCTCAGACTCAGGCCCCACTGTCACCATCATGGATGACAGATGCTGACCCCTACCGAAACCGCCCTTCCAGGTGCAATTACACCGTTGGATTTGCGGGGGTCCTCCACTCACCTAGGAATCACCACGGTGCCTCCTCAGGATGACTGATAAGAACAGATTTTTTTGATTGAAAATGTATACTTTATTTTTCAAGAAAATATACAAAAAACAAGTACTTTGAACAGGGTACAATCATCATCAAGCATACATTAAATTACATTCATCCTGCGGTATGATGCCTGATGTGTTGTGCAGAGTACTAGTACCCCGAACCATCACATCATGCATGACGCCGCATTACCCTGTAAGCATTGCATCAATAACATTTAACATTTGTCTTCGTCTGTTGTCTTCTGTCAATGGCAATTCAATAGGCAACGGGTGTGATGTGAGGGGGTGGGGGTGGGGGGGGTGGTGAGGGGGAGAAGAGTTCACAGGCCCGAAGCTTTATTTGAACTGCCCATGGGTACATAGAGTGGGAGAGGGTGGGGGGGAAGGGGGGGAACAAAAAAGATTCAGTCCTCCTCTTCCTCCTTGAAGTCCATCAAGTTATAGTCTCTGAGCAGGCTGTGAACCAGTCTGCGACAGTCCTCGATGGACATCCTCTCCCGCTGGTGGATGAGGCGCTTTCTGGCGCACCAAACAGCGTCCTTTAAGCAACACAGCACCCTCCAGGCATTGTCTATGTCTTCCTGTGAGTGTGTCCCACAGAATAGTCCGTTCAACACACCGAAGTGTGTGATTGCAGTCTGAGGTACAAAGTCTTTGAGATCAGGTTCCAGGACCCTCAACAGGCCCTGTGCAAAGGGACACTCCCAGAAAACATGCAAAGCAGTTTCCTCCTGGATGATGCAAAAGGGGCAGTGTCTGTATCTGCACAGGTTTCTGGCATGCATAAATGTCCTGAGTGGCAACCCCCCTTGGATTGCCATCCATGCCAGATCTTTGTGCCTGTTGGTGAGTCTCTTTGAAGAAACATTCCTCCAGACCACTTTGCAAGTGGCTGAAGGGAGGCCTGGAATGGTCTCGACGATGTCCGATGCTCTGATCAACTTGTGGATAGTTTTCGGTTTCCACAAGTCGGGCTTCACTCCATGTAGCCCCAGCTCCTTAATAAACTTGAAAGTGTCCAAGTAGTACCAAGGAGTGTCCCAGTTGTAGGGGATGGAGCTGTCCCATTTGTCCCATCCAAGGGTCCTCCAGAGAGGCAGGAGGAAAAAACGGGACATGGAGTTACCGCCAGAGTCTACAGTTCTGTCAATCAACGTTCTGCGGATGCAGTTACAGGCAAAGAACACCCTCAATAGGGTGGCGATGTCGGGCACGCCCTTACCGCCTTTGAGGGGTTCCTTGAACATAACCGCTCTCTTCACTCTGTCCATTTTGGAGCTCCAGATGAAGTGAAACACCGCCCTGGTGATGGCCTTGCAGGTGTTAACCCGGGGGGGCCAGGCCTGGGCGAGGTACTGCAACACAGGGAGAATCTCGCTGCGGAGTACCAGTGTTTTCCCTTCGATGGTGAGTTCTCTGAGGCTCCAAAGTCCAATCTTTTGTCGCATCTTAGCCAGTCTTTCTTCCCAGGACTTCAGGGCTGCGCCCTCAGCTCCAAACCAGACTCCAAGGATCTTGATGAAGTCCGCTTTGATGCCGAAGGGCATTGAAGCAGAAGAAGGTAGGAACCACTTTCCGAAGAGCATGACTTCCGACTTCCCGCAGTTGACCTTTGCCCCTGAAGCTTGGCCGAAGTCCTCGCAGGTCTGGGCGAGTGCGTCGATGGAGCGCCGATCGGCACAGAACACCGTCACATCATCCATGTAGAGCGAGCACTTGACCTCCCGTCTGTCTGGTCCTGGTGCGGTGATCCCTCTGATCTCTGGGTTCCGTCTGATGCTTTGGGCGAATAGCTCTATACAACAGACAAAAAGAAGAGGTGAGAGAGGGCAGCCTTGTCTGACCCCAGACCGAACTGGAAAGGGGTCAGTTTTCCAACCATTCACCAACACCAAGCTACAAATGTCACTGTACATCACATTCACATACGAACAAAACATCTCCCCGAGACCCAACCTGCGCAGAGTTCTGCACATGAACTCGTGGGAGACACGGTGCCTCCTCAGGATGACTGATAAGAACAGATACTACACTTGATCTTAGCCAAAAGGCAGAGAAGAGAAACAGTGACTGATTACTATGATAGCCAATCAGAAATCAGAGGATATCACAGTGATCAGGTGACCCAGAATCAGGAGTTTGAGGTCCTGATCGTTAGTACGAGGCCCAGAGCTACCGTCGAGACCCCGGTCTCTGTGCTGGGAATGCGTGTTCCCAGCACAAAGACAGATACGCAAATATGTGGCCCCCCACGGAAAAAAGGCCAGTTCAGTGGGAATGCATATTTGCATATGCTTGGTGCCAAGGGGTTAAAAACTTGCATCAATCTGAAAAAAAGAAAAAGACAATATTTTTCTACAATATGGTAGTTATTCTGACATAAGTACAGCCTGATACGATTGTTATATGGTAATGTAATTCTGCTGATTATAATGATGCTTTCCACTAGGTCATTTAAAGCAGATCTCCACCCAAAAGGGAAGCTCTGCTTGTCTACCTCCTCCCCCACATTTGGCACCTTTTGGGGGAGAGGGGGGAGCAGGTACCTGGGGGGGGGGTTCGGCCCCCCTCCTCCTTCCGATTCAGCTGGCCCATTCATAGAGCACATCGCGGCTCACACATTCCCAATAGGAAACTGACTGTGAAGCCGCAAGACCCTTAGTGGAGATGGCGGTGGCAGCACCTGATAGCCGATTTAAAAAATCGGCTTGGGTGAGGACACCACTGGATTCTTGGAGAGGGTCCTAATATTAAAAGTCAGCAGCTACAGTATTTCTGAAGGAGCCTGGAGCTCCCCTTTAATTTTTAACATTGGAAGGTACCTAGCAAAGGGCGCTGGAAATCTTCCCTCCTTCAAAGGCACCTTATCCTAATGCTGTGATTGACAATAGCTAAAACAACAAGCAGGTTGCACAGACCTAAGTGCAATAATAACATCAAACCTTTTGACATTACAAAAAAAAGAAAATTGCATTTACGAGATGTGTAAAAAGAAATCTGCTGGTGAGAAGCCACGGCAGGAGGCAGAAATGACAGCTTTCTGTGGGCCAGCAGAGGAGCTGTATCCACAGTAAAGAACATCCCGATGGCTGTCTGGATGGCATGAAAAGCTACTAATAGGAGAATCCTGACAATCCAGGGTGTTCCAGAGCTGTGACTATCTCCGGGGTGGAAAGAAGAGCAGGGGGTTGCTAAGCATTGTGTTTCGGGAGTTCCACCTCCTTTGTCAAGGAGGGTGTCATAGAACGAGTGCATCTACACATCACTTAACAGCAGGGAAAGTGACCAAGTCATACAATATAATGAAAAAAAACAACAAATAAATACAGAAAAGGCTGATAAAATTATAAATTATTTGACATCCTTATAAAAAGAAGTTTGTAAACAATATTTGTGTCTATAGGAATTGTTTTTTTTTTTTTTGGGGGGGGGGGGGGGAGCTGAAATCTAGATATGACTTTTATTGCATAGTTATATTGGTCCATATTTGAACATTTGTGGGTACTATCAGCCTCTCATTAATTTGTATGGGACTTCCCGACCGCAGCTGTTTGCAGAAATATTGCTTTCCCGTGGGAAATCGTACTTTGCCCCCTAACCACATGGAATTTATGCGGCCCTAAAATATAACTAATGGCAGAAGTTTTTTTGTTTTGGATAGAGTGGCGAGGGATTATACTAACTGTCAGATTTTTATTGCTGTCTGTGGCCCGTTATTCATGTACTGTTATCATCAAAAGTGAAAAAAAAATGTTACCACTTGCCGCCCACCATATAGCAGATTGACGGCGGCAAAGTGGTTTCAAAATCCTGACCGGGTGTCATATGACGTCCTCATGATATTGAGCCGCTGCGCGCCCCCGGGGGCGTGCTTTGCGGCGATCGTTGTGGCGGGGTGTCAGTCTGATGGGCTCCGTTGATCGGCTTTTCCATTATAGTTTGGCACTGATTGGCATCCATCAGTACAATACAATACACTACAATGCCATCCATTCAGTGCCCATTCGTGCCACCTATCAGTGCCCATCCATGCCACCTATCAGTGCCCATCCATGCCGCCTATCAGTGCTCATCTGTGCCGCCTATACATGCCCATCCATGCCGCCTAACCATGCCGCCTATCCATGCCAATCCGTGCCACCTATCAGTGCCAATTTGTGCAACCTATCAGTGCCCATCTGTGTCGCCCATCAGTGCCACCTATCAGTTCCCCTCAGTGCCGCCTATCAGTGCCACATATCAGTGCCTATCAATGCCACCTCATCAGTGCCACTTTATTGGTGCCACCTCATCGGTGCCCATCAGTGCTGCCTTATCAGTGCCCGTCAGTGCAGCCCCATCAGTGAAGGAGAAAACTTACTTATTTACAAAGTTTTGAAATTGAAACAAAAAAAACATATTTTTTTTCAAAATTTTCGGTCTTTTTTATTTGTTTAGCAAATAAGGTGATCAAATACCACCAAAAGAAAGCTCTATTTGTGGGAACAAAATTATAAAAATTTAGTTTGGGTACAGTGTAGCATGACTGCGCAATTGTCATTCAAAGTGCGACAGCGCTGAAAGCTGAAAATTGGTCTGAGCAGGAAGGTGTTTAAGTGCCCAGTATTGAAGGAGTTAAGGATATCCCCAGGATAGGAATAGAGGGGAAATCTTCCAACGGAGACACTAGTTCTGGTGATCCTGGCGACAACCAGGGACTACCTCACTTTGGAAGGATTTCCTTTCACTTTCTGTTTTGGCTATGGGACAGGAAGTGGATGTAAGTCTCCCCAATGGGACACAGATGACAAGAAAAACCTGACAGGGGTTATAACCCTCCCATACCCTATCCAAAATGAGAAAAAAAGTTTTGCCTTAAAGTGATTATAAGGGGTCTTTATTAAAGTAACGAACATGTTATACTTACCTGCTCTGTGCAATGGTTTTGCACAGAACATCCCCAATCCTCCTTTTCTGGGGTCCCCCGCCAGTGCTTTGGGCTCTTCCTCTTCTCCGTGTGCTACCATAGGACGCAGCTTTCTATGGTGGCACACATGCGGGCTGACACACACTGTATGGCTTGGCCCTGTCCCACTCATCACTGGATTTGATTGACAGCATCAGAAGCCAGGAGCTGAGTCCAGTGAGAAGAGAGAGCGGAGAGTGCCACTGCTCTTGGGCACAGTGGAGAATTGGGTTTGGGCTCAGGTAAGTATTTAGGGGAGCTGGGATTGAGTTGCACATAAAAAGGTTTTTTATTTAACTGCAGAGAATGCAATAAGGCCAAAAACCTGAATCCTTTACAACCACTTTAAGTTCTACTGTAATGGAATAATTACTAAAAACACAACACTAGAGGGAGACAAAGTACCCAATTGCTCAGAGAAATACAGGTGCATCTCAAATAATTTGAATATCATCAAAAAGTTGAAAAATGAATGAACTTCGGGGGGAACTGAGACCTGAAAATGATAGACTTTATTATTAATGTGACTTACAGTGATCCTTTAATGACTCTATAGTTTCAGAACATGTTTAGAATCAACAGAGACACCATATCCAGCTGTGGAATTTTATCTGGAGTAGCTATCTGACAAAAGCCTCTTCTCTGACCATTTGGTAGTATAATAATGTCACTTCAAAGGAGGTGGGAAGGGAACAGGAAGAACTTGGTCATAAAATGGTAGCTGGTGTCCTAGATTAACCACTTGCTTACTGGGCACTTAAACCCCCTCCTGCCCAGACCAATTTTCAGCTTTCGGCGCTGACGCACTTTGAATGACAATTGCGCGGTCATGCTAAACTGTACCCAAATACATTTTTTTATCATTTTTCCCCCACAAATAGAGCTTTCTTTTGGTGGTATTTTATTTATTTATTTTTTTTTTTTCCACCTCAGCAAGATTCCTTAGGGGACTGAATCAGTAGCGCCCTCAACAGCGTCCCTATTTGTCTTAACATCATTGTGGAGATTACTTCGTGTTTTTTTTTTTTTTTTTTTTTTTCCATATTCACAACCTTAACACAACCTGTGAGAGCTTTTCCATTAATTCTTGCTTACGCTCGCTCATTTACCAATTCAAAATCATTAAGTAACCCAACCCCCTTCCCTCCCCCCCCCCCCCCCTGCCGCCAGAATCTCCCCCCCAGTGGCTTGCATAGTTTAAGTCTAATTTTGATTTGCTGGCTTTTAGTTAAATCAAACGTCTACCTACTGTCTCTCGTCCTATTTTCTTAAGGCTTCGGCATAGCTCCAGGCCTTTTTAAACCTTCTCCAGCCCTCCCACATAGTTCTTGTGACCTCCCTTTCCTCTACCCCATTATTTACTAGGCACTCCAGGGTGTATGTTTTTTCCACTGCGTCTACCCATTCCCAAATAGGGGGGGTCTCTTGGTCCCTCCACCTTCTTGGGATCACTCGTTTCGCTGCATTGAGCAAATGAGGCACCAAGGTTCCTTTGTATTGCCTGGTTCCTTCCTCTGTGGCGTGCATCAATACAACCCAGGGATCGTTTCTTACTACGACTTGGGTTATTTCCTCAATATTCTTGAGGATAGAACTCCAAAATATTTTGATCTTTGGGCAATCCCACCAAAGGTGACCCATGGTTCCCCTCTTTTTACAGCCTCTCCAGCAGTCTGCTGAGGCTTCTGGCTGGAATCTATTTATTTTGTCGGGGGTTAGATACCAGCCAGATAAGCACTTATAGTTGGTTTCTGCGGTTCTAACATCGACTGCTGAGCTATGGGTATGTTTAAATATTTTTTTAATTAACCCCGTGTGTATTGGTGAGCCTAATTCTCCCTCCCATTTCTTGAGGAACGGCGGCCCCTCCGGTCTGTCCTTCAACAGCAAGAATTTATAGATTTTTGTGATTATTTTTTTCGTATTTTCCGCTGTAAAGATACGTTCCATTGCCGTAAGGTCTTCCCGTCCTCTCAACGGGGGGGGGATCGAACCTATGAAGTGACATAACTGCCGGTACCGCCATTCATCAATTGTGAATAAATAATTTTTTTTTTGTAAATCTTGGATCGCCAAGATTTTCCCCCTGCTTATTAAATCTCCTAACCGTGAATTTTCATTTTTTAACCAATCCCCTCCCAGTTCTCTTCTTCCTGGAGGGAAGAGGTCATTTTCTTTTAGTGCAATTAAAGGTGAATTAAATTTCAATTTCATTTTTTTGTGAATTTTATCCCAAACTTTAAGAGTGTTTTTAGTGATTGAATGTGTTTTTTCCCCTAGCCTTCTAAATTTCGGGGGGTTCCAAATAGCTTTTCCTAATTGTGCTTCACTCAGTGCCTCTTCTAAGCTTACCCATCTTTTTACGCCCTGTGTCTTCCCCCATTCTGGAATTCTTAATAGCACGGCTGCATAGTAATAATTAATAATATCGGGTACCGCTAGGCCCCCCTGACCTTTGTCCATTTTCAAAATTTGGAGTGAGATTCTGTGTTTTTTCTGTTGCCACACAAAGTCCATGATAATTGTTTTTAATTTCCTCAGATATTGTTCTGGTAAGGAGATTGGGACCATTTGAAACTTGTAGGTTATTAGCGGAAGTATCATCATTTTAATCGCATTGATGCGGCCGATCCAGGAGGTGGGTCTATTCTTAAACTCTTGGCATTTTTTTTTTACTTCGTCTAGGAGAGGGATATAATTAGCCTTGTATAATTTCCCTATGGTGTTGGTCAGAGTAATTCCTAGATAATTAATCTGTTTTTTCCATGAAAAATTATAAAGTTTCATGAGATCCTGTTTCTCTGCCTTATTTATATTGATACTAAGTATGAAGGTTTTTGCTTGGTTGATCTTAAAGTTTGAGATTGCACCGAACGTGCTGATCGTTTTCAAAATATTTGGCAAAGATTTCTGCGGAGCGCTTACATAAAAAAGGACATCGTCCGCAAATGCCGCAAGTTTATGTTCTTCTCCACCCGCCACGCAGCCTTCAATACCCGGGTTTAGTCTAATAGATGCCAACAGGGGTTCCAGGGAGAGTATAAACAAGAGGGGGGACAGGGGGCAACCCTGTCTTGTCCCATTGTGCATTTCAAAGAGGGAGGAGATGGTTCCATTCACTTTAATATTAGCTTTTGGCTGGCTATACAGGACTCTTATTTTCTGGATTATTTTGGGTCCGAAACCCATGACCTCCAAGGTCCTAAACAAGAACCCCCAGTCTACCCGGTCGAACGCTTTTTCTGCGTCAATAGACATTAGTAGACTGGGGGTTCGTGCAACCCTCATTGCTTGCATCACTAGTAGGGTTCGGACACTATTGTCCCTGCCCTCTCTTCCCTGCGTAAAGCCCACTTGATCCGGGTGAATCAACCCATCTAAGCAGCCCTTTATACGTTCCGCCAGAATCTTCGCGTAAAGCTTTGTCTCGAAATTTAGCAGAGATATCGGCCTAAACCCCACGCACGTCGAGTCGTCTTTCCCTTCCTTACGCAGAACCGTAATTGTAGCTGACAGTGAAGCTTCGCTCATGCGAAACTCGGAGCCAAGGCCGTTCATGTAACTAAGAAGTCTGGGTATTAGAATCTCTCTGTAGGTTTTATAATAAAGAGCCGTGAACCCGTCGGGGCCTGGGCTCTTGCCCATTGGCGAGTTGTTCAAGGCTCTTGAGATTTCCTCCACGGTAATTGGGCTTTCCAGCGCTTCCCTATCCTCTACCCCTAGAGACTGCAGTTTAGCCCCTCTCAAAAACTTATCGATTTTATCTCTATTCCCACCCTTTTGTCCATCCCCCTTTTGCCCCACGGAATAAAGTTCCTCATAGAAGTCCCTGAACATCGACGCGATATCCTTTGAGAGAAACTTTACCTCTCCTTTTTTATTTTTTATTTTTTCTATAAAGTTTTTGGACTTCTTTTTTTGGAGCAGCCTTGCAAGTACTTTGCCTGCCTTGTTGCCCCATTGATAGCGATCTTTGGTGGCTTTGTTGAAAACTTGTTTGGCTTCCTGTTCTGTCCATTCTTTTAGCTCTTCCCTCTTATAAATTATCTCTCGGAGTATTGCCTGATGCTGGTTGGGGTCCCCCTTGTGTTTTTGTTCTAGGGTTTTTATGTCGTTCGTCAGGTTGTGTATTTTTTTCGTTCTGTCTCTTTTTTTCCACGACGCCTTTGATATCAGGACCCCCCTAATAAATGCCTTGTGGGAATCCCATAAACTTGACCCCATTACCTCCCCATTGTCGTTCGTTTTAAAGAACCATTCAAGCTCTTTTCCCACGCTTTCCCTAATCTCTTTGTCCATTAATAGCTCTTCATTCAATTTCCACCCACAGCTTGGCGGTTTATGTTCAGGGAAATTTAAATTCATGCTGACCGGTGCATGGTCAGAGAGTGTTGCAATCTCGACCTTAGTGTCTGTCACCCTCTCTAATAATCCATGGTCCACCCAGATGTAGTCTAGTCTCGAGTACATCCCGTGCACGGGGGAAAAAAAGGTGTAGTCTCTAATCTGAGGATGCTGTACTCTCCACACATCCACCAGTTGTTCGGAGCTCATCTTTTTCTTTAATAATTTCAGTTGGGCGCTTCCCGTCCCCCGTGCACCGGACGAACTATCCACCTCCGGGTCTAAGACAAGGTTCAAATCACCCATCAATATCAAATAGCCCTTTCTAAAAGATCTTAGCTTAGCTAGGATCGCGACCATATATTCCGGGGATCTCGTGTTTGGGGCGTATATGTTTGCGAGGGTATAGGATGTCCCGTAGAGGGTGCCCCTTAAGAAGAGGAACCTTCCCTCCGGGTCCGTCTTCCTGTCTTCTACATTAAATTGCAGGTCTCCTGCCAACCCTATGGCCACCCCTCTCGTCCTACTGGAGACTGTATCACTATAGTACCATGTGGGGTGGTTTTGGGAGAACAATCTAATATTGGACGAGAGAGAGAGGTGAGTCTCCTGCAAAAAGACCAGGTCCGTGCCATATCTCTTCAGTTCCTCCAGGACCCTATGCCTCTTGCTTGGGGCATTCAACCCTCTCACATTATAGGTCAAACATTTGATTTCAGGCATCCTATTTTTGTTATCATAACCTCAGCCACTCTGAAGCGACCCCCGGCGGCAGGGTCCCCCTCCCGTGCTCCCTTCTCCCTCCCAACCATCCCCCCCCCCCTCCTACCCCCTCCCATCCCCCCCTCTTCCCCTCTCCGCTCCCTCCCCCTCCTCCCCCCTCCTCACCCCTCTCCCCCATCCCCGCACCCCCCTCTAATCCACCCCCCTCTATCCTCACTTGCCCAACTCTGGGTCTCTGAACCCGAGGGTGCCAACTCCTCTTGGCCTCCCCTGAGCTCATGATCTCCGGAGAGGGAAGATTTGGTGCCCGTCCCTACAAATCCGCCCCCCCCGCCCCGATGTAGAGGGCCTTGGGGTGCGGGGCACCAGGCTAAGCCGAGCGTACCCAAACGGGGTTGGTCCCCCGTTGTTGACCTGGCCACCTCCCGACTCCCCCCCCCAGACCTCCCCCACCCCCCCGCGCACCGACTCCCCAGCCTAAATTTAACTCATTTCTGCCCAGCCCGGAAGGTCAGGGACCGGGATCTCCAATTTCCTGCAAAACTCAGTCAATTCCTCGGGGTGTCTCAGTACAGCCGATCGGCCCTCTTTTGAGCCTACCAGGCATGCCGGGAACCCCCAGTTGTATTTAATGTTATTATTACGGAGGGATTCTAAGAGGGGTCTCTGTAGCCTCCTCCTCTCAAGGGTCCTGGCTGACAGATCGGCATAGATCTGGATTTCAGTTTCTTCAAGCTTGAGAGGTGTCTTTCCTCTGATCTTTTGCCAGATTTCCTCCCTGTCTTTAAAAAAACTGAATCGAATTATAACGTCCCGGGTTCTGCCCGCCTCTACTCGATCTGCTCTGCCGATCCGGTGTACTCTTTCGATTTTGGGGAACTGGTCTTCCCCTGTTCCGATTATAGGGGCAAAAATCTTCCTTATAATTAACTCCAAGTCCTCCCCCCTTCGTTCGGGGATCGCTCTAACCCTCAGGTTTTGCCTTCTATCGCGGTTTTCCCGATCTTCCATTTTATAGGAGGTATCTCTCTGATGGGTCTGGATTTTCTTGAGTTGTATCTTTAATTCTAGGATTTCCTGGTCAGTGTTATCGGCCCTCCTCTCCGTCCCCTCCACCCTAGTTAACAGTTGGCCCATGTCATCTCTTAGTTTGCTGACTTCACTTTTAAACACGTTTTCCAGCCTCAGCATCATCTCCTCCATTTCTCTTTTGGTCGGGGGTTGCGAGCCCACTGGCAGCTCCTCCATCCTGCTCACGTCCCCCTCGCTTTCTATTGGGGATTCCGCCCTCGAGTGGTCTTGGGCTATGTCTGGTTTACGGGATTTATCTTTTTCCTTTCCCTTGTCCTTTGGAGCCTTTGGGGAGTGATCAAGTCCAGGGGCTGTCGGGCTGGCCCCCTGCCTGAGATAGTGCTTTATGGAGCTTGGGTCACTTTTTTGTGCTTTTGGGGCCCCTTTCTTAGGCAGTTTATTGGACTCTTTGCTCATGGTGTTTCTTTTTGTTCCTCTTATTCTTTTCCCCAGCTTAGCAATGTATCCTTCCAGTCGCCTATATTTATTCCTCTCTCCTTCTTCCTCTCCTTCCTTCTCCTTCCCCCTCCTCTTCCCTTTTTAATTGGGTATGTCCGCGCTGTTCTAAGGGGGGGCCTCCTGCACTACACTTCAGAAGTTTACCCTCCAGGGGGTTTTGGCAGGGTGATACTTGACTTTTAGGCTAAGCTGGGTTTACTAGATTAGCTGGGTTAGGCCTCGTGCATTCAGGAGGGCTCACAGGGACAGAAGGTACACTATTCCGAGGAAAACAGAGGCCTTCCTAGTCTGGCTAAAATACTATAATCCCCTCGATGATTAAGCCACCCTCCAGGGACCCTATCACAAGCCGCGATATAAGCCAGCATGAGACAATGTCCGTTCCTGTGATAGCAGGCTCCTGCTCTGGTAGGTTGAGAGCTCTTATTATGGCCGGTCAGATCCCCACCTCGGGGGGGTGGTGTACCCCTCAAGGGGTGTTTCAGAAGTTCGTCGATCGGGCCTCTAGGGATTTATAATGGCCGTAACGTGGGTTTGGTACCTCGAGGGAGGGTGTACCACTCAAGGGGTGTTCGGAGGATCGTCAATCGGGTCTCTGGATGTTTGTAATGCCCATAATAGG
Organism: Lithobates sylvaticus; assembly: GCA_028564925.1. Taxonomy (NCBI): domain Eukaryota; kingdom Metazoa; phylum Chordata; class Amphibia; order Anura; family Ranidae; genus Lithobates; species Lithobates sylvaticus. The sequence continues at coordinate 216,803,280 of CM053033.1, forward strand.
GATTCAGTATAAGGGGGGTCGTAGGAGGACACAGCCTCGCATATTCCGTCCCACCAACTGTTACTCCTTGCTCCGCCCGTAAAGCATTTATTTCAGTTTGAGGGGCGCTTGTCTGGTTTGCAAGAAAACAAAAGAGTGAACGGGGGGTCGTAGGGGGACACCGCCCCACGTATTCCGACACACCCCAACTGCTGCTCCTAGTTCCACCCCCAAAAAGCATTTACTTCGGTTTAAAGAGGCATTTTTCTAGTTTACAAACTAATACAGGAAAGCATGCAAAAGTTAATCGATCTGGTCCCTGAACGTTTATAATGTCTGTAAAAAGGGTTGACGCATGGGGGGGCATGGGGAGGCGCTGCCTCACAAATTCCGTGCGGTCGAGTAACACTCCTTATTCCACCCATAAAACTTTATTCAATTTAAGACGCCCTAGTTTAATTTACAAGTCCCTGAATGTTTATAAAGCAATAGTAGGTTTTGGCGCAAAAAGGGGGGTCATGAGGGGGCACAGCCAACTAAAACTCCTTGTTCCGCCCACACAACATTATTCAGGTCATTTTAATCAGGTATTAATCTGGTTTGCATACAGGGCCTCCATGCATAAGGTAGACGTACACTATATGTTATCACCAAGGATCTTCAGAAAAGTTTTCACATCATTTGGTTGCTTCTGCTGTCTTACCTCGCTTCAGGTATGCCCTTTAACCTTGGTCCTGTTTCCAGGCCATATACTCACGGACCGATATGGACGTTCCCGCGGGTGGAGGCTCCGTCTGTTGTTTCCTCTTCCTTTACTGTGTGCTGCTGAGGCCGGTCCGCGTGCGGGGGTGAACGACGGGCGGGGGGGGAGGCCGGTGAGAGGATAATCAGGCCACACTCGCCGGGGACTGGAGCAGCATCGAAAGCCACTTCGTGCGCTCCTCACATCCTCCGGCGGGGCCGCGGTGATCTCTGCTTCTCGGGCGGCTCATACGTCTTCCACGAGCTCGCGCTCGTTCAACGAGGTGCCGGCGTTCTTCTCCGCCTCGCTCCTATCCTGCCTGGCTGACGGGCTCCAGCCCCTCCCTCCGTGCTGATCGCGCTACGTCAGCACGTCCATCCCTCCTTTTGGTGGTATTTAATCACAGCTGGGGTAAAAATAAAAATAAATCATGTTTAATAGTTTGTTATAAAATTTTGCAAACAGGTAATTTTTCTGCTTCATTGATATGCGCTGATGAGGCGGCACTGGTGGGCACTGATAGGCTGCACTGGTGGGCACTGATACGCTGCACTGGTGGGCACAGATAAGGTGGCACTGATGGGACAGATAAGTCGGTACTGATGGCACAGATAAGATGGCACTGATAGGCCCTGATGGGTGGCACAGATTGGGGGGCACGGATGGGCACTGATAGATGGCACTAATGGGCACTGGTAGGTGACACTGATTTGCAGCACTGTTCAGGCACTTATTGTGGGCACTGACAGGTGGCACGGTGGGCACTGACAGATGGCACTGTGGGCACTGACAGGTGGAGCTGGTGGGCACTGGTAGGCGGCACTTGGCAGTGATCGGAACTAATGTCCCTCTCACTGCCGCCGGCGATCAGCTTTTTTTTTTCTCCTCGCGCTAAGGGGTCGGGATCGTCCCCTTATTCGGATCTGTGATCCAGCATGTCTCACAGACTCATTGATCACAGAGCGCTCCGCACGTGCCCTTCAGGGGGTGCGCAGGCCGCTCGTGCACGGGACGACGTCATAGGACGTTGTCCCGGCAATGTAGATCCGCACTGTAGCCGTCATTCGGCTATAGCATGGATCTCAGGAGGTTAAGAGAACCCCTCACCCCCATTGGCTCAATGTAGCAGTTTTAGCATTTGGAAGGGGGGGGGGAGGGGTAATAAGACAAAGCATGGTCATGTAAGGGCTGTCTGTGTAATGTATCCATATTATCTTATTTCTCGTTTCTTTTCTCTAACATTTTCTATTCTAGGATTTGCCTTAATACATTGATAGCATTTGTATGTCCATTGTAACCAAATATCATTTTTGCATTAATTATCTTTGTAGACTGGTAATACTGTATTTGTAATATCACTATGTTATATTTGTAATCTCTGATTATTCTAACGTTTCTTTTCTGTATAAATAAATTTGATTGTTATTCTTTTCGCACAGTTGTCATTCGTTTTTAATTCTATCCATAATAGCTGCAACCGCATTGGTTGATTCTTATATAGACAAAAGGTTTAATTACTTATTTTATGTATCATTAACCACTTCAGCCCCAGACTGATTTGCAGCCAAAGGACCAGGCCCCTTTTTGCGATTCGGCACTGAAAATTGCGCAGTCGTGCGACGTGGCTCCCAAACAAAATTGGTGTCCTTTTTTTCCCCACAAATAGAGCTTTCTTTTGGTGGTATTTGATCGCCTCTGCGGTTTTTATTTTTTGCGCTATAAACAAAAGTAGAGCGACAATTTTGAAAAAAATTCAATATTTTTTACTTTTTGCTATAAGAAATATCCCCAAAAATTATATAAAAAAACATATTTTTTCCTCAGTTTAGGTCGATACGTATTCTTCTACATATTTTTGGTAAAAATAATCGCAATTAGCGATTATTGATTGGTTTGCGCAAAAGTTATAGCGTTTACAAAATAGGGGATAGTTTTATAGCATTTTTATTAATATTTTTTTTTTACTAGTAATGGCGGAGATGAGCGATTTTTATTGTGACTGCGACATTATGGCGGACGCATCGGACATTTTTGACACATTTTTGGGACCATTGTCATTTATACAGAAATCAGTGCTATTTAAATGCACTGATTCCTATGTAAATGACAGTGGCAGTGAAGGAGTTAACCACTAGGGGGCGGGGAGGAGTTAGTGTGACGTGTGTGTGTTTTTTTTCACAGTAGGGGGCGTGGCTGACGTCTGACGTTACTGATCGGCTTTCCCGATGACAGGAAACAGCCGATCAGTGACAGACAGTGTAGGAAGCGCGGGGAGAGGTTTGTTTACACAGACCTCTCCCCGTTCTTCAGCTCTGTGACCCGATCGCCAGACACCAGCGGCGATCGCATCCGCTGGTTCCGCGGCAGCCGTCACGGAGCTCCTGACCGGGTTACGAGCACGCCGCCGGCGGCGCGCATGCGACCCCACGGCTAGGCAATTAAAGGGGACGTACCCGTACGTGTTTTGCCTGGCCCTGCCATTCTGCTGACGTAAATGTGCAGGAGGCGGTCGGGAAGCGGTTAATCATTTAAGTGAGGTACAAAAATTGCCATGACAGATGGCGGTGGTGGTGGACGGTGTTGCCACAAGACTGCAGGCCCTCATAGTTACTCTTGGTGGGCGCAGGAATGGGCCCTGCTGTGAACTATTAGATCAAGATTTGTAATTACCCGCCCCTGTTAAACAGGGGCTGAAAAATTGTGCCTTAGGCACTGGTGCTGGTGCCACAACACTGCAACCCCTCACAGAGACTGTACTTGGAGCACAGCAGTCACACGTGTTGCGAAGCATTTTTTTAAAAAATTGGAAGTACACGCCCCTGTTAAACAGGGGCTGAAAAATTGTGCCTTAGGCACTGGTGCTGGTGCCACAACACTGCAACCCCTCACAGAGACTGTACTTGGAGCACAGCAGTCACACGTGTTGCGAAGCATTTTTTTAAAAAATTGGAAGTACACGCCCCTGTTAAACAGGGGCTGAAAAATTGTGCCTTAGGCACTGGTGCTGGTGCCACAACACTGCAACCCGGCCCTCACAGATACTGTACTTGGAGCACAGCAGTCACACGTTTAGCGAAGCATTTTTTTTAAAAATTGTAAGTACCCGCCCCTGTTAAACAGGGGCTGAAAAATTGTGCCTTAGGCACTGGTGCTGGTGCCACAACACTGCAACCCGGCCCTCACAGATACTGTACTTGGAGCACAGCAGTCACACGTGTTGCGAAGCATTTTTTTAAAAAATTGTAAGTACCCGCCCCTGTTAAACAGGGGCTGAAAAATTGTGCCTTAGGCACTGGTGCTGGTGCCACAACACTGCAACCCGGCCCTCACAGATACTGTACTTGGAGCACAGCAGTCACACGTGTTGCGAAGCATTTTTTTAAAAAATTGTAAGTACCCGCCCCTGTTAAACAGGGGCTGAAAAATTGTGCCTTAGGCACTGGTGCTGGTGCCACAACACTGCAACCCGGCCCTCACAGATACTGTACTTGGAGCACAGCAGTCACACGTGTTGCGAAGCATTTTTTTTTAAAAATTGTAAGTACCCGCCCCTGTTAAACAGGGGCTGAAAAATTGTGCCTTAGGCACTGGTGCTGGTGCCACAACACTGCAACCCGGCCCTCACAGATACTGTACTTGGAGCACAGCAGTCACACGTGTTGCGAAGCATTTTTTTTAAAAAATTGTAAGTACCCGCCCCTGTTAAACAGGGGCTGAAAAATTGTGCCAGTGAACATAAGAGGACAGTCACTCAGCATCAGCATAGGCAGTCTTGAAGGGATGTGACATTAAAAATTATTCGGTTATATCCGCCTCAGGTGCCTGGTAGCTGGTGGTGATCCAAGACTGATTCATTTTGATGAATGTCAGTCGATCAACCGAGGCGGTGGACAGGCGCACCCTATGATCAGTCACAAATCCTCCAGCAGCACTGAATGTGCGTTCGGAAAGAACGCTGGAGGCAGGACAGGCCAGTAGCTCAATTGCATACTGTGCAAGCTCTGGCCAGTGATCCATCCTCAGGACCCAGTAAGCCAGAGGATTTTCGGTGGGAAAGGTGTCCAAGTCTGACCTTGCCCCAAGGTATTCCTGCACCATGTATATCAGACGCTGGCGATGGTTGCTGGAACCGATCATACCTTGGGGCTGCGGACTAAAAAATTGTCTGAACGCATCGGTCAGACGTCCACCTTCCCCACCGCTCCTTCTGCCACTGACCGAAGCCTCAGCAACTCGTCGCCCAGGACCAGGAGTTTGTAGCCTCCCAGTTTCTGGGAACGCGTTGCAAGGCCTCCCTGAGATGTCTCATCCTCTGCTCCCTCTGCGACGGCAAGATAAGGTCCGCAACCTTACCCTTGTACCGCGGATCAAGGAGAGTGGCCAGCCAGTAATGGTCCCTCTCCTTGATCCGAAGAACACGAGGATCCTTCCGCAGGCTTTGCAGGATCAGGGAGGCCATGCAGCGTAGGTTAGCTGAGGCATTCGGTCCGGAGTCTTCTGGGTCACTGAGGATGACATGATCGCCAGCCACCTCCTCCCAGCCACGTACAAGTCCACTGGTTTGTTGGGACTGTACATCATCCCTAAAAGACTGCTGCTGCTGATGCTGAGTGCCAGGCTCCACCTCCATGCTCACACAATCCTCCTCCTCCTCCTCCTCCTCCTCCTCATCCTCTTCCTGTGTGATGGGTGGGACAGAAGGAACACTGTCCGGATAAAGGGGGCCTTGAGAGGCAAGGAAGTCCTCCTCTTCCTGCCTCTGTTCTGCCTCAAGTGCCCTGTCCATTATCCCACGCAGCGTATGCTCCAACAGGTGGACAAGAGGGACAGTGTCACTGATGCATGCACTGTCACTGCTCACCATCCTCGTGGCCTCCTCAAATGGTGAGAGGACAGTGCATGCATCCCTGATCATGCTCCACTGACGTGGGGAAAAAAAAAACAAGCTCCCCTGACCCTGTCCTGGTGCCGTAGTCGCAAAGGTACTCATTGATGGCCCTCTGCTGCGTGTGCAGTCGCTGCAGCATGGCCAACGTTGAGTTCCACCTGGTGGGCATGTCACATATTAGGCGGTTCTTGGGCAGGTTCAGCTCCTTTTGCAGCTCAGTCAGCCGAGCACTGGCATTATAAGATCGGCGGAAATGCACACAGACTTTCCTGGCCTGCCTCAGGACATCCTGTAAGCCTGGGAACCTGCCCAAGAACCGCTGCACCACCAGGTTGAGGACGTGAGCCATGCAGGGCACATGGGTGAGCTGCCCCTGTCGCAGGGCGGAGAGGAGGTTGGTGCCATTGTCAGAAACGACCATTCCTGGCTTAAGCTGACGTGGCGTCAACCACCTCTCGGCCTGCCCCTGCAGAGCTGCCAGAACCTCTGGCCCAGTGTGGCTCCTGTCCCCCAAACACACCAGCGCAAGCACGGCATGGCATCTTTTTGCCTGCGTACTTGCGTAGCCCCTTGTACGCCTACGGAGCACCGCTGGTTCCAAGGACAGAGCACTGGAGGAAGAAGAAGAGGAGGGGGGGTGGAGGAGAGAGGTGTGTCACAACCAGTAGCAGTAGTCGCGTTTTGGAGGCGTGGTGGCGGAACAACCTCCAACACTACTGCACCTTGTCCTGCATCCCTCCCAGCTGCCAATAGAGTGACCCAATGGGCCGTGAAAGAAAGGTACCGTCCCTGTCCATGCCTGCTGGACCATGAGTCAGCGGTAATATGCACCTTACCGCTGACCGCCCTGTCCAGCGAGGCATGGACATTGCCCTCCACATGCCGGTAGAGAGACGGAATCGCCTTCCGCGAGAAAAAGTGGCGTTTGGGAACCTGCCACTGAGGAACCGCACATTGAACAAACTCACGGAAGGGGGCCGAGTCTACCAACTGAAAAGGCAGCAGTTGAAGTGCTAGCAATTTAGCAAGGCTAGCATTCAACCGCTGGGCATGTGGATGGCTGGGAGTGTACTTCTTTCTACGGTCCAGCAGCTGGGGCAGGGAAATTTGCCTGCTGCAATCGGACGTCGGTGTACTGCAAGTACTTGGTTGTGACACACCTAATTCTACACCTTCAGTCCTCTCAGAGCAGCTTTCAGAGAGGACTGAAGGTGTAGTGGGGATGGAGATCCCAGCTGAGGAGGAGCAAGGAGAGGTCCGCTTAGTTCTTTGGTGTGGGTCTTTTATGTGTGCCTGCCAACGAGCTGCATGGCAGGTCGCCATATGTCTGGTCATGCTTGTCGTGCCCAAGCGGCTGATGTTTTGGCCACGCGAGATACGCTTGAGACAAATATTGCAAATAGCAGTGGTGCGATCTGCTGCACTCGTCTCAAAAAAGGCCCACACCAAAGAACTTTTCTGATAACGTGCAGAGGCAGCGCCCTGCACAGGCGGAGCTCTGCGGTGTTGTACAGTTGCTGTGCTGGCCTCTACCTGGCCTCCAGGGGGCATCCTGCCTCGTTGGACATGTGACGCCGCATCCTCCTCCTCCTCGTCCTCCTCCTCATCCTCTCTCCCTTCAGGCACCCATGTGGAGTCAGTGACCTCATCATCCCCTCCCTCTTCACCACTAGAGCAAACCTGGCAGTAAGCTGCAGCTGGTGGAACAGTACTGCCAGATTCCTCAAGCTGGGTATCGTCATCCGAGCCTTCGAATCGTTGGGCATCCTCCTGGAGCATGTACCCAACACTGTGCTCAAAGAGTTCGGGGGACTCCTCAGGAGGACATGGTGGGTCTAGGGAAGGGGTGGCTGATGATGCTCTGTCAGTACCCTGAGCCTGGGTGAGAGAGGATGAGGAGGATGAGGAGGGCTTGGTCATCCATTCTACCAAGCCTTCAGCATGATGCGGCTCCACATGTCCAGCTGCCGAAAACAAAGACGCGCGTGTCCCATGGCCACGTGCTGATGACAAAGCACGACCACGTCCACGTCCACGGCCACGTCCACTAGAAACAGAGCCTGCCTGCCCTGTGTTCTTGGCTCTGCACGCTCTGCCTCCCCTTGGCGGTCTTCCAGCCATTGTAGTCGGTAGTCCTGTGGGTGCTGCTGAGAAGAATATATAGGAGCTCTGTGTGATGCCACTAACACACTAGAAGTCCTATGGGTGCTTCTGCAAAGAAAATAGAGGAGCTCTGTGTGATGCCACTAACACACTAGAAGTCCTGTGGGTGCTGCTGAGAAGAATATATAGGAGCTCTGTGTGATGCCACTAACACACTAGAAGTCCTATGGGTGCTTCTGCAAAGAAAATAGAGGAGCTCTGTGTGATGCCACTAACACACTAGAAGTCCTGTGGGTGCTTCTGCAAAGAAAATAGAGGAGCTCTGTGTGATGCCACTAACACACTAGAAGTCCTGTGGGTGCTTCTGCAAAGAAAATAGAGGAGCTCTGTGTGATGCCACTAACACACTAGAAGTCCTGTGGGTGCTTCTGCAAAGAAAATAGAGGAGCTCTGTGTGATGCCACTAACACACTAGAAGTCCTGTGGGTGCTTATGCAAAGAAAATAGAGGAGCTCTGTGTGATGCCACTAACACACTAGAAGTCCTGTGGGTGCTTATGCAAAGAAAATAGAGGAGCTCTGTGTGATGCCACTAACACACTAGAAGTCCTGTGGGTGCTGCTGAGAAGAATATATAGGAGCTCTGTGTGATGCCACTAACACACTAGAAGTCCTATGGGTGCTTCTGCAAAGAAAATAGAGGAGCTCTGTGTGATGCCACTAACACACTAGAAGTCCTGTGGGTGCTTATGCAAAGAAAATAGAGGAGCTCTGTGTGATGCCACTAACACACTAGAAGTCCTGTGGGTGCTGCTGAGAAGAATATATAGGAGCTCTGTGTGATGCCACTGACACACTAGAAGTCCTATGGGTGCTTCTGCTAAGAAAATAGAGGAGCTCTGTGTGATGCCACTAACACACTAGAAGTCCTGTGGGTGCTTCTGCAAAGAAAATAGAGGAGCTCTGTGTGATGCCACTAACACACTAGAAGTCCTGTGGGTGCTGCTGAGAAGAATATATAGGAGCTCTGTGTGATGCCACTAACACACTAGAAGTCCTATGGGTGCTTCTGCAAAGAAAATAGAGGAGCTCTGTGTGATGCCACTAACACACTAGAAGTCCTGTGGGTGCTTATGCAAAGAAAATAGAGGAGCTCTGTGTGATGCCACTAACACACTAGAAGTCCTGTGGGTGCTGCTGAGAAGAATATATAGGAGCTCTGTGTGATGCCACTAACACACTAGAAGTCCTATGGGTGCTTCTGCAAAGAAAATAGAGGAGCTCTGTGTGATGGGACTAACACACTTCAAGTCCTATAGGTGCTTCTGGGAAGAAAATAAAGGTCTGTGTGATGGGACTAACACACTTCAAGTCCTATAGGTGCTTCTGGGAAGAAAATATAGCTCTGTGTGTGTGATGGGACTAACACACTTCAAGTCCCATAGGTGCTTCTGGGAACAAAATATAGCTCTGTGTGTGTGATGGGACTAACACACTTCAAGTCCTATAGGTGCTTCTGGGAACAAAATATAGCTCTGTGTGTGTGATGGGACTAACACACTTCAAGTCCTATAGGTGCTTCTGGGAACAAAATATAGCTCTGTGTGTGTGATGGGACTAACACACTTCAAGTCCTATAGGTTCTTCTGGGAACAAAATATAGCTCTGTGTGTGTGATGGGACTAACACACTTCAAGTCCTATAGGTGCTTCTGGGAACAAAATATAGCTCTGTGTGTGTGATGGGACTAACACACTTCAAGTCCTATAGGTGCTTCTGGGAACAAAATATAGCTCTGTGTGTGTGATGGGACTAACACACTTCAAGTCCTATAGGTGCTTCTGGGAAGAAAATATAGCTCTGTGTGTGTAATGGGACTAACACACTTCAAGTCCTATAGGTGCCTCTGGGAACAAAATATAGCTCTGTGTGTGTGATGGGACTAACACACTTCAAGTCCTATAGGTGCTTCTGGGAACAAAATATAGCTCTGTGTGTGTGATGGGACTAACACACTTCAAGTCCTATAGGTGCTTCTGGGAACAAAATATAGCTCTGTGTGTGTGATGGGACTAACACACTTCAAGTCCTATAGGTGCTTCTGGGAAGGAAATAAAGGTCTGTGTGATGGGACTAACACACTTCAAGTCCTATAGGTGCTTCTGGGAACAAAATATAGCTCTGTGTGTGTGATGGGACTAACACACTTCAAGTCCTATAGGTGCTTCTGGGAACAAAATATAGCTCTGTGTGTGTGATGGGACTAACACACTTCAAGTCCTATAGGTGCTTCTGGGAACAAAATATAGCTCTGTGTGTGTGATGGGACTAACACACTTCAAGTCCTATAGGTGCTTCTGGGAACAAAATATAGCTCTGTGTGTGTGATGGGACTAACACACTTCAAGTCCTATAGGTGCTTCTGGGAAGAAAATATAGCTCTGTGTGTGTAATGGGACTAACACACTTCAAGTCCTATAGGTGCCTCTGGGAACAAAATATAGCTCTGTGTGTGTGATGGGACTAACACACTTCAAGTCCTATAGGTGCTTCTGGGAAGAAAATATAGCTCTGTGTGTGTGATGGGACTAACACACTTCAAGTCCTATAGGTGCTTCTGGGAACAAAATATAGCTCTGTGTGTGTGATGGGACTAACACACTTCAAGTCCTATAGGTGCTTCTGGGAAGGAAATAAAGGTCTGTGTGATGGGACTAACACACTTCAAGTCCTATAGGTGCTTCTGGGAACAAAATATAGCTCTGTGTGTGTGATGGGACTAACACACTTCAAGTCCTATAGGTGCTTCTGGGAACAAAATATAGCTCTGTGTGTGTGATGGGACTAACACACTTCAAGTCCTATAGGTGCTTCTGGGAACAAAATATAGCTCTGTGTGTGTGATGGGACTAACACACTTCAAGTCCTATAGGTGCTTCTGGGAACAAAATATAGCTCTGTGTGTGTGATGGGACTAACACACTTCAAGTCCTATAGGTGCTTCTGGGAACAAAATATAGCTCTGTGTGTGTGATGGGACTAACACACTTCAAGTCCTATAGGTGCCTCTGGGAACAAAATATAGCTCTGTGTGTGTGATGGGACTAACACACTTCAAGTCCTATAGGTGCTTCTGGGAAGAAAATATAGCTCTGTGTGTGTGATGGGACTAACACACTTCAAGTCCTATAGGTGCTTCTGGGAACAAAATATAGCTCTGTGTGTGTGATGGGACTAACACACTACAAGTCCTATAGGTGCTTCTGGGAACAAAATATAGGAGCTCTGCCTGCCTGCCACGAACACACTACAAGTCCTATAGGTGCTTCTGGGAACAAAATATAGGAGCTCTGCCTGCCTGCCACGAACACACTACAAGTCCTATAGGTGCTTCTGGTAACAAAATATAGGAGCTCTGCCTGCCTGCCACGAACACACTACAAGTCCTATAGGTGCTTCTGGTAACAAAATATAGGAGCTCTGCCTGCCTGCCACGAACACACTACAAGTCCTATAGGTGCTTCTGGTAACAAAATATAGGAGCTCTGCCTGCCTGCCACGAACACACTACAAGCCCCTCTTTCTCAATCAATCTTTGTAACTGAATCTATCTAACTCAATCTCTGTAAGTGAATCTCTCTACCTAACTAAATCCAGCAGAGTGTCACAGAATCAGCCTGCTCAATCTGCGCCGGAACAGCATGTGACCGGCGCAGACGGCGTGGCGGCCTTTTATAGGGGGGGGCGTGTACTACAGCCCCTGAGCTGTAATTGGCTACAGGCGTCCTGCCTGTAGCCAATTATGGCTCTTCGAGTTTCCGGGGCTGTGATTGGCCAAGCATGCGGGGTCACAGTGCATGCTTGGCCAATCATCAGCCAGCAATGCACTGCGCCGGCCGCGCCGGCCGCAATGCATTGCGGGGCCGCTCGCATCACACGAACGTGATGCGAGCGGCCAAAATAGTTCTGGGCTCGCCGAGCGAGCGAACGCCCGGTGCTCGATGCGAACGTGGGTTCGCATCGAGCACCGGGCCCATCCCTAATAGAGACAGGATGTAAAGAAGTAATGGAGATGGGAGAGGAGGTTCGTAACTCGGGGACCTCCTGTATATCCCATTGATTGAAGTTGAATGTATGTTTGCTATACTCCTTTAACCTCCTTGGCGGTAACCCCGAGCCTGGCTCGGGTCCAGCTTTTTGTGCTGGGAGCGGTAACCCCGAGCCAGGCTCGGGCTTGCGTTGCAGGATGCAGGGGGGAAGTTACTTACCTTTTCCCCTGGATCCTGCGATGTCTCCCCGCTGTGTGTGCGAGCCGTCCGCTCGCTCGATTCACACAGTGCCGGGTGCCGCCGATCTCCGTTCCCTGTGACGTTACGACGCACGGGAGCGGAGATCGGCGCCAAATTCAAAAAAGTTTAAAAACACAATACACATACAGTACTGTAATCTTACAGATTACAGTACTGTATACAAAAAATACACACCCCCTTTGTCCCTAGTGGTCTGCCCAGTGCCCTGCATGTAATTTTATATAATAAAAAGATTTTTTTTCTGCCTGGAAACTGGAGATTGTCCATAGCAACCAAAAAGTGTCCCTTTATGTCAAAAGTGGTTTTAGACAGCTAGAAAACACAGATAAAAAAAATATAAAATCACAATTTATCATCAAACAATAAATTTAATGACAGCGACTATTCTGCAACTGAGCAAATTTCAGTGTTTTTGATTTGATTACATTATTGAATAATTTTTATATATATTTTTATTATATTATAATTTATTATTTTGTGTTTCAAACTTTATCATACCCGGGATGTCTACTAGACTCTGGTTCGGACAGATTTAATTGAGTTATTCATAAGAATTGCATGCCTACAATATAAAAACGCCAAATTTCCATGCAAAATAATTGTACCACTTTCAGCACTAAATTCCAGCCAGAATCATACCGCCAGGGAGGTTAAACCTGAATAAATGTATATGTAAATACATATACATTTAGCTGAACCCCAAAACATTAATCAAAAGCATAGGGAAGCTGTTGTGCTCTGTGCCGCCCCCACACTCCGGACAAGTCACATGCTCAGCTCGCAGAGGGGAAGAGCCCGGGGCTGTGTCTGCATGAAGTAGAACATTGGCACATTTCTCCCCCTCACAGCCGCTCTGCAATGTGTCACATGGCACCGCAAAACTTAAACAGCGCCGGAGACTCGGCCAGAGCGCCGGACAATGCAGGCAGAGGAGGGAGACACCTGTATGGGAGACCCATTACAGAGTCGTAATAGGTCTGAACACTGTGTCTGGGGGGTCAGGTGAACTGAATACCGGACACGTGATTCAAAACCCGTACTGTCCGGGTGAATCCCGGATGGGTGGCAACCCTCCTCACCACTGCAACTTTGCTAGAGACTCGCCATGTAAATGTGCTACAAATTTGAAAAGTGTCAACTAGAACTTGTGCTTCAAGTGCTCTGCAAGTGTACAACTTACCAGGGAATGTGCAGCAAGTTATCAAGACTTACAATTCAACACTGACACACATTTGTGGGAAGTTCTCCTTCCTATCTGGGATACAGGAAGCAAAAGAGGGGTGATAAGTTCCATGGGGACACCTGAGAGCCCCAGCAGGAGATTTTACTTCACTTCCACCTGAAGAGAGACACAGGGGTTGATTTACTAAAGGTAAATGGTCTGTGCACTGCTAATACAGGTCCTCTAGATATGAGGGGAACATGTAAAGAAAATAAAAATGCATTTTTGCTTGCACATGATTGGATGATAGAAATCAGCAGAGCTTCCCCTCAGATCTAGAGCCCCTTTACTTGCAGTGCACTTCTAATACACAATATATTTGCCTTTAGTAAATAAACCTCACAGAGAGCAATTCTAACCTAAACCCTACTTATTTTACCTCTCCAGTACTTTAACCACTTGCCGACCGCTGCATGTACATATACTTTGGCAGAATGGCACAGCTGGGCAAATAGGCATACAGGTATGTCTCTTTGAATTTGCCGCTATGTGGTCACGTGCGCGACCCTGCCAGGAGCTCCATGAGTAGGATCACGGGTCCCGTGGATTCCATCACCGTGGGGATACCTGCGATTGTCTCACGAACTGAAGAACGGGGAGATGCTAATGTAAACAAGCATCTCCCTATTCTGCCTAGTGACACTGTCACTAATCATAGCTCCCTGTGATCGGGAGCTATGATCAGTGATGTGTCACACATAGCCCATCCCCCCTACAGTTAGAATCACTCCCCAGGACACACTTAACCCCTTCCTAGCCCACTAGGTGTTAACCCCTTCACTGCCAGTGTAATTTTTACAGTAATCAGTGCAATTTTCTAGCTCTGATCGCTGTAAAAATGACAATGTCCCAAAAATGTGTCAAAATTGTCCGACGTGTCCGCCATAATGTCGCAGTCACGATAAAAATCGCAGATCGCCGCCATTACTAGTAAAAAAAAAATTATTAATAAAAATGCCATAAAACCATCCCCTATTTTGAAGACGCTATAACTTTTGCGCAAACCAATCAATAAACGCTTATTGCGATTTTTTTTTACCAAAAATATGTAGAAGAATACGTATCGCCCTAAACTGAGGAAAAAAAATAATTTTTATATTTTTTGGGGGGATATTTATTATAGCAAAAAGTTAAAAAAATTATTTTTTTTCAAAATTGTCGCTCTATTTTTGTTTATAGCACAAAAAATAAAAAACTGCAGAGGGGATCAAATACCACCAAAAGAAGGCTCTATTTGTGGGGAAAAAAAAGGACATCAATTTTGTTTGATAGGCACGTCGCACAACTGTGCAATTGTCAGTTAAAGCGACGCAGTGCCGAATCGCAAAAAGTGGTCTGGTCTTTGGCCAGCAAAATGGGCTTAAGTGGTTAAGAAGTGTGTGGAGTTGGGTTTCAGGCGTCTGTATTTGTTATGATAATAGAAAAAAATCAACTTTTTTATTCTGAACTGCGAATGACAAAATGGTTGCCAGAAACAAGGCTTTAGTTCCTGTGCCAACCAATCACATCTCCCCGCTCAGTGATCATATCCCCATATACAGGAGTCGATTTACTAAAACTAGTGCAATTCTGCATAGAAACCAATACAGGTTCTTTGTCAAAGCTTAATTGAACAAACTGAAGTTAGAAGCTGGTTGGCTACCATGCACAGCTGCACCAGATTCTGCACTTTCCAGTCTTAGTAAATCAACTCCATTGCGCAATTTGTAGAACTTTTCAGTGTAACTCCGTGCCACCGTTTATTGGTAAAACAATGCAGCCTAGACAAGTATGATGTCTCACATAACAAGCATTTCACATCATAAGTATGTTTATTATAATAAATCCAAATTACTGGAATAACAAGTGCAACTATTGAGATAGCACCCCAAATGTAATATGTTTGCCATATTTGGTCTAACAAAAAATACATATTATTGAATGTTGCTGACAATGTTCAATAGCAGAAACGTGTTGGCCCTTTTACAGTAAGGGCATAATATAGGTTAATGGGCCAACAAGTTTGTTGTTAAAGGAAGTCTACTTTCTTTATTTTATTACAGTGTACTGTCCCCAAGAGGACAAAGTAGATGTATCTAACTATGTGGTTAGTCAGGATGCCCTCTTCCCCCATGGCCACCCGACTAAGCAGGTAGCAAGGAGATGGCTGCATTGTTACCTGGGCCTTATCTCCAGCTTCAAGCATTTTTCCATAGTTCACTGTGCATACACCAAAAGGCCTTCTGTGGCCCCAGGATGTGGTGTGATCAAGTTGTTTCCATCTGGAGAGATAATGAGTGAAAAAGAAAATTTTAGAATGAGAAAGAGCATATTTTTTCACTTGTGCAACATCTTGTGTTCACATCTTCAGAGAGACAACAAAAATAAGTAAAACCAGTACCTGTGGAGCAACATGTGGCAATATGTATCTGACACTGGCCACGAATGTGGAGCTCAGACCCATCTCTCATTTATTTGGGGCTTCTACTTTGGCTGTAGTCACAATAGCCAATGATGTTGCCTCTGTAATTGTGAAAAATTAGCTTTCTCTCTACTTCAGAACACCCTCTGAAAATGAATTCCATGTCATCATTCAAGGAGTATGAGACCCATGGGGTTTCCCACAATGTGCAGGGGCTATAGATGGGACTGATTTGGGGATTTTAGCTCCACTTATTAGCCCTGCAGACTGCAGCTGTAAAAGTTTCTACTTTGTCATGCTGCAAGCGGTGGTAGACCACCTTTGCTTTTGGGATATCAATGTGGGTTGGCCCGGCAAAGTTTATGATGCAAGAGTTTTTGGAAATTAATTTTTATTCAGGAAAGGTCAAAGTTGTGCACTCTTCTTCAATATGACAGAGCGGTTTGCTGGAGTAGATGTGCTGTTGGTAATTAGATGAACGTGGCATATCCACTACTGCCATAGTTGCTAAAACCATAAACTGAAAACAGAGAAACAACCCCTGCTCAGATCACCTTTAACAAACTACTCAGTAGGGCAGGAGGAGGAGTGTTGAGGGGGAATTTGGCCATCTGAAGGGAAGATGGCAGTGCAGAGGTATTGCTTTCAAATTGACAGCAGATCTTCATGAAGAGTAGGAAGCATGTGATTGCATTCCTCTTGAAGATAACACCATGTCAAACCTGTCTAGGGGTGCCTTGTATTCTTTCTTTTTTCTCTGATCTGTACAAATGTTGGGTGGAGAATGGAGATGTTTTTTATATTTTGCCTGTGGCTGTGGAATTGTACTGATAGTGTTGACACCAAACCTTCGCACTTGCCTTGATTTGTACAATTTGCAGTGCGAATATTCGAAGCAAAGTAGGCTACACGCATTAGACTATTTTTTACACAGGCAGAAAATGTTAAGGAAAGTTTTTGCAGCTTTATGTGGCAAAAAGATTGCAAGTCCTTAACTAGAACCTGACCAGCTACCCACATTTCATTAGCAAAACATTGTAGTTACAGGTATATGCCAACATCCAAAGGATATATCTCTTTGATAGCTAAGTTGTTGTGTCACCGTGGACAGAGGGGACGTCCTGACCAACCACATTGCTAGTCTTTCCCAGCATACAGAAACATGAGACAAAGTAAGGTTGGGTTTTAAATAACATTGCACATGGTGGCAGATTTGTGCCCTGTTTGGGATTCAGCACTAATTTATGATTGTTGACACTGGAATCTGTCTGTCATTCACTCACCATTTATTTTGGAAAAAGGACTGCACTCTATTGCTATTTGACTTTAAAAAAAAATGTTTGCACTTACTGTCTACCTTTGAAGAAGGACTGCACTTTATTGTTGTTTGATTTTTAATAATTTGTGCATTAGACTTTAAAGTGATATATGGCTTAATCACCTGTGCAGATTTCCCTGGGTGCTCAAGCCACTGAAGGGTGGGGAGATGGAAGGTGAGGAAGGTGTGCAGAGATGAGGGGGAGAGAAGCAATGGCTCCTGCTGCTTTCAATCTATCCGATGAGAACCTGAGACAGCGTCTGGAGCTGTTGGGCTCATCCCCATCGATAGAACAATCAGGCTCAGGTAAGAAAAAGGGGGGCTCTGGGGGGCAGCTGCAGCACAAAAGGTTTTTCACCTTAATGCATAAAATGCATTAAGGTGAAAAAACATGAGGGTTTACAACTTTTGGTAGGTTTTAGCAAATAACCTGAAGATTTCAAAATGTTTTAGAATAGATATTCTTTAATTATGTGTAGTTTGGGGAAAATTGGTTAATATATAAGTCATTTTTTTTGTATGTCAAGCCACATTAAGCTCCCAAAAAACAAGCTTAATGTCTCTCATTTTCTTTGTGGGAGACCAAAATACATGATACTTACAGGATAGATTTGGAAAGTTGAAAACTTAGGTTGTGCACCATTTCAAGGCAATTGATTAAGGTTTAGGCACTTTATTACACATTAACCACTTCCTGCCCAGGCCAATTTTCAGCTTTCAGCACTGTCACACTTTGAATGACAATTGTGCGGTCATGCAACACGGGGCCCAAATTAATGTTTAATCATTTTCTTCACACATATAGAGCTTTCTTTTAGTGGTATTTAATCATAGGGATGGGCAAACGTTTCGGCCTGAGCATAAGTTTGGGCCGAACCTTGGTTGTTCTGACATTCGGGAAACAACAAACATTATGCAGTGGTCGCAGAAAATTTGAAAGCCGCGGAACCCCCGTCTATGGGACACTAACACGAAAAACCAAAAGTGCTAATTTTAAAGGCTTATATGCAAGTTATTGCCCGAAAAAATGTTTGGGGACCTGGGTCCTGCCCCAGGGGACATGTATCAATGCAAAAAAAAGTTTTAAAAACAGCCGTTCTTTCAGGAGCAGTGATTTTATTAATGATTAAAGTAAAACAATAAAAATGAAATATTCCTTTAAATATCATGCCTGGGGGGTGTCATTGGTATGCCTGTAAAGTGGCGCAGTTTTCCAGTGTTTAGAACAATACCACAGCAAAATGAAATTTCTAAAGGAAAAATTTTAATTTAAAACTGATCGCGGCTGCAATGAATTGTCGGATCCCTTCAATATAGATAAAACTCATTGAAAAAAACGGCATGGGTCCCCCCCCCCAGTCCATTACCAGGCCCTTTGGGTCTGGTATGAATATTAAGGGGGACAAGGGCCTCATCCCCACAAACCTTGCCTGGTGGTTGTGGGGGTCTGCGAGCGGAGGCTTATTTGAATCTGGAAGCCCCCTTTAACAAGGGGACCCCAGATCCCAGCCCCCCCTATGTGAATTGGTAGCGGGTAGATTTTACCCTTACCAATTCACACAAAAAAAGTGTCAAAAATAGTAAAAATGACAGGAGAAACTTTGGGACAAGTCCTTTATTAAAAAATAAAAATGGTCCGCGATGCAAATCCATCTCACGCCGCCCAATGAACCGAAAGAAAAAACTGCAACAGCTCCGCCTCCATGGGAGGCTCCCACACGCTTCTTCTTGATGACAGCTGTTATATAACGGAGGGCGGGGTCACTCTGTGACATTAACGGATGACCCCCACCTTCCTCCGATGTCACGTGGCGCCGGTTTACCTCACTGGGTGGCCCCACCCTCAGCTATATAACAGCTGTCATCGAGAAGAAGCATGCAGTGTGCTGGAGCCTCCCATGTTGAGGGCATGTGGCCTGGTACGGTTCAGGAGGGGGGGCACTCTCTCGTTCCCCCCTCTTTTGCTGTGGCCTGGCAGGTTTCGTGCTCGGATAATGGTATGGATTTTGGGGGGACCTCTACGCCATTTTTTTATTTTGGCACAGGGTTCCCCTTAAAATCATTTTAGGGGGACCCCTATGCAATTAAAAAAAAATGGTGAAGGGTTCCCCTTAATATCCATACTGGACCTGAAGGGCCTGGTATGGATTTTGGGGGGACCCCCACACAATTTATTTTTACATTTTGGTTTGGGGTTCCCCTTCATATTCATACCAGACCCAAAGGGCCTGGAAATGGACTGGCGTTTTTTCAATGATTTTCATCTGTATTGAAGGGATCCAACAATTCATTACAGTCGCGATCAGTTTTAAATTACATTTTTTCCTTTAGAAATGTAATTTTGCTGTGGTATTGTTCTAAACACGGGAAAACTGCGCCACTTTACAGGCATACTATAGACAGGGCCAGATTAAGAACATCATGGGCCTGGTGCTGAGGTTTTTGGTGGGGCCTTTTATAAACAATAAATAAATAAAAATGCAAACTATTTTTTGTTATAACAAATTAAATTAAAGAGAGAGAGGGAGGATGAGAGAGAGAGAGAGAGAGAGAGCGAGAGGATGAAAGAGGTGTGAGGGGTAAGGGAGGGAGGATGAGAGAGAGAGGGGGGGATGAGAGAGAGAGGATGCACATGAGCATGCGTGGGAATGACATCAACACAGCCCGGCCAAGGCAAGTGACCAAAAAGGCACAGAACCCAGAAGGCAGACCGGGTGAAGATGGAAGCACCGGGGCCCCACCGGATTAATCACAGCACAGCACTGGAGGGCTCAGTATGACAATATAAGTGTACCTTAATGTGCTAATATGCTGTGCATACTTGTACATTGTGGCATAACCTACCTCAGGGCCTCTAAAAAGTAGTAATGTTAGAAAGGTTTACTACCACTTTAATATCGCTTTAATATCACAGGAGCCTCTCATGGGGCCCCTCTACTCTACCTATGGCCCTTGGGCAGTGCCTAAGTGCATAGTTGCCAACATTTCAAAAATATTTTCAGGGACACTTTTTTTTACAAGTGCTCTATTTAGAGTAGCTGTCATCCGCTATGTTCCTCTATACATCACAATAGTAATTACAAAATTAAATAAGTACTAATAATGGGGCAGAACAAATATGAGGACTGAGATTTCCTTTAGTTGAACTAACAAAAGTGTGCCCATTCTAGAGCTGGTAACATTGAGGATATTTAGTATAATTTTAAAGAATTGTTTTTGTGAGTAAGAGGCATAGGGGAGGAGTATGGGTGGTATAAAAGTGGGAAGTATGTGCAGGTGAGGGAGAGGAATGTGGAGAGTCTAACAGTGGGCACTATGTACATGAGAGGAGTGCGGAGGGTATGGCAGAAGGCACTATGCACAGCAGAGGAGTGTGGAGGGTATGCCAGTGGGCAGTATGTACAGGAGAGGAGTGGGGGGGGGGTATGACAGAGGGTAGTTTGTACGGGAGAGGAGTGTGGAGGGTATGACAGTGGGCAGTATGTACAGGAGAGGAGTGTGAAGGGTATGACAGTGGGCAGTATGTACAGGAGAGGAGTGTAGGGGGTATGACAGAGGGTAGTATGTACCGGAGAGGAGTGTGGAGGGTATGACTGTGGGCACTATGTATAAGAGAAGAGTGTGGAGGGTATGAAAGTGGGCACTATGTACAGGAGAGGAGTGTGGAGGGTATGGCAGAAGGCACTATGTACAGGAGAGGAGTGTAAAGGGTATGACAGTGGGCAGTATGCACAGCAGAGGAATGTAGAGGGTATGACAGTAGGCACTATGTATAGGAGAGGAGTATGGAGGGTATGACCGTGAGTAGTATGTACAGGAGAGGAGTGTGGAGGGTATGACAATGGGCACTATGTATAGGAGAGAAGTGTTGGGGGTATGACAGTGGGCACTATGTATAGGAGAGGAGTGTGGAGGGTATGACTGTGGACACTATGTATAAGAGAAGAGTGTGGAGGGTATGAAAGTGGGCACTATGTACAGGAGAGGAGTGCGGGGGGTATGGCAGAAGGCACTATGTACAGGAGAGGAGTGTGAAGGGTATGACAGTGGGCAGTATGCACAGCAGAGGAATGTAGAGGGTATGACAGTGGGCACTATGTATAAGAGAAGAGTGTGGAGGGTATGAAAGTGGGCACTATGTACAGGAGAGAAGTGTGGAGAGTAGGACAGTTAGCAGTAATTACAGGAGAGGAGTTTGGAGGGTATGACGGTGGACACTATGTATTGGAGAGGAGTATGGAGGGTAAGACAGTGAGTAGTATGTACAGGAGAGGAGTGTGGAGGATATGACAGTGGGTACTATGTATAGGAGAGGAGTATGGAGGGTATGACCGTGAGTAGTATGTACAGGAGAGGAGTGTGGAGGGTATGACAATGGGCACTATGTATAGGAGAGAAGTGTTGGGGGTATGACAGTGGGCACTATGTATAGGAGAGGAGTGTGGAGGGTACGACAGTGGGCACTATGTACAGGAGAGAAGTGTATGACAGCGAGCACTATGTACAGGAGAGGAGTGTGGATGGTATGACAGTGGGCATGATGTATAGGAGAGAAGTGTTGGGGGTATGAAAGTGGGCACTATGTATAGGAGAGGAGTCTGGAGGGTATGACAGTGAGCAATATATACAGGAGAGGAGGGTGGAGGGTATGACAGTGGGCACTATGTACAGGAGAGAAGTGTGAAGAGTAGGACAGTAAGCAGTAATTACAGGAGAGGAGTTTGGAGGGTATGACGATGGGCACTATGTATAGGAGAGGAGTATGGAGGGTAAGACAGTGAGTAGTATGTACAGGAGAGGAGTGTGGAGGGTATGACAGTGGGCACTATGTATAGGAGAGAAGTGTGGAGGGTATGACAGTAGGCACTATGTACAGGAGAGGAGTGTGGAGGGTATGACAGTGGGCACTATGTATAGGAGAGAAGTGGGGAGGGTATGACAGTGAGCAGTATGTACAGGAGAGGAGTGTGGAGGGTATGAATGAATGAATGAATGAATAACTTGTATAGCGCTACAATGCGAACTGAATCGCCTCAAGGCGCTGTATTGGCGTTTAGTTGTCGAGCTTCTAGAAGAGGTAGGTCTTGAGTTTCTTCCTGAAGGCCTGATGGTTTTCTTCCATGCGGATGTCGGTTGGTAGCGCGTTCCATAGCCGTGGTCCCTGGACAGCGAATCTCCGTTCCCCCTTCGATTTGTAGCGGGATTTAGGAATGAGGAGAAGATTTTGATTAGCCGATCGAAGACTGCGATTCGGTGTGTAGTGTTTTATTTTCTCACGAAGGTATTGCGGAGCGTTTCCATGTGTGCATTTGTGGGTGAGGCAGAGGGTCTTGAATGTGACCCGATTCCTTACGGTTAGCCAATGTAGGTTCCTCAGGGAAGGGGAGATGGATTCCCAGGGTTTTTTCCCTGTTATCAGTCTTGCCGCCGTGTTTTGGATAAGTTGTAAGCGCGCAAGTTGATATTGGGGTAATCCTATGTAGAGGGAGTTAGTATGACAGTGGGCACTATGTATAGGAGAGAATTGTGGAGGGTATGACAGTAGGCACTATGTACAGGAGAGGAGTATGGAGGGTATGACAGTGAGTAGTATGTACAGGAGAGGAGTGTGGAGGGTATGACAGTGGGCACTATGTATAGGAGAGGAGTGTGGAGGGTATGACAGTGAGCAGTATGTACAGGAGAGGAGTGTGGAGGGTACGACAGTGGGCACTATGTATAGGGGAGGAGGATGAAGTAATCTGGGAAGGAAAAATGTAAAGGTTTGTGGAAGGATGTTTAGGGACTGCGTAGTGGTTAAGCGGGCCATACATGGATTGAAATTACACCAATTAAGCAGAGAGCAGCCATAGTCGATCTATGTATGGGCTAGCTGGTTTTACACAAGTCAACCTATAAACCGACTTGAGTACAACGAACCAGCCTGTCAGGTTTTCCCCAAAACAATCAGTGCTGCCAGCTATAGTTAGCAAGTTGTATTCACTGGCAGAACACAATAACACTGCGGGAGTGGCTAATCAGTGGCTGGGTAGGCACTAGTTAGTATCAGGGCCAGATACACACAGATACATACGCTGCGATCATTAGAGCAAGAGCAATAATTCTAGCACTAGACCTCCTCTGTAACTCTAAACATGTAACCTGTAAAAAAAATTTAAAGCATTGTTTGGTGCACAAAAAAAAACGTGCTAACTTTAGTGATTTTTTTATGAATGAAACAGTTTCTTTCCAAAAAAAACGTTTGAAAAATTGCTGCGCAAATATCGTGTAACATAAAAAGTTGCAAAGATTTTATTCCACAGGGTGTCTGCTAAAACAAATATATATAATGCTTGAGGGTTCTGAGTAATTTTCTAGCAAAAAAAAATGATTTTTACATGTAGGAGAGAAGTGTCAGAATTTGGCCTGGGTGGCAAGGGGTTAAATATCATAAGTATTATACAAATAATTATTATAAGCACTGTGATCTCATCCTCTCAGTCTGCTGCAGAGTGTTCCAGCTTGTATTTAAACTGGCCGCTCTGTATGTAGCTTCTGACCGACTGCGCAAGCATCCCTGTATCTCCGGAACCATAGATGATAGCAGCCCCATATTTTAACCAGTGCTGGAGTAGGTCTTTAGCTACCTACCCCAAAATGTGGGGTCTCTGTGACTCCTAATCGCCGAGCTACAACCCTTGAAGTCGATCTTTTTTTTTTTTTTTTTTTTTTTTTTTTTTTTTTTTTTTTTTTGCACAAATGGGCCTATCTTGAGAAAGGAGCCTGGAGCTGCAGCTCCAATAGCCCCTATGTTAATCCGGCCCTGACTATAGACACCCCCAGGCACGATATTTAACCACTTCAGCCCCGGACCAATTTTCAGCTTAAGGCAGGGGTCTCAAACTGGCGGCCCTCCAGCTGTTGCGAAACTACAAGTCCCATCATGCCTCTGCCTGTGGGAGTCATGCTTGTAACTGCAATGCCTCATGGGACTTGTAGTTTCCCAAAAGCTGGAGGGCCACCAGTTTGAGACCCCTGGCTTAAGGACCAGAGGTCTTTTTTCAATTTCGCACTGCACTGCTTTAACTGGTAATTGCGCGGTCATGCAATGTTGTAACCAAACTAAATTCGCGTCCTTTTCTTCCCACAAATAGAGCTTTCTTTTGATGGTATTTGATTGCCTCTGTGATTTTTATTTTTTGCGCTATAAACGGAAAAAGACCACAAATTTTGAAAAAAAATGATATTTTCTACTTTTTGCTATAAGAAAAATCTAATAAACTAAATTTTAGTCAAACATTTGGGCCAAAATGTATTCAGCCACATGTCTTTAGTAAAAAAAATGCCAATAAGCGTATATTTATTGGTTTGCGCAAAAGTTATAGCGTCTACAAACTAGAGTACATTTTCTGGAATTTACACCGCTTTTAATTTATGACTGCCTATCTCATTTCTTGAGGTGCTAAAATGTCAGGGAAGTACAAAACCCCCCCAAATGACCCCATTTTGGAAAGTAGACACCCCAAGCTATTTGTTGAGAGGCATGGTGAGTATTTTACAGCTCTCATGTGTTTTTGAAAATGAAGAAAGTAAAGAAAAAGATTTTTTTTTTTCTTTTTTCAATTTTCAAAACTTTGTGACAAAAAGCGAGATCTGCAAAATACTCACCATACCTCTCAGCAAATAGCTTGGGGTGTCTACTTTCCAAAATGGGGTCATTTGGGGGTGGTTTGTGCCATCTGGGCATTCCATGGCCTCCGAAACTGTGATTGGCAGTGAGGAGTGAAATAAAAAAATTACACCCTTAGAAAGCCTGAAGGCGGTGCTTGGTTTTTGGGGTTCCGTACGCAGCTAGGCTCCCAAAAAGTCCCACACATGTGGTATCCCCGTACTCAGGAGAAGCAACAGAATGTATTTTGGGGTGTATTTCCACATATGCCCATGGCATGTTTGAGCAATATATCATTTAGTGACAACTTTTTGTAAAAAAAATATATATATTTTTTTTTTTTTCATTATTCAATCTCTTGGGACAAAAAAAAAAATATTTAATGGGCTCAACATTGCTCTCAGCAAATAGCTTGGGGTGTCTACTTTCCAAAATGGGGTCATTTGGGGGGGGGGGGGTTTGAACTGTCCTGGCATTTTATGCACAACATTTAGAAGCTTATGTCACACGTCACCCACTCTTCTAACCACTTGAAGATAAAGCCCTTTCTGACACTTTTTGTTTACATGAAAACATATTTTTTTTTTGCAAGAAAATTACGTTGAACCCCCAAACACTATATATATTGTTAAAGCAAAGGCCCTACAGATTAAAATGGTGGGTGTTGCATTTTTTTTCCCACACAGTATTTGCGCAGCGATTTTTCAAACGCATTTTTTGTGGAAAAAATACACTTTTTTTATTTTAATGCACTAAAACACACTATATTGCTCAAATTTTTGATGAAATAAAAAATATGATCTTAGGCCGAGTACATGGATACCAAACACGACATGCTTTAAAATTGTGCACAAACACGCAGTGGCGACAAACTACATACATTTTAAAAAGCCTTTAAAAGCCTTTACATGATACCACATTAGATTCACGGACATACTGCTAAAATTACTGCCCTCGATCTGACCTTCGCGGTGATACCTCACATGCATGGTGCAATTGCTGTTTACATATGATGCCAGACCAACGCTTGTGTTCGCCTTTGCGCAAGAGAAGGGGGGGCAGGGGTGCTTTTTTTTTTTTTTTTTTAGTTTTTCTTTTTATTTAGCTTTTTTATTTTATTTTTAAACTGTTCCTTCCATTTTTTTTTCTTAGTTATCATTTTTATTGTTATCGCAGGGAATGTAAATATCCCCTATGATAGCAATAGGCAGTGACAGGTACTCTTTTTTTGGAAAAATTGGGGTCTATTAGACCCTAGATCTTTCCTCTGCCCTCAAAGCATCTGACCACACCAAGATCGGTGTGATAAAATGCTTTCCCAATTTCCCAATGGCGCGGTTTATATCCGGGAGGGGGGACATTCCCTCCCACTGCTTGTAAAACCAGTCTAGAGGCTAATTACCCGCTAGAATTGCTTTTACATGAAAGCCGATCACTGCCTGAAAAGAATGATACCAAGATGATACCTAAACCTGCAGGCATCATTCTGGTATAACCATTCAAAGTCCAGCAACATACTGGACATATATTGTAATCTTTTTTTTTCATGCAGCCTCTTGGCTGCACGAAAAAAAAGAGATTGATTGGTGGGTATGCCCACCATTAGAATACCTCCCTTCATCCACCCACTTCTAATGATGGGCATACATGCACCATTTATATATGCCGAAGCATGGGGCATCCTCCCGCAAAAAAAGTTATGCCACGTACACATGGTCGGACTTTTCCACGGGCAAGCCTCCGTCGGAATTTCGACCGTATGTACATGGCATTAGGAGCAAAATCGCTCCTCCGCCCTCTGCTGCCCCCATGCTTCGGCATATATGCTCTTTTTTTAACTGTGGTGGTGAAATCACCTCCTACAGCGTTGGAGTCGCGGCTTTATGTATCGTGGGAGCAAACGCTGTTGCTGTCAAGATAAATAAAACCACGCTGCAACTGAATGGCGTACCTGCTAAGCAAATAATGGTTAACATTAAAACAAAGTAACATTACAGTATAACAGTAAGACCTTACCATACCATACCTGCAAAGCAAATACCAAAAAAAAAACATAGTAAAAAATAAAACATTTTGTTAACGCAACCGGTGCCTAAAATATATATATGCCGAAGCATGGGGGCATCCTCCCGCAAAAAAGTTATGCCACGTACACATAGTCGGACTTTTTTCGACCGTATGTACGTGGCATTAGGAGCAAAATCGCTCCTCCGCCCCTGCTGCCCCCATGCTTCGGCATATATGCTCTTTTTTTTAACTGTGGTGGTGAAATCACCTCCTACAGCGTTGGAGTCGCGGC
Organism: Lithobates sylvaticus; assembly: GCA_028564925.1. NCBI lineage: Eukaryota > Metazoa > Chordata > Amphibia > Anura > Ranidae > Lithobates > Lithobates sylvaticus. The sequence continues at coordinate 216,830,189 of CM053033.1, forward strand.
TTTATGTATCGTGGGAGCAAACGCTGTTGCTGTCAAGATAAATAAATCCACGCTGCAACTGAATGGCGCACCTGAAAACAAAAAAATGGTTAACAATAAAACACAGTAAACAAAATTAAATACCTGAAAAGCAAGCATGATAAAACATTGCAGAATAGAATGGAGTAAAAAAGAGCAACAATAGAGAGAGAATAGAGAGAGAGAGAGAGAGAGAGAACAATAAAACTATTTTTGGTTTTTTTATTTTATATTTTTTTGGGGGGTTTTTTTTTTTGTACTTTTTTTTTATTTTAATTTTTTACACTTTTTTTTAAACTATAACTATAATTTTAACTGTAACGGTCGGGTCTCAAAATGCGATGGCATTCTTGAGACCCTGTAACTATAATTTTAACTGCAATGGTCGGGTCTCAAAATGCGATGGCATTCTTGAGACCCTGTGAAAGTGTATCCTAGCCTGTGAAATGCTGTACCCTACGCTAATACTTCACTAGTTCGTGGTAGCATTCAAAACATTCACCAACGCAGAGACCAGGATTGTCAGGACAGCGTGGACAATAATAACGGGTGTCACGCCTACATCCGCGCTTGCTACAGACACGACATCTTTTTTGGGGGGGCTCGTTGGGTAGGGGTACTCGGGAGGACATAAGGATAATGCCTCTCATACAGCCGGCTAACTGCATTTGGTTCGGAATGGTGAGGTGCAGAACCGTCTGGAAGCAGAAGGTCTGTGAGAACCTCTTCCAGGAATTCAAGGAAGGGTAACCTCCCGCCTGAAGCTCCGTATAGCACATGAGCATTCAGCAAAGCCAATTGGAACAAATAAATAGACACTTTTTTGTACCAGCGTCTAGCCTTACGGGCAACTAGGTACGGCGCCAAAAACTGGTCGTTGAGGTCCACCCCTCCCATATTAAGGTTATACTCGTGGACACAGAGGGGTTTCGTCACAACACCAGCCGCCGTACGAATTTGGACTGTCGTGTCTGCATGAAGGGAGGTAAGAATGAAAACATTCTTATTATCCCTCCACTTCACAGCGAGCAAATTATTACACTTCAAGCAGGCTCTCTCCCCCAGCCTAAGAGGGGAATCTACAAGCCGCTGGGGAAAGCCCCGGCGATTAGGTCGCACGGTGCCACATGCTCCAATCTGCTGATCAAACAAGTGACTAAACAGTGGCACGCTCGTGTAATAATTGTCCACGTACAAGTGGTACCCCTTTCCGAATAAGGGTGACACCAAGTTCCACACTATCTTGCCAGCGCTCCCTATGTAATCTGGACAGTTCTCCGGCTCTACGTAACTATCTTTTCCCTCATAAACCGAAAAGCTCCACGTATAGCCTGTTGCCCTGTCACAGAGCTTGTAGAGCTTGACCCCGTATCTGGCACGCTTGCTGGGAAGGAACTGTTTGAAAGACAAGTGGCCAGAAAACTTAATCAGGGACTCGTCAATGCAGACAACTTGATTGGGCGTAAACAAGGCTGCAAAACATTGGTTGAAGTGGTTTATGAGGGGCCGAATTTTGTAGAGCCGATCAAATTCAGGGTCTCCACGAGGACGACAAAGTTCATTGTCACTGAAGTGCATGAACCGCAAGATCTGTTCGTATCGTGCCCTGGACATGGAGCAAGAGAACACGGGCATTTGGTGGTGCGGTGAGGTGGACCAATAAGACCTCAGAGTCGGGAATTTATGTATGCCCATGTTGAGGGAAAGGCCCAGAACGGACTTAAATTCGGAAACCGTAATTGGTTTCCAATCTCTGGCAAGGGAAGGCAACTGGGGATTAGCGGCGATGTATTGACCAGCGTATATATTACTTTGGTCCACAATAGATCTATAGAGATCTTCCGTGAAAAACAGCGAATAAAAATCGGATGGCTTAAAATCAGCGGTTTCCACCTGAATACCGGGTTGGCCAGTGAATGGGGGAAGTACGGGTCCTGCAGAAGTGGTGGGCACCCAATCAGGATTGGCGAATTCTGCAGGAAGGACACTATGCGATCGACGGGCCTGCCTTTGTCTTCTTCTTGGTGGCAGCGGGACACTACTTGTGCTTGCCACCTCGCCAGCTTGAACTGCACTTATGGGACTCGCCACGTCACCACGTGATACTGCAGTGCTGGTTTGACTACGTCCAGGGTGTACTAGGCCGCTGGTGCTTGCCAGTTCACCAGAAGGAATAGCGGCGCTAGTTCTTCTCTGCTCCATACGAGAGACCTGCGGTTCCTGCACCTCAACAACAGCAGAAGATCAGGATCGGGTACGCCTGACCTTAGCAGGGACCACGACTCTGTCGCCAGAGCTATCTGTCATGGAGCTGCTGTCGTCTACTGGATCGTATTCTGAGCCTGATTCTGACAGATGAGTGACCTCCTCTTCACTATCTGACATACTCAGAAACAAGTAGGCCTGTTCACTAGTGTACTTGCGATTTGCCATTTTGGGCTCTAAATTTAGTAGTACACTAGTGAGATTCACAGGTAAAAAAGCTCCTAGGCTGCTGGTGACTGAATCAAAACGCTACCAAAAAAACTGTTAGCGATCGCAGGGATCAGGCCTGACTCTGCGAACGCTGCAGTTATGTGTGCTTAGTGTTTTGTAAGTGACAGTGATCGATCGATACTGCACTTGGGTGGGCTGGGCTGGGCTGGGCGGAGGGGGAAAACGCAGGTGCTAGCAGGTATCTGGGCTGATCCCGCTAACAATGCGTTTTTTGGAACCCTAAACTGCTGGGACGCTAGTATAGATCTGATCAGATCAGATATTGATCTGTTAAGATACTATACCACTAAGGGAGGTGTATGCTTTGCGCGTGGGTGTTTGCGGTACTGGCACTAACCTGGGCGACGCAGACCTTATTTGACCCTAAAACCTAATTGATATCACCCCCGGGCGATCAGGGGGTTAAACCGTTATTGGGTAATAAATGGCGGGTGCCCTGACAGTATAAAAAAACAAGCTAACTAACCAGCGTCACCCGTAACAGTTATACGGTGATCACTGGTGAAAGGGTTAACTAGGGGCAATCAGGGGGTTAAAACCTTTATTAGGTAATATATGGGGTACCTGACGCTATATAAAAACCTGACGGGGAACCTAAATAACTAAATAACTAAATAACTAATTGCTAACCAGCGTCACCAGTGACACTTATACAGTGATCACTGGTGAAAGAGTTAACTCTAGGGCAATCAAGGGGTTAAAACCTTTATTTAGGTTGTAATATGGGGTACCTGACCTATAAACCTATTTATAAACCTATATAAACCTGGCGGTTAACCTAAAAAAAAAACTGGCTACCTAGCGACACCAGTGACACTAATGCAGCGATCAGAAAAACGATCGCTTAGTGACACTGGCAAAAGGGGGTGAAAGGGTTACCTAGGGGGCAATCAAGGGGTTAAAACCTTTATTTGGGGGGGTAGGGGGGGTAGGGGGCTACCTTAGACCTAAAGGGGCCTAAAACTAACTGCCCTGACAGTTATTACAGTCACACTGACACTAAATGCAGTGATCAGTAAAATAAATGATCACTGCAATCAGTGACACTGTGACTGGGGGTGATCTGGGGGGTGATCAGGGGGTGACAGGGGGGTGAAATATGTGCCTATGTGTGCCTGGTGTCAGTGTAGTGTTGGTGCACTAACCTGATGTCTTCACAGCTCGGCGTCCCGGTCAGAAAGACCGACACGAGGAGCGTGACATCACTTCCCCTTGCTGTGTTTACAATTACACAGGAAGGGGAAGCATCTGATTCGCCAGGAGCGATCGCGAGGGGGTGGCCAGAAACCACTGGCCGTCCCCTCGTGCCGGATCGCTCCTGAAGCGATCCCGACCGTCCCCGCCGGCGGAGGGGGTTCCGATCGGACAACCCAACCGCCTGAAGAATGTCACGTACAGGTACGTGATTTTGCCTGTACGTGCCATTCTGCTGACGTATATATACATGGGGCGGTCGGGAAGTGGTTAAAGGAATATTTAATATTTATTGTTTCACTTTAAGCATTATTAAAATCACTGCTCCCGAAAAAAACTGCAGTTTTTTAAAACTTTTTTTGTATTGATACATTTCCCCTGGGGCAGGACACGGGTCCCCAAACACTTTTAATGGCAATAACTTGCATATAAACCTTTAAAATGAGCACTTTTGATTTTTCATGTTCGTGTCCCATAGACTTTAACGGTGTTCGCACGTTTGTCAAATTTTTTGCCTGTTTGCAAGTTCTGGTGCGAAACGAACCGGGGGGTGTTCGGCTCATCCCTATTTAATCACTGTTGGGTTTTTAATCTTTTACAAAATAAAAAAAAAGACCGAAAATTTAAAAAAAATAAAGCTTTCTTGGTTTCTGTCAGTAAATTTTGTAAATAAGTACTTTTTCTCCTTCACTGATGGGCACTGATGAAGTAGCACTGATGGGCGCTGATTGGCTGCACTGATGGGCACTGATGAGGTGGCACTTATGGGCACTGATTAGGTGACACTGATGAGGAGGCACTTATATGCCGCACTGATGGGCACTGATAGGTGGCACTGATATACGGCACTGATGGGTGGCACTAGTGGGCACTGATGGACGCACTGATGGCACTGATGGGCGGCACTGATGGCCACTGATGGGAGGCACTGATGAGCAGGCACTGAAAGGCAGCAGTGACTGGCATCATTAATGGGCACTGATTGGTGTCATTAATGGGCACTGGTTGGTGTCACTGATGGGCACTTATTGGTGGCACTGGGGGGCTTTACTGTAATTAGGGCACTGATGATCAGTGCCCTGATTACATGTCCAGGTGTTCCCTGCGAGGAGATGCCACTGATCGGTTCTCCTCGCCACACACTCTGTCAGTCTGAGGCGATAAGAGGCGATCACCGACACTTCTGTATTTACATGTGACCGACTGAGATTGGACACAGCTGATCACATCGTTAAAGAGCCACGTCATTGGCTCTTCACAGAGATCAGGGTCACGTCATTTCCTAGCAAAACAACGCGGCTGTGATCGCCACGCCCCCGCGGGTACATGAGAGCAGCTGCTCTGGGGTGCCATCATATGACACCCGAATGAGAGCTGCAACGCTCCTTCATCATTTGACGGTGGGAGGGCGCCAAGCAGTTAAGCTACATTAAGCCATTTTCACATTAAATGTTTTAGGATGTCCCCTGAAAGTGCTTAAAAAACAAAGGGTTTAATATCACTTTGACCGCTTGCCGACCAGCGCACGATGATGTAAGTTGGCAAAATGGCACAGCTACACAAATGGGCGTACCTGTACGTCCTGTTTAAATCATGGGCTAGTGTGCCGCGTGAGAGTGCCTGCGGGTCCCGCTGACTCAATGTCCGCTGGTGTCCTGCGATCGTGGCATGAAGAGGCAGAATGGGGAGATGTCTATGTAAACAAGGCATTTGCCTGTTCTGCCTAGCAACATGACAGGGATCTACTGCTCCCAGTGATTGGGAGCGGTGATCTCTGTCATGTTCTAGTGAGCCCATCCCCCCACAGTTAGAACACAGTCAGGGAACGCAGTTAACCCCTTGATCGCCCCCAAGTGTTAACCCCTTCCCTGCCAGTGACATTTACACAGTAATCAGTGCATTTTATAACACTGATCGCTGTATAAATGTCAATGGTCCCAAAATAGTGTCAAAAGTGTCCAATCTGTCCGCTGCAATGTCACAGTCCCAATAAAAATCGCCGCCATTACTAATAAAAAAATCGCCGCCATTACTAATAAAAAAACATTTATAATAAAAATGCCATAACTCTATCCCCTATTTTGTAGACGCTATAACTTTTGCGCAAACCAATCAATATACGCTTATTGCAATTTTTTTTTTACCAAAAATATGTAGAATACATATTTGCCTAATCTGAGGAAAATTTAGTTTTTTTATATATATTTTTGGAGATATTTATTAAAGTAAAAAATATAGCTTTTTTTTGTTTATAGTGCAAAACCGCAGAGGTGATCAAATACCACCAAAAGAAAGCTCTATTTGTGGTAAAAAAAAGAAGGTCAATTTTGTTTGGGTGCAACGTCGCACGACCGCGCGATTGTCAGTTAAAGCGACGCAGTGCCGAATCAAAAAAAATGCTCTGGTCGGGAAGGGGGTAAAATCTTCTGGGGCTGAAGTCGTTAAACAAAACGTAAAGCCAGTTTTATTTTTTAACTTCAATATACTTGATTTACTCTGAAGCCCTTCCATTTCATAATTCTTGCCCTCAGTGGTGCGCGGTACATGAACTTGCATTGGAAAAGTTTTACTGTCCACGTTCTGCCTGGTTTATCAGATCACTTTCGTTTGTCTGGGCTTGCCAAACTCGTTCATTGACATATTTAATGCTGCAAAAGTTGTTTTAGTGTTTGTAAAATATTTGCCTTTTTTTTTTATAATAAACCAGCCTGGCCGGCCCAGATCAGATATCAGTAAGTATCCTGAGCAAATATAACCAATCACAGTGTGCCAGCAGGAAGTTGGGGATTTCCACTCTTACCATTTATTTGCACTGCTTCTGGTGTCTTTTTTCAGACCAGAAAAGAGCAGAGACAGGTAAGGATATATGTTGGCTTGTCTCTCTCAGGCTATCCAGGTGTTGTAGATTGATAGGAAGCAGCATGCCTTGCTGGGACTTGTAGTTCAACAACAACAGGACATTGTTTTGCGTTGCACAGAGAATATTAGTTCTACAGCAGATTACAAAATTGTACTCAATTCTGGCAATAATATCTGCAACACATTATGTAATCATTTACAGGAAAGCTTTGGTTCTCTAAAATGTTCTAAATTGGGGTGAATGTACAGCCCTGTACCTAGACAGGAATTATGTTGTGCTGCTATAATTATGTACGCCCTGCAAAATATATATGAGACTCGCTTTTTTTTAACTATTAAATATAATATATACTATTAAATATATATATATATATATATATATACACATATCACAATATATATATATATATATATATATATATATATATATATATATATATATATATATATATACATACATATATCACAATTTATATATAAAATAAAATAAATAACATATATAATATATAAATAAAATAATAAAAGTGTGCAATAATGTACAATAGAAAGTAATATATGATGAATAACAATATATAAATACAATTATATCAAATGTCGAAAGGCTAAAAAATTATGTATAATATAAAAGAACATAGAAACATAGAAAAATGAAGGCAGTAAAAGATTGAGCAGTGCATCAAGCCTCCCCCTTTTTTTGGGGGGATGATGGGGGTTGGGAATATATAGTTAGATCGATTATATAACTATATAATTGATCTATCTATATATACTGTATATATGTGTGTGTGTGTCTATATATACCCCCCCCCCCAAAAAAAAAAAAAAAAAAAAAAAACGCACTGCTCGGTCTTTTACTACCTTCACTTTTCTATGTTTCTATCTTCTTTCATATTATACATCTTTTTTTATCATTTTGACATTTGATATAATTATAATTATATATTGTTATTCATTGTATATATTACTTTCTATTATACATTATTGCACACTTTTATTATTTTATGTATGTATGTATGTATGTATGTATGTGTGTGTGTGTGTATGTGTTTATATGTCTATATATATATATATACACACACACACATACATACTGTACATTTTGTTTTTTATGAGCTGTTAGATTTTGTTTATACTCTATATTTTCAAGTTGCTAAAGGGGAGGGCACAGAGTTATTATTACTTTTATTATTATATGTATTATTAATACTTTTATTATTATATGTTGTATTATTATTATTATTCGGCAGCTCTTAGTTGTTTTTTATTGTTTGGAGTAGTAGTCGCAACCAGCCGTTTCCTGAATGTAGATGTGAATGTTGTGCAATCATTTTGATTTCCTTCATATATTTTGCTGTTTGAAAAAAAGGTATATACTGTAGCATTAAAAATCCCAGCATGCGTTTGTTGATGGCGATGAGTGCCAAGTGGTTCTGATTTCTGACACTTGTCTCTTTAAAAACTTGTTGTATATAATGCATTTTCTGGAAGGTTCCATTCACTTGATAGCTATTTATATTACAAATTAGCCTCTATAGCCCAGTGCTGCAGATTGTTCTAGCAAGCTGACATCACAGTCTGCATTCCGATATCACCAGACAGGTGACTGGATCAGAAGATGGTGTCACATTTGTAGGGGAGGGGGAAAGTGTTGCCAACCATCAGTATTTTTACTGGCAGCCATTAAAAAAACGGGCACTTTTCTCCTGCCAGTAAATGCCAGTAAGAGGAAAAGTTTGTCAGTAAAAAATATGGCTGTGGCGCTTGGCTCGGAACTGGGCTTGTGCAGCTCGGGTCCAGAGCCGGCCAAGACCATCAAAGTGTCTGCTACAGTGTGTTTGGGCGGTGGGGGGCTGGCCTGGCGGAGGCGGTTCCTGAGCGTTTTATGTGATGTCATGGCGCAAGGGAGCCGAGCGGCCAGAGACTCGTGTGCGGGTCTCTGGGACAGGAGCAAGGCAAGCCGGGAGCGGGACTGTCAGTGCTGTTTGGACTGGAGGGGACTGAGAGGACCACCTAGCATGGAGAGAGAGACTGTCACTGTGACTCAGGAGGGGACGTGTTGTGTCGGTGATTTGTGCTGCTGTCAGTGTCACTATGAGAATCAATTTCATGTGTGTGCCGCCCATTCTAATTTCCTGTGCCTGAGCCACTAACTTACTATATTGAAAATAAAATAAGAAATATGCTTTTTACCTGAATATCTACTTTAAATCACATTGCTAATTGCATATTATACTTGTTTGTAGCCCAAATTGTGAAATTTGCACTTAAAACTGTAATTTTGTAACTTTTGGAAATTCAATCTGGTAGGTTGGCAACACTGGAGGGGGGGGCGATAACTCCCTTTATACTGAGCACTATAAAGTATCTATATAATCCCATTTTATAAAATATTAAATTAGCTTTAAACATGTTACAAGCTAATGTAATGTAAACAATTAAAGTGGTTGTAAACGTTAAATTTTTTTGTTAAATAAAATGTCTAAACTTATTTTGCTCTGTGCACATGTTTTGCACAGAGCAGGCCCACTCCTCTTCTTCTGGGGTCCCCCGTTGGTTCTCCAGGCCCCTCCTCTTCATCAGGTGCCCCCAGGGAAAGCAGCTTTCTCTGGGGCACCCGTGCGGGATCACTCCTGAGTCCCGCTGCTGCATCCATTGACACAGACAGCAGGACTCGGCCCCGCCCCCAACTGTGTCACAGGATTTGATTGACAGCAATGGGAGCCAATGGCTCCTGCTGCTATCAATGTGTCCAATGAGGAGAGCGACAATAGCTGGAGCCGCTGGGCTCCTGCAAATCGATGAATCAGATCAGGCTCAGGTAAGTAAAAAGGGGTCTGGGGGGGGGATCTCCAGATGTTGGGGACGCCTTTGTATGAAAACATCAATTGTGCTACATGTTAGAATTCTCCACGGATGTGAGTGAGAGCAATAATACTAGGCCCATTATTCTCAATGATGACCTGCAGGGGCTTTTAAGGCATCACCTATGCATACTTGCCAACTGTCACAAATTTTCCGGGACATTCCCGGGATTTAGACCTTTGTCCCGGTCTTACAGTTTCCTGTGAAATGTTCCAGGAAATCTGCGTTTTCTAGATTTTTATTTTTTCCCCCCATCGCTAGAGGCTGTCTCCGTCGCCATTTTACAGAAGACCAGCTTGTGAGAAAGAAACAAGAGGCGGAGCCCGGGTGGCAATGAAAGTGGCTGCCAATAGAAATGGAGCTCCATTTCTATTGGCAGCCACTTTCTTGCCACCCAGGCTCCGCCTTTTGCTTCTGTAAATGGTGCAGAGACCAAAACACACCATCCTGAGCCGAAGGCGATGGAGAGTCCTGGGTCCCGGTGCCCCGTTATCCCTGAGTGAGACTCTGCTCTGTCTCACTCACACTGGCTGCCTCCTGTCACAAGCGTGCCACCTGGAGAGTGACAGTCTGAGCAAGCAACTCTCCGCGTGGCTGCACGCTGACTCCTCCGCTCCCTGCCCAGGTGCATGAGGGGAGGGGGGTGGGTTGTCCCGGGGGGGGACTGTACAGATGGAGGGGGGTGAGTTTTCTTGGGGGGGTAGGTACTGATGGGGGGTGGTTTGTCCTGGGGGGTCTGTACTGAGGGGGGGGGAGTTTGTCCTGGGGGGTCTGTACTGATGGGGGGGGTGGTTTGTCCTGGGGGGTCTGTACTGATGGGGGGTGGTTTGTCCTGTGGGGGTCTGTACTGATGGGGGGGTTTGTCCTGGGGGGTCTGTACTGATGGGGGGTGGTTTGACCTGGGGGGTCTGTACTAATGGAGGAGGGAGTGATTTGTCCTGTGGGGGGGTTTGTAGTGATGGGGGTGGGGTGGTTTGTCCAGGGGGGTGTGTACTGATGGAGGAGGGGGTGGTTTATCCTGAGGGGGGTCTGCACTTAGGGGGGTCTATACTGATGGAGGAGGGTCTGCACTAAAGGGGGTTTGCACTGAGGGAGGGGGGTCTGCACTGAGGGAGGGGGGTCTATTTTGTGGGAGGGGGTCTATACTGTGGGAGGGGGTCTGTACTGAGGGAGGGGGATCTATACTGCTGGAGGAGGGTCTGTACTGAGGAAGGATTATAGTGGGTGGGGGTGGGTGACACCATGTTTTTCCGCACTGGGTCACACCAACCCTAGCGAGGCCACTGGTAACTGGTGTAAGTAGGGACTCCACTGGGGACACCTGATGTAAGGATGGACTCCCCTGTCTCCAATCACAGTGGGAGCGAGGCTCCGGCTCCGGCGGCATGCGCGCACGCCCCAGACACAAAGGAAACAATCACTTACAGGTATGTGATTTTGTGCTAAATGGCCGCCCTGCTGCAGTATATGTACGTGGGGCACTCTTTACCACTTTAAGACCAGCCTCATTTTGGATTTTAGGTGTTTACATGTTTAAAACGGGTTTTATTGCTAGAAAATTACTTAGAACCCCCAAACATTATATATTGTTTTTTTTTTCTAACATCCTAGAGAATAAAATGGCAGTCGTTGCAATACTTTTTTCACACCGTATTTGCACAGCGGTCTTACAAGCGCACTTTTTTTGGAAAAAAATAACTTTTTTGAATAAAAAAATAAGACAACAGTAAAGTTAGTTAAATTTTTTTATATATCGAGAAAGATAATGTTACGCTAAGTAAATTTATACCCATTTTACCCAAAATTTATTATTGCTTTCGTTCTACCGATCGCGGCGATACCTCACATGTGTGGTTGGACCACCGCTTTCGTATGCCGGTGCTACTCACGTATATATATCGTTTTTTTCTTATTTATTTTACTTGATTATTTATTTTTACACTGTTTTTAAAAAAAAAAAAAAATTGGGTCACTTTTATTCCTATTACAAGGAATGTAAACATCCCTTGTAATAGAAAAAAGGCATGACAGGTCCTCTTAAATATGAGATCTGGGGTCAAAAGGACCTCAGATCTCATATTTGGACTTAAATGCAAAAAAAAAAAAAGAATTTATTTAAAAAAAGACATTGAAAACATGTGCCTTTAAGAGGTATGGGCGGAAGTGACTTTTGACGTTGCTTCCGCCCTGCTATGATATAGAAACGGGTGGGGGCCATCTTATGCCGCGTACACACGAAGGGACTATCCCGCGGAATTGTCCGCTGGACTCAAGTCCACCGGACAATCCCCTCGTGTGGGGGCGCCGGTGGACTTTTTGGCGCCAAAAGTCCGGCGGACTAGGTTTTAAGTTTTGTTTTAAAATTGTCCGCTGTACTTGGCAGTCCGGCGGACAATCCCGCCGTTAGTAGGCTAGTCCGCCGGACTTTTGAAATGAACAGACTTGCCGCTCATTGGAAAGTCTGTTTATTCCCGCTGACTTTTTCCAGCGGATTGTCCACCGGAGAAGTCCGGGCGTGTGTGGGCAAGTCACACGCTCGGAAGTCCGGGCGTGTGTGGGGAAGTCCCGCCGGACTAGGTCCGAACGTGTGTATGCGACATCAGCCTCACCCGTCTCCATACCCAGCAGAGGAAAGGATCCGATCGCCTCCGACGGCTCCGGTAAGCGGAGGGCGCGGGAGAGCGGCGGGAGGGGTGGGGGCACCTCTCACGCCGCCGATAATGGTGATCTCGTGGTGAATCCGCTACGGAGACTACCATTATTGTAAACACGACCGGCGCCTGGAGAGATGGATATACCGGTTGTGGCAGCATAAAAGGGACTTACATCGTAGTGCGCTGGTCGTAAAGTGGTTAAGTGGTAAAAAATTCAATTTTCAGGTATGTTATATGAATGGGAATATATACCATACCTCCCAACTTTTTGAGATGGTAACAAAGGAAACCTATTAGCAAAAGTATATAGACATAGGACACACCCCCTGTCATACCCCCTTATAGGAGGATTATACAAGAAAAAAAACATTATTAGTTTGTATGAAAGGTTTAGCACTGGGAAATAGAAAGAGAAAATAGCGCATTTTATATACAACTATATAAATCAGACCAAAATGAGGGGGAAAGAGGGACAGAGGGACATTGCTCCGAATCAGGGACAGTCCCTCGAAATCAGGGACATTTGGGAGCTATGGATATTCATATAATGGTGTTTGTTTTAAAATTTTACTGCAAAAAGTGGAAATACACTTTAAGTTTTTGTCATGTATAGCTTATTGCATTTTAAGTTAATGTTTGTGACAATTTTAGAGAAGGAGTGCGAGAGAATATTCTCGCATTATACAGAGACGTGGCAGATGTAGGCGTGGTATTCTGCGTGCGGTACGCAGGCACATACGTATAATGTAATCTACAATAGAAAATAATCTTACCTTCAGAGATAACGTTCCAATAATAGTTTATTGCACAATACTGTATATAGCCAGGTCCTTCCTTATAGCGACACAAACAGGTATTTCCTGTTTTCTATCAGCAATGTTAGAAGGTTCTTGCACATTCACTTTTATGCTATACCATACAAAGGTTTATTACATAACTCCAATGAAAGTATCTACTAAATGTCTTTTTTCTCATTATTCTTCATTCTTCATTATTCCTTTCCCGGCTCTCTGCTGTCATCCTGACATTAGCATACACTATATTACCAAAAGTATTGGGACACCTGCTTTTACACACACACGGCATCCCAGTGTTAGTCCGTAGGGTTCAATATTGAGTTGTCCCACCCTTTGCAGCTATAACAGCTTCAACTCTTCTGGAAGGCCGTCCACAAGGTTTAGGAGTGTCTATGGGAATGTTTGACCATTCTTCCAGAAGCACATTTGTGAGGTCAGGCACTGATGTGGATGAGAAGGCCTGGCTTGCAGTCTCCGCTCTAATTCATTTCAAAGGTGTTATATTGGGTTGAGGTGCAGGCCAGTCAAGTTCCTCCACCCCAAACTCGCTCATCCACGTCTTTATGGACTTTGCTTTGTGCACTGGTCCAAATCAGTTGGTGGAGGGGGGATTATAGTGTGGGGTTGTTTGTCAGGGGTCGGGCTTGATCCCTTAGTTCCAGTGATGGGAAGTCTTATGCCGCGTACACACGATCAGAATTTCGGCCAGCAAAAGACCGATGAGAGCTTTTCATGCCGGGTGTAGGCTCCATCGGAATTTTGCTGGCCGAATTCCCGCCAGCAAAAATTTGAGCGCATGTTCTCAATTTTTTACGACGGAAAAGATTTCTATTGGAAATTCCGATCGTCTGTAGCAATTCCGACATGCAAAATTCCTACGCATGCTCGGAAACTATTTGACGCATGCTCGGAAGCATTGAACTTCATTTTTTTCTCATCTCGTCATAGTGTTGTACGTCACCGCATTCTTGACAGTCAGAATTTGGTGTGACCGTGTGTAGGCAAGACAGTTTGAGTGGAATTTCGTTGAGAAAACCATCAGAGCTTTTTCCGACGAGAATTCCGATCGTGTGTACGCGGCAAGGTGTCAGCATACCAAGACATTTTGGACAATTTCGTGCTCCCAACTTTGTGGGAACAGTTTGGGGGTGGTCCCGTCCTGTTCCAATATGACTGCACACCAGTGGACAAACAAGGTCCATAAATACATGAATGAGCGAGTTTGGGGTGGGGGAACTTGACTGGTCTGCACAGAGTCCTGACCTCAACCCAATAGAACACATTTGGGATGAATTCGAGTGGAGACTGTGAGCCAGGCATTCTCGTCCAACATCAGTGCCTGACCTCACAAATGCTCTTCTGGAAGAATGGTCAAACATTCCCATAGACACTCCTAAACCTTGTAGACAGCCTTCCCAGAAGAGTTGAAGATGTTATAGCTGCAAAGGGTGGGCCAACTCAATATTGAACCCTACAGACTAAGACCATTAAAATTCATGTGGGTGTAAAGGCAGGTGTCCCAATACTTTTGGTAATATAATATATCAGTGCTAGAGGTGAGACGACAATTGTTTGCTGTAGCTGACTTAACCTAAGTTGTTGTAAGCTGTGGCAGACAGAGGGGAACACTGATCAGACAGATCTCTCTCGTGTTGCTTCTGCTGGGTACACACTACTACCGTAGAATTTGGTTCAAAATATTTCATTGTATGAACGTTCGTTCATTTTTCTAATCATTAGTGGACAAATTGACATTTGTTTTTGACCACAAGAAAATTAGAATAAGCAGAATGGAAACGTTTCTTGAATTTCGAACAGCGTATGTGTATTTTTATTCGGTCATAAAATTGAATGTTAAAAGCAAACCAAATCTGAATGACATTTAACCTCCCTGGCGGTGTTCCCGAGTCTGGCTCGGGTTCAGTTTTTTCTGCCAGGAGCGGTAACCCCCAGCCAGACTCGGGCTCGCATTGCAGGATACAGGGGGGGGGGGGGGGGTTACTTACCTTGTCCCCTGGATCCTGCGATGTCTCCCCGCTGTGTGAGCGAGCCGTCCGCTCGCTCGATTCACACAGTGCCCGAGTGCCGCCGATCTCCGTTCCCTGCGACGTTCCGACGCACGGGAGCGGAGATCGGCGCCAAATTTAAAAAAGTTTAAAAACACAACACACATACAGTACTGTAATCTTACAGATTACAGTACTGTATACAAAAAATACACATCCCCTTTGTCCCTAGTGGTCTGCCCAGTGCCCTGCATGTCATTTTATATAATAAAAAAAAAATTTTCTGCCTGGAAACTGGAGATTGTCCATAGCAACCAAAAAGTGTCCCTTTATGTCAAAAGTGACCAGCTAGAAAACACTGATAATAAATTAGAATCACAATTTATCATCAAACAATACATTTAATGACAGCGACTATTCTGCAACTGAGCAAATTTCAGTGTTTTTGATTTTATTACATTATTGAATCATTTTTATATATATTTTTATTATATTATAATTTATTATTTTGTGTTTCAAACTTTATCATACCCGGGATGTCTACTAGACTCTGGTTCGGACAGATTTAAGTGAGTTATTCATAAGAATTGCATGCCTACAATATAAAAACGCCAAATTTCCATGCAAAATAATTGTACCGCTTTCAGCACAAAATTCCAGCCAGAATCATACCGCCAGGGAGGTTAAAGTGTTACTAAACTTATAGCAGTAAAATCAGTCTGTATATGCCGTAAAGCATGCTTGTTCCCACTGTGGAACCTAAGGGGTTAATCTTCTGCATTGTGTAAAAAGGCTGTTTGATCCTGTCTTCTCTGATCCTACCCTTCTTCCACAGTCCCCAAACCATCTCCTGATAGCACAAAGCGCTAGGAGTCACTCTGCACATGCTCAGTTTGGTGTGTATTGCTAGGGAGTATTTGTTTTCTTGGGAGGGTGCATGTGATCAGCACAGGGCCAATCAGCGCTGTCCAGAGAGAGGGTCAGGCAGGGCTGGCCCTACCAGGGGACCCAGTGGACACATGGTCCCAGGAAGAGGGGCGGCAGTCTCCAGAGATCTGCCTGTGGGACTGCTGTGAAAAGCTGCATCCAATCTATCTGTCTACTTCTCACCTCACTCCTTCTGTCTCCTCTCGCATTACTAACTTACTAACTGACATATCAACATGGATGTCGCACCACTTTCTCAAATTAAATCTCTCTAAAACTGAGCTATTAATATTCCCCCCTGCCCGTGCCCCCCTCCGTGACTTTTCCATCAAAATCAACAATGCAACCATCAGTCCCTCCCCTCACGCCAGGGTACTCGGTGTAATCCTAGACTCGGACTTGTCATTTCAGCCTCAAGTCCAATCGCTGTCAAAAGTTTGCAGACTTCACCTCCGTAACATCTCTAAAATTCGCCCCTTTTTAACAAATGACACCACCAAGCTCCTCATTCACTCCCTTGTTATCTCTCGCCTTGCCTATTGCAACTCCCTCCTCATTGGCCTGCCTCTCCATAGGCTCTACCCTCTTCAGTCTATCATGAATGCTGCTGCAAGACTTATCCACCTTACCAACCGGCTCAGTGTCTGCCAACCCTCTCCTCCAATCCCTACACTGGCTCCCAATCGCCCAGCGAATTAAATTCAAAATACTAACCACAACTTACAAAGCCATCCACAGCTCTGCCCCGAGCTACATCACCAATCTTGTCTCCAAACATATCCCAAACCGTCCTCTCCGCTCTTCTCAAGATCTCCTCCTGTCAAGCTCTCTCGTCTCCTCCTCCCATGCTCGTCTCCAGGATTTCTCCAGAGCCTCTCCCATCCTCTGGAACTCACTACCTCAACCTGTCCGGCTATCCCCTACTCTAGCTACCTTCAGGCGATCCCTGAAAACTCATCTCTTCAGGGAAGCCTATCATGTCTCCAACTAATCTTTTACCACTTCCATCAGCTCATTCCCCACAGTTACAACCTTTTGTATCACCTCCCCCACCCTATTAGATTGTAAGCTCTTCTGAGCAGGGCCCCCTTAATCCTCTTGTATTTTATTGTATTATAACTGTATTGTCTCCCTTTTAATATTGTAAAGCGCTGCGTAAACTGTTGGCGCTATATAAATCCTGTAATAAATAAATAAATAAATAAATGAGGGTGCAGTCCATGCTGCCTGTGAGACAGTTTAACACTGAGCCGATATTGACGCTGGCCAGAGCCGCTTAGTATGTGAAACTGATATGTAATGAAACTGACTGCAGAGAGAGACCAGCTGTCAAAATTGAGTGTTGATGTCGGGGGTGGGCGGGACCCAGCAGCTATCAAACAACAGCCAATAGGATGGGGTCTGGGTGGGCCGCTACGTGTATGTGGCCTGCCCCCTTTCTTAAGCAGCCCAATCATTGGCTGGTGTTTGATAGCTGCTGGGTCCCGCTCACCCACCCACCCCAGACATCAATGCTGAATTTTGACAGCTGGTCTCTCTCTGCATGCAGTTACATTACATGACAGTGCCACACACAGTTTCACTAAGCGTCAATATCGGCTCAGTGTGAAACTCCCTCTACTCTATCAGTGCCACCTGTCAGTGCCAATCAGTGTTTCCAACCAGGGCCATCTTTCTGAGCGGGCACACCTGGGCACAGCCCAGGGGCCCCAGATGCACATGGGGCCCTATCAGGGCTGGTTGAAGTCTAGAGCGAAGGCACTGAAATTGCCTCCGTTCGCTCGCCGTCACACACAGCCCCACCTTTTCCTAACCCCGCGCCTGTGATAGACAGAATGCGTGTCCAATGCTGCCATATGCAGGTCCAGTAGGTGCCATAGGGCAAACTGGGCACTTGCCCGGTGGGCCAGGGCAGGAAGTCCTTGCTGGGCCCGAGGCAGCCGGGCTGCTCTTTGAGCCCGCCCCACTCACCCGGCCTCTCCGTGGCCACCTTGCTGCTAGTTCAGAAACATGCAGGGGAGGAGCTCTCTGCAACTGCACGTATAGTGAAGCTGCCTGTGCCGGTTGGCTTGACCACGAAGGGGGAGGAGTTGGAGGAGACACCTCCATGACTGCACGTATAGTTCAGCTGTCTGTGCCGTGGCGTGGCCACGAAGGGGGAGGGGCTAGAGGAGACCTGCTGCAGACACCTTGGAGCCGGATCATAAAGAACGTGAGTGCAGCCCCTGTAACCTGGATAGGAGGAGCAGTGGGGGGCAGCTGCATATAGAACAATCCTTCTCTCCATCTTCCTCCTGCTGTCTTTGAATGCCTGCAAGAGGGAGAGGAGAAGCAGGCATTCAAAGGCTGCAGGAGGAAGATGGAGAGAAGGATTCTTCTATATGCAGCCGCCCCCCACTTCTCCTCCTATCCTGCTTATTTCTGCTGCCCCTCCTGTGCTCCCTGCCCCACCCATCATCTTTGCCCCCTCGTGCTCTTCACCTCCCCTTGGCTCTCGGCTCTCAGCCTCCCCGTGCTCTCCACCATACTCTTTGCCCCCCTGTGCTCTCCACCTTCCCCCCCATGCTCTCCCCCTCCCCCATGCTCTCTGCAGCCCCGCTGTGCTCTCCACTCCCCCCTCCCGCTCTCAGCCTCCCCCGTGCTCTTCACATCCCCACGCTCTCCTCTGCCCCCTGTGCTCTCCACATCCCCCACGCTCTCCGCTGCCCCCCTGTGCTCTACACATCCCCCACGCTCTCCGCTGCCCCCCTGTGCTCTACACATCCCCCATGCTCTCCGCTGCCCCCCTGTGGTCTACACATCCCCCACGCGGTGGTTTTTAGCCCTTTTCCGGCCGATAGCAGGGCGAATATCGCCGCTAAAATGACCGCCGACGCACCTCCCAACCCAGTGTGAAAGGGGCTTAGGATATTTTTAGTGGCGCTTTACCATCAATTTCACGGCACTATTCAGCTGCTAGCAGCCAAGAAAGGGTTAAAACCACTGCAAAGTGCTGCTGCAGCAGAGCTTTGCCATCGGTATAGCCACACTGCACCATTGATTTCAATGGGCAGGAGTGTATACACCGCTCCTTCACCACTCCAAAGATGCTGCTAGCAGGATTTTTTTTACCATCCTGCCAGCGCACCGCTCCCTTGGGGCTTTCACATTGGAGAAACAGGAGAGGCTCTATTAGGGCGCTTTACAGGCGCTATTTTTAGCGATGTAGCGCCTGCAAAGCCCCCCCAGTGTGAAAGGGGCCTTATGGTTTTTCCGTTTATTGTATATTTGCCATCCACTGGATCAGCGCTCCCCTATTGGTGTTTTTTATAACATAAATACTATACGATTCTGGAAAAAATGAGAATCACAATTTTTTTTGCTTAGAATAAAGATCACGATTCTCAGTGTAACATAATCTTTTACATTATACAAAACAAATGGGCTAACTTTACAGTTTTTTTTTTTTTCATTGAAGTGTATTTTTTCCCAAAAAATTGCGTTTAAAAGACCGCTGCGCAAATACAAAGTGACATAAAATATTGCAACAACCCCCATGTTATTCTCTAGGGTCTCGGCTAAAAATAAAAAGGTAATAATGTTTGGGGGTTCTAAAGTAATTTTCTAGCAGAAAATACTGATTTTAACTTGTAAGAAACAAGTCTCAGAAAAAGGTTAAGTGACCTCATTTACAGAGCAAAGTTCATTCCTTTGATCATTCTAATGCCGCGTACACACGTGCGGACTTTTGCCGGCGGACTTAGTCCAGCGGACAATCCGCCGGACTTTCCAGCTGGCTTCGCCGGACTTTCCGAGCGTGTGGACTTGCCCACACACGTGCGGACTTGCCCACAAACGCGCGGACTTCTCCGGCGGACAATCCGCCGGCCAAAGTCCGCGGGACTTTTGAAAATGAACGGACTTGCCCACACACGGAGCAGTCCGTTCATTTAGAACGTAACTTCAGGTTACGTAGCTAGCGGAGGCAGTAAATGCCGCCGCGCTAGCTCCGTAACCTGGCATGGATTTAAAGGGACTCCCCACGCCGAAAAACGGCGTGGGGGTTCCCCCCAAATCCATGTCAGACCCTTATCCGAGCACGCAGCCTGGCCGGCCAGGAAAAGGGTGGGGACGAACGAGCGCCCCCCCCCCCTCCTGAGCCGTACCAGGCCGCGTGCCCTCAACATGGGGGGTGCCCTGGGGAAAGGGGTGCCCCCCCACCCCAAAGCACCTTGTCCCCATGTTGATGAGGACAAGGGCCTCTTCCCGACAACCCTGGCCGTTGGTTGTCGGGGTCTGCGGGCGGGGGGCTTATCGGAATCTGGGAGCCCCCTTTTCTAAGGGGGCCCTCAGATCCCGGCCCCCCACCCTATGTGAATGAGTATGAGGTACGATGTACCCCTCCCCATTCACCTAAGGTGTAAAATGTAAAGTACAAAAACACACACACTTTTGAAAAAATATTTTATTGCACTGCTCCGGGGGTCTTCTTCCGTCTTGGGGGTCTTCTCGCCGGACTCCTCCGCCATTTACCAAGCTCTTTTACCGAGCGGAGAAGTCCGGCTACCTTCTTCGCCGTCGTCGCCGCCGTCGTCTGGGGGTCTCGATCCGCCTTCGGGGGTCTTCCGGGGTCTTCCGGGGTCTCTTCTGTTCTTGCGGCGGTCGTCGTCTTCCGCGCCGCCGGCGCCTTCTTCTTCTTCTTCTTCTTCTTCCGATGTTGACACGTCGCTGTCTCTGCCCGGAATGGTAGAGCCGCGCTGCGCTGGGACTTATATAGGGACATGGGGACAGGGTCACATGCTCATGTCACATGGTGACCCCGCCCCCTTGCAATGTCACAGTCCCGGAGGATGCTGGGACTGTGACATTACAAGGGGGCGGGGTCACCATGTGACATGAGCATGTGACCCTGTCCCCATGTCCCTATATAAGTCCCAGCGCAGCGCGGCTCTGCCATTCCGGCCAGAGACAGCGACGGGTCAATATCGGAACAAGAAGAAGAACAAGAAGAAGAAGGCGCCAGCGGCGCGGAAGACGACGACCGCCACAAGAACAGAAGAGACCCCCGGAAGACACCAGAAGACGCCCGAAGGCGGATCGAGACCCCCAGACGACGGCGGCGACGACGACGAAGAAGGTAGCCGGACTTCTCCGCTCGGTAAAAGAGCTAGGTAAATGGCGGAGGAGTCCGGCGAGAAGACCCCCAAGACGGAAGAAGACCCCCGGAGCAGTGCAATAAAATATTTTTGCAAAAGTGTGTGTGTTTTTGTACTTTACATTTTACACCTTAGGTGAATGGGTAGGGGTACATCGTACCCCATACTCATTCACATAGGGTGGGGGGCCGGGATCTGAGGGCCCCCTTATAAAAGGGGGCTTCCAGATTCCGATAAGCCCCCGCCCGCAGACCCCGACAACCAACGGCCAGGGTTGTCGGGAAGAGGCCCTTGTCCTCATCAACATGGGGACAAGGTGCTTTGGGGTGGGGGGGCCGCACGGCCCCCCTTTCCCAGGGCACCCCCCATGTTGAGGGCACGCGGCCTGGTACGGCTCAGGAGGGGGGGGGCGCTCGTTCGTCCCCACCCCTTTCCTGGCTGGCCAGGCTGCGTGCTCGGATAAGGGTCTGACATGGATTTGGGGGGAACCCCCACGCCGTTTTTCGGCGTGGGGATTCCCTTTAAATCCATGCCAGGTCACGGAGCTAGCGCGCCGGCATTTACTGCCTACGCTAGCTACGTAACCTGAAGTCACGTGCTAAATGAACGGACTTGCCAATGAGCGGCAAGTCCGTTCATTTTCAAAAGTCCCGCGGACTAGCCTACTAACGGCGGGATTGTCCGCCGGACTGCCAAGTCCAGCGGATAATTTTAAAACCAAACTTAAAACTTTGGTCCGCCGGACTTTGGCGCCAAAAAGTCCGCCGGCGCCCACACACGAGGGGATTGTCCGCTGGACTTGAGTCCAGAGGATAATCCCGCGGGATTGTCCCTTCGTGTGTACGCGGCAATAAAGAACCAAATGATGCAATGGGGGTTATGTACTAAAGGAAAATCCACTTTGCACTGCAAGTGCACTTGAAAGTAAAGTCACTTTAGATCCGAGGGGGACATGCAAGGAAAATTAAAAACCAGCATTTTAGCTTGCACGTGATTGGATGATAAAATCGGCAGAGCTTCCACTTATTTCAGATCTACCCCTTAGATTTAGAGCGACTGCACTTCCAAGTGCACTTGCAGTGCAAAGTGGATTTGTCTTTAGTAAATAACCCCCATTGCATCATTTTGGTTCTTTTAGAATGATCAAAGGAATGAATTTTTTTTTTTGTTTGTTTTTACAGCTGTTAGTGAGCAGAGAACGGCTCTGCACTTGTTACATGAATGAATCATGGAAATGCTGGATTAAGATCGTGAGGGGGGTGGAATAGAGATCGCAATTTTTAATGCTAAATCATGCAGCTCTTATGTGCTAGTATGCTATGCATACCAGCACATTATGACATAAATTATTATTTTTTTTGTTGTATTTTTGCTGTTTAAGGTTGCCCAATCTAGGTTGGGATATCTGCCGCATTCTCTTAGGCTACTTTCACACTAGGGTGAGGGGGACGTTAGCGCTAAAGCGTCTCTAATTTTAGTGGGGCTTTACCGCTGTTATACCTGTGCTTTTCGGCTGCTAGCAGGGTGCTTTTAACCCCGCTAGCGCCCAAATAAAGGGTTAAAAGTATCCGCAAAGTACTGCAGCCGAATCGCTTTGCAGGCTCTTCTTTAGCAGTGGCCATTGATTTCAATGCTAGGGGCGGAGGAGGAGCAGTGTATACACCGCCTGAAAGATGCTGCTTGCAGGACTTTTTCTAACATCCTGCAAGCCTACCACCCCAGTGTGAAAGCACTCGTGCTCTCACACTGGGGGTGGAGGGGAGGCGTTTTTGGCGTGCTTTACAGGTACTATTTTTAGCCCTTTAGCGCCTGAAAAACCTGTGTGAAAGTAGCTTTAACCATTTCCTGTCTGCCCCATAGCAGTTTTACTGCTACAGGGCGGCAGCTGTGCCCAGATCACGTGTATAAAGTGGCTTGCGAAAGTATTCGGCCCCCTTGAACTTTTCAACCTTTTGCCACATTTCGGGCTTCAAACATAAAGATATAAAATTTTAATTTTTTGTGAAGAATCACCAACAAGTGGGACACAATTGTGAAGTGGAACGAAATCTTTTGGATTTTTGAAACTTTTTTAACTAATAAAAAAATGAAAAGTGGGGCGTGCAAAATTATTCGGCCCCCTTGGGTTAATACTTTGTAGAGCCACCTTTTTCTGCGATTACAGCTGCAAGTCGCTTGGGGTATGTCTCTATCAGTTTTGCACATCGAGAGACTGAAATTCTTGCCCATTCTTCCTTGCAAAACAGCTCAAGCTCAGTGAGGTTGGATGGAGAGCGTTTGTGAACAGCAGTTTTCAGCTCTTTCCACAGATTCTCGATTGGATTCAGGTCTGGACTTTGACTTGGCCATTCTAACACCTGGATACGTTTATTTGTGAACCATTCCTTTGTAGATTTTGCTGTATGTTTGGGATCATTGTCTTGTTGGAAGATAAATCTCCGTCCCACTTTCAGGTCTTTTGCAGACTCCAACAGGTTTTCATCCAGAATGGTCCTGTATTTGGCTGCATCCAACTTCCCCTCAATTTTAACCATCTTCCCGGTCCCTGCTGAAGAAAAGCAGGCCCAAACCATGATGCTGCCACCACCATGTTTGACAGTGGGGATGGTGTGTTGAGGGTGATGAGCTGTGTTGCTTTTACGCCAAACATATCGTTTTGCATTGTGGCCAAAAAGTTCGATTTTGGTTTCATCGGACCAGAGCACCTTCTTCCACATGTTTGGTGTGTCTCCCAGGTGGCTTGTGGCAAACTTTAGACGAGACTTTTTATGGATATCTTTGAGAAATGGCTTTCTTCTTGCCACTCTTCCATAAAGGCCAGATTTGTGCAGTGTACGACTGATTGTTGTCCTATGGACAGACTCTCCCACCTCAGCTGTAGTTCTCTGCAGTTCATCCAGAGTGATCATGGGCCTCTTGCCTGCATCTCTGATCAGTCTTCTCCTTGTCTGAGCTGAAAGTTTAGAGGGACAGCCAGGTCTTGGTAGATTTGCAGTGGTCTGATACTCCTTCCATTTCAAAATGATCGCTTGCACAGTGCTCCTTGGGATGTTTAAAGCTTGGGAAATCTTTTTGTATCCAAATCCATCAGTCATTTAGGACAACATTGGATCATTCAGAGATCCTCGCTGAACTTCTGGAGTGAGTTTGCTGCACTGAAAGTAAAGGGGCCGAATAATTTTGCACGCACCACTTTTCAGTTTTTTATTTGCTAAAAAAGTTTAAAATATCCAATAGATTTCGTTCCACTTCACAATTGTGTCCCACTTGTTGGTGATTCTTCACAAAAAATTTAAATTTTATATCTTTATGTTTGAAGCCTAAAATGTGGCAAAAGGTTGAAAAGTTCAAGGGGGCCGAATACTTTCGCAAGCCACTGTATATAAGTTATTGCGGACCTCTGGCTGCAGGGCAGCGCGCACACTGCCAGTGGGCCACTTCTGCTGTGATAATTCACAGCAGAAGCCGATCTGCGGGTGCCAGGTACTCGATGTCTTCCGGCACCTGTGGTGTCAAGAGTCAGAAGGGAGAGGTCTGACATAAGAAAGGGTCATTCTTCTGCTCTTTTGCCTGGACTCGTAGAGCCAATTTACATAGAGGTGACCAATCTACTATAGGATTGTCATTGCTAAGTGTTTGCCTCTGCTCTTGTGGTTATTCTCTGGTTGGGAATCCCCTGATAGCAGCCTGAATACAGTATTGAGCTATATTGCTCCTGGTCTTAGTTATTATTGTTCATCTGATTCACTTGACATATGTGCATTGATACTGTTCATTACTTCATCAGTGCAGGTTTGGGCAGCTGAGATTTATAAAAATATAAGCTTCTGTTCACAGATTTTCTGTCTCCTTTCTATAGAACACTCAGAATAGAGTAGCTGTAATCCAATTACAATGGTGTCCCAGAAAAGAAAAGATATTTCATATCCTGATATGGGATGCAAACACGGCAAACCTGCCGAAGGTAAGAAATTAACTGATACAAAATGATTTCCTTGTGTGGTGTAGACACTTTACCACAACATACATCCATGCATGATTATATGTGCATTTCATTGCCATTCAGTGTGACTATGAATTGTGGTGGTGTGATTATATAGGTCAGGTATGTTTTTGCCTGTGTTGTGGTTTGGGCTTAATGGGCTGCTTTAACACAACCCAGCTTAATGTAACACAGGATAAGTTCATCTTTAATAAAATAAAAAATAAATGCCCATTTTTTTGCAGGTAAAAAAATTGTGCGTTTTTTTTTTCTTCTTATGAGCCTGTAAACCATTGCACCCGTGATCAGCAGATGGTGGGTATAATGTCTGGCTCTTGCAGACTGTCAGGGTAGCTGTCTGCTCGTTCCTCTGATACAGACAGCAATTACTTCAGTCCAGGAAGCTCAAAAGACACTCAAAAGAGTGCTCACCAGCACCCTTGCAGCTTATTGAGAACGACAAGTCGTCAGCCACAAAGGCTCTGTGAATGTCTGACGCAGCTGCGTGGGTGGAGCCCGCACAGATGCGTTCTTTTCAAATTCTGACAGTGGGTGCGGGGAGGAGATCCCCATCCTGTTGTCACCGGGGGGGCAGCAGGGGAATCATATAACAGGACCCCAAAGGTGAACTTATCCTTTTACTTGTTGCCTTTTTCACATTATACTAATAGCTCATTCACGGGCAGCTGGTTGAGCCACAATTTTACCCACCCAACTGCCCACCTACACAAGGGAATGTAGCCGCTCAGGGCTTATACACATGCCATAGCCGTTATACTTTGTTTCACGGGCCTTGCAAAAATGAAATGTCCCATCACATTTGCTTGGTGGTACAGCAATGTATGTGGTTGCAGCACAGTGGATCAGCATTTTCAGGTTTAAAACAGATGGTGAGGAGGACCCTATTTGTCTCTATTGGTCTGTATTAAACTCTTCTCCCTGTCTTTCTGCAGTAATGTACACTGAGATGTGATTTCTGTGCACATGTGTGAGGTCATTGTGGTCTGCCAACCCAGCAGCCAATCAAGTCTGAACCTGGAAAGAAGACCAGAAGAAAATGGCAGCACTATAGGTGTGCCCAGAGGGTGTGCTGGGTGTGCCTGGGCACACCCTTATCATCCTTTGCACTGCTGATTCCCCCTGTTTAGACCCCTTATATTCCACCAAAGCCCCCCCCCCCCGATGGGGCTCCTAAAAAAAAAAATGTAAAAAATTTAATAATAAAATACTGACACCAATATTTGCCCTACTGACACTGTCCAGTGCTCTACTGATGCCGTCAGTACACACACACACAAACATGTGCATGCATATGTGTTTGAGCTTTGAGGGTGCACACTCTAATGTACTAGGCTGAGCCCACCTATGAGCAGCACCTATGACCAACTGGAGCGCTGATAGTGCAGCCCTGATGGGAATCACTAGTAAGGTAAGTCTGCCATAATGTGCTAATATCCTGTGCATACTAGCACATTATGAGTGGCTTTAATCTACATTCTGGCTTTAACTGTTATGCCACGTACACACGACCGGACTTTCCGGCAGACTAGGTCCCAAGGGGTTAGTCTGTCTGACAATCCGATCGTGTGTTGGCTAATCCAATCGTTTTTGTAAAAAAAAAATCAGACGGACCTGGAAATAGAACATGTTTCAAATCTATCCGACGGACTAGATTCCGACGGACTCAACTCTGGAAAACCGAGTTGTGTCTGTATGCTGGTCCAACAGACCAAATACGACGCAAGGGAAGCTATTGGCTACTGGCTATTGAACTTCCTTTTTTAGTCCCGTTTACATCATTACGTTCAAAAAGAACGGACTTTCGAACGGACTTAGTCCGTTCGTGTGTGGGCAAGTCCGTTCGTTCAGAAAATCCATCGGAACTCCTACGAAAGTCCTTCGGAAGGCCGTCGGACCTAGTCTGCCGGAAAGTCCGGTCGCGTCGACGTGGCATTAGATGTAGGACTAGTGTATTCCCATAGATAACAGCATTTTCATTGGAATTGGAGCCTACTGAAATGTAGAACAGAGAGCTCAATGGTTTTAACATAACCCATGTTCTGCCCCTGCTTTTGTGTATGTTTTCTGTGTTGTATTGAACTGCATTATGTTGTTGTTGTTCTGCAGTATGCTGATACCTAGTGGTGGTTTTGTGCAAATGCAACTTGTAAAAACATCCTTTGTACTGCAATCAGCTGAAGAAAAATTGTGTTGGATTCAACTTTTGTGTCTTATTGAATGCCTGTGAAGGGTGCCAAGTCGGCAGGTGACCATACAACCTGGACAGACTTGGTCTAAGAAGGTATATCAATGCATAAATCTGCATTTGAAACAGAACAGCCCTCTCCTGAGCTGACCTCTCCCACATACACACACTGGAGCGATAGGGTGGATGGGGCACCACATACAGTGCCGTGAAAAAGTATTCACACTCCTTGCAATTTTCCACATTTTGTCATGTTACAACCAAAAACGTAAATGTATTTTATTGGGATTTTATGTGATAGACCAACACAAAGTGGCACATAATTGTGAAGTGGAAGGAAAATGATAAATGGTTTTAATTTTTTTTTTTTTTAAATATGTAAAAAGTGAGGCGTGCATTTATATTCAGCCCCCTTTACTCTGATACCCCTAACTAAAATCTCTAGTGGAACCAATTGCCTTTAGAAGTCACCTAATTTAGTAAATAGAGTTCACCTGTGTGTAATTTAATCTCAGTATAAATACAGCTGTTCTGTGAAGCCCTCATAGGTTTGTTAGAGAACCTTAGTGAACATACAGCATCATGAAGGCCAAGGAACACACCAGACAGGTGAGGGATAAAGGTGTGGAGAAGTTTAAATCAGGGTTAGGTTATAAACAAAATTATCCCAAGCTTTGAACATCTCTCGGAGCTCTGTTCAATCCATCATCCGAAAATGGAAAGAGTATGGCACAACAGCAAACCTACCAAGACATGGCCGTCCACCTAAACTGACCGATCGGGGCAGGGAGAGCATTACTCAGAAGCAG
Source organism: Lithobates sylvaticus (assembly GCA_028564925.1). Classification (NCBI taxonomy): domain Eukaryota; kingdom Metazoa; phylum Chordata; class Amphibia; order Anura; family Ranidae; genus Lithobates; species Lithobates sylvaticus. The sequence continues at coordinate 216,858,134 of CM053033.1, forward strand.
CCAAGAGGCCCATGGTAACTCTGGAGGAGCTGCAGAGATCCACAGCTCAGGTGGGAGAATCTGTCCACAGGACAACTATTAGTCGTGCTCTCCACAAATCTGACCTTTATGGAAGGGTGGCAAGAAGAAAGACATTGTTGAAAGAAACCCATAATAAGTCCTGTTTGCAGTTTGTGAGAAGCCATGTGGGGGACACAGCAAACATGTGGAAGAAGGTGCTCTGGTCAGATGAGACCAGAATTTTACTTTTTGGCCTAAAATTAGAAAACTAACACTGCACATCACCCTGAACACACCATGAAATGTGGTAATGGTGGCAGTATCATATTGTGGGGATGCTTCTTTTTCAAGACTGGGGCGGAGGTTCACCTTCCAGCAGGACAACGACCCTAAACATACAGCCAGAGCTACAATGGAATGTATATTATATTATATCAAAGCATAATCATGTGTTAGAATGGCCCAGTCAAAGTCCAGACCTAAATCCAATTGAGAATCTGTGACAAGACTTGAAAATTGCTGTTCACAGACGCTCTCCATCCAATCTGACAGAGATTGAGCTGTTTTGCAAAGAAGAATGAGCAAAACTGTCACTCTCTAGATGTGCAAAGCTGGTAGAGACATCCCCAAAAAGACTTGGAGCTGTAATTGCTGCAAAAGGTGGTTCTACAAAGTATTGACTCCGGGGGGCTGAATACAAATGTACCCCACACTTTTCACATTTATTTGTAAGAAATTTGGAAAACAATTTATCATTTTTCCTTCCATTTCACAATTATGTGCCACTTTGTGTTGGTCTATCACATAAAATCCCAATAAAATAAATTTTACGTTTTGGTTGTAACAATGCAAAATTTGGAAAATTTCAAGGGGTATGAATACTTTTTCAAGGCACTGTATAGTCATGTGACTATGAGGTTGAAATCCCATGAAGATGCACTGAGAAAAGGCTGTTGAATCTTCCTAAATAGTATTAGCTTGTTGGCTGGCTTCTTTAACCGCTTCCCGACCGCCTCAAGCAGATATACTGCGGCAAAATGGCTCGGGCAGGCAAAATCACGTACCTGTACGTGGCCCTTTAATTGCCTGCCCGTTGGTCGCGCGCACGCCGCCAGCGGCGCGCTCGCGACCCGGTCGGGAGCTCCGTGACCCCGGCCGCGGGACCAGTGGACCCGATCGCCGCTGGTGTCCCGCGATCGGGTCACGGAGCTGAAGAACGGGGAGAGGTCTGTGTAAACAAACCTCTCCCTGCGCTTCCTACTCTGCCTGTCATTGATTGGCTGTTCCCGGTCATCGGGAAAGCCGATCAGTGACGTCAGACGTCAGCCCCGCCCCCTAATGTAAAAAAACACACACACGTCACAGCCCATAACCCCTCCCCTCCCCCTTGTGGTTAACTCTTTCACTACAACTGTCATTTATACAGGAATCAATGCATTTAAATAGCATTGATTGCTGTATAAATGACAAAGGGCCCAAAAATGTGTCAAAAATGTCCGATGTGTCCGTCATAATGTCGCAGTCACAATAAAAATCGCTGATCGCCGCCATTACTAGTAAAAAAAAAAAATATTAATAAAAATGCTATAAAACTATCCCCTATTTTGTAAACGCTATAACTTTTGCGCAAACCAATCAATAATTGCTAATTGCGATTTTTTTTTTTTTACCAAAAATATGTAGAAGAATACGTATCGGCCTAAACTGAGGAAAAAAAAATTTTTTTTATATATTTTTTGGGGATATTTATTATAGCAAAAAGCAAAAAATATTGCATTTCTTTTCAAAATTGTCGCTGTATTTTTGTTTATAGCGCAAAAAATAAAAACCGCAGGGGCGATCAAATACCACCAAAAGAAAGCTCTATTTGTGGGAAAAAAAGTACGCCAATTTTGTTTTGGAGCCACGTCGCACGACCGCGCAATTGTCAGTTAAAGCGATGTAGTGCCGAATCGCAAAAAGGGGCCTGGCTCTTTTGGCTGCCAATTGGTCCGGGGCTGAAGTGGTTAAAGAGAAATACATGGACCACCTTTGCCAATCTCTTTCTTAAAAGGATATGATGATCCTCCGCCTTCAACGCTTTTAACTACTAATCTGGAGCCAGCATGCAGCAAGTGAAATCAAAACCCTTTACCTGCATTCTTGTTCAAAATCGGGCTGATTTACATGATTACATGTACACTTTGCAGGAACACACATGTTAATGTGCACAACAGCACATCACATGGCAATGCAGGTTATACACATTGACACGTGCACTGTCATTCATTCATTCATTCATTTGATTTTTAATGGGCTACCTTAATTTAACGCACATTAAAGTATGTCATGATGCTAGTTAACACATGTGCATTAACAAAGCACACAAATATAAATGCACCCTGAAAGAATTGAGCTGAGAATCAGCATGACAGCCAGACAACTGGCATTATCAGAAGAAGGTCAGTAGTGGCAGCCTATGTATTTATCTATCTAATGACAAGTTCCCTTTAAAGTGGTTATAAGCCCTGACATATACCCAGTGAAGTGACTGGCCTCAGGTGTTCATACAGAGATTAAACAAATCCTCCTACATAACTTGTACCTGTTTATTTGCAGTCTTCTCTACATATGTTGCTGAAATTTTTTTTAGAGCTTGCCCGAGCTTTCAGAAAAAAGGGGGCCGAGAGCTGAAATTACACTCTGCAGCTCAATGAGGAGAACTCTGGGAGCTGATTGGAGGAAAGGGACACAACCCCCTTCACACAGGAACAGAACTGAGGCTTTCAATCACAGGCTGTGTGCTGGAGCTCCCTCCCCTGTCACCTTTTTTCTCTTGGTGTCAGGAAAACTTGCCAGAAGTTATTCATGTGGATAGCAGAGGAACGAGGCAAGAGACAGAAATGACACAGAATAACTAAAGGCAAACTTTTTTTTTTTTTTTTTTTTATAGTGGAGAGGGATTAGAACCCCTGTCAGTTGTTATCACTGTGCCCCCCGTTAAGGAGATTCACTCTCTCTATTTGTCCTGTTTACCATTATCATTAAAAAATAAAGTAAAAGAAAATCCCAAATTTTGGGTTGTTCCCAGAAAAGTAATGGAGGGGAAATCTTCCAATGAGGACACTAGTTCTGGAGACCTGGGGGTCCCCAAGGAATTCCCTCATTTGCAGGTGTTTCCCTGTGCTTCCTGTTTGGGACAGGAAGTGAATTGAAATCTCCGCAATGGGACACATGGTGAAAAAATAATCTGACAGGGGTTATAAACTTTCCTTCCTCTATCCAAAATGGAAAAAAAAAAAAAAATTTTTTGCCTGTAGATCTACTTTTAATTAAGACAAGTACACCCTATAGAGGGATATGCTTTGTTCATATTTCATGTCTGAGGTATACAACCACTTTAAGAATGTTTAAACTGTTACTTTCTAGCACAATTAGGTTTTATCAGCTGAACTATTGATTTAACTGATTTATTAAAAAATTTTTTTCAGCTTTCAGCTTCCATTTATTTCTGAAGCATATTATACAAAGCAATGAAGAACCGAATCATCTAGCTGTGATGAGACGGCCTGAAGATGGCTCATTTCTTCTAGAGCAAATAAAAAACTGGATAGCGAATAAATGTATGTATTTTTATGTTTATTAGTGAGCTAGTGTTGGGGTTTCTAGGTCTGAGGAGATTGTCTTTGGGCTAAATGTAAATGTACTTTTTATGTTTTTTAATTTTCTTCTAAGTTATATATAGATATATATAAATTCAATTCAGTTAATATATATATACATTTAATTCTTTTCAAAAGTTTTTATTGAGCATAAAACAAGTATACAGATATTACAAACATGGAGTAACATCCAATCAGAATCAATATATGGAACTTATGTGTTACAGAACGTAATGAACTCAGGCATATACATGGCTGTACATAAATTTCTGATATTAGTGTGTACAGAAAGGAAACACATCATAACGTAAAATAATAAAGCATGGACATAAAACATTACTTGTAACATCTGGTGATGTATGGGATGCTCACCAACAAGAACAAAATAGATCTGTGTCTATAAATGATAAAATGTAGACAAGTATTATTATCTCTAAAGCTCAAGAGTATAAAACTGCTATTATGGGAAGGAATTCTGTATCTAGACACCTAAAATGGGATTAAACTTATGACAGAGAGATGGAGCTTTAAGGTATGTATGTGAATTGATATGAAGTCCTAACATAAGAGAGAGAATGGAAAAGACTGATAAGGTAAGAGATAATGGAGACTGGTGTGGACACACTTGGCATTTAAACAATTGCTGGTTTATCTAGCGACAAGTCATAGAATGACCCAATACATAAGACAAGTCATAGAATGACCCAATACATAAGACAAGTCATAGAATGACCCAATACATAAGACAAGTCATAGAATGACCCAATACATAAGACAAGTCATAGAATGACCCAATACATAAGACAAGTAAACCTAACAGATATATCCTATCCTAAATGTTAATAATAGGAAAGGGGAACCTAAGGTGAGGGAAGATAAGGGAGGGGAGGACAGGTAACATGTAAGGCCGAGCCAAAGGACCAGGAGGGGAATGTGTAGACCAGCTACACATTAAGTATCGGGAAGGGAGCTGTGGGATAGAAGAGTATCATCCTGTAAAGCTTGAAATTCTTGGGTAGTGGTGAATTGTAGCCAGCAAGACCAAGTTTGGTTGAATTTAAATTGCGTTTCTTTGGCTTGATGTATGATCTCTTCCATTTCAGCTGTTTTTTGAATACGAATAAACCAATCTTTGACCGTTGGTGGAAGAGTAGAGCGCCAGTTTCGGGGGATACACATATTTGCCGCCATAATCATGTGCATGGGCAAGGAACGGAAATGTGCGCATGGAGTGAGCTGGATAGTGTAACATAAATTGAGCTGGGGAGTATTCCAGTTTATAAGATGTGATATCTTGTATGAGTCTATGCACCTTTTTCCAGAAGGGTTGTATTTTGGTGCAGGACCACCAAATATGCAACAATGTCCCTAGATCTGTACCACATCTCCAGCACATGGGTGAAAGGGACGGGTAGAATTGGTGTAGCTTAGAAGGTGTATTATACCATCTTGAGAGAATTTTAAAGGCGTTTTCCTGTACACAAACATTCAGGGAACCTTTATGGGTGATTGTGTATATGGAGTCCCAGTGGTTATCAGGAATATGTATTGAAAGATCTTTGTGCCATTTAGCGATACTCCAATGATCAGTGTATGGTTGCTGTGGAAACAATAATGTATAGGAAGAGGAGATAAGGTGGCGTTGGGGTTCCTTTTGCAGACACAAGTCTTCGAAAGGGGTTGTAGGGCGAGACCAAGTTGTATGGTGATCTTGTGCGTCCAAGAAACGTTTGATATGTAAAAATATCCAGTATGACATCCTCTTATGGTGAAGTGTGGAAGATATCTCAGAGAATGATAATTGTTTGTCCTGTTTGTAAAATTGCATAGCTCTAACATTTTCCTGTGGCCAAACATCTCTTAGAAAGGAAGTTGTCATACCTGGAGGAAACGTAGGGTTTAGTCTGAGCGGAGTTAAAGGGCCGTTAACTGAAGATATTTTGTATTTATCACATGCATGTGTGTGGGCTCGTAACGTTGGGAGAATCAATGGGTGGGCCATAAATAGCTTCGAGACTTTATTAATAAGTATCCAAGGGGCCTGGGCTAACGGAATCGGGGAGAAAGAATGTTCCAGATGGACCCAATCTTTGGTAGAATAGTGAACATTCCAATCTACAATTCTATTTAAGTGACTGGCTATCTGGTATTTGCGTATGTCTGGTACACCTAAACCTCCTCTCAATTTTGGGGAAGTGAGTCTGACAAAGTTTATTCTGGGTCGAGTCGTACCCCAAATAAATTTTGTGCATATTTTACGATATGTTGTAAAGAAAATTGGAGGAATGTGTATGGGGACTGTTTGTAAAATGTATAATAACCTCGGCAGAATGTTCATTTTAATGATGGCCGTTCTACCAAACCAGGAAAAGAGCCCTACAGACCATTTTTTTTAAATCCTCAGTAATAGATCGTAATATTGGTTGATAATTAGCAGAGTATAAATTTGATAACGAGGTAGGTATTTTGATGCCTAAGTAAGTAAGTGAGCTATCATCCCATTTAAACTGGAAGTTTTGTTGACATTGTGTGCGTTGTGATGTGGGTAGGGTAATATTCAAGGCTGTAGACTTCGCAAAATTTATCTTAAGATTTGATAAGAACTGAAAGTTTTCAAGGGTCTTATGAAGATTTGGGAGCGTAATAAGCGGTTCAGATAAAAATAGCAAAATATCGTCAGCAAAAGCTGCAGTTTTATAGGTGCGATCTTTTATTTGAATCCCTTTTATGTCCGGGTTTTCTCTAATGTTTCTTAATAAGGGCTCCAACGTCAGGATAAAAATCAACGGGGATAGTGGGCAGCCCTGACGGGTACCATTGGACACGGAGAAGGCACCGGACAGGTGGCCGTTAATTCGGACCTGTGCAGTTGGTTTAGAGTATAACATGAGGATATAGTTAAGCATACGTTCAGGTAGACCAATGGATTGTAAGGTTGCTATCATAAAGTCCCAGGCCACTCTGTCAAATGCCTTCTCCGCGTCCAATGATAAAAAAAAAAAAAAAAAAACTTTCATTTTGGATGTAGTTAGCCAATGGTGAATATTTAGGGCCTTGAGGGTATTGTCCCCCGCCTAAATATACATTTAATTCAGTTAATATATATAATTAAATTCATTTAATATATATATTTGTCTTTGGGCTAAATGTAAATGTACTTTTTATGTTTTCATTTTCTTCTAAGTTCTTTCATATATATATATATATATATATATATATATATATATATATATATATATAATTTAATTCAGTTAATATATATATCATTTAATTCAATATATATATATATATATATAACTGAATTAAATGATATATATATTAACTGAATATAAATTTTTTATATATATATATGAAAGAACTTAGAAGAAAATGAAAACATAAAAGTTACATTTACATTTAGCCCGAAGAAAAACATATATATTAAATTAATTCAATTATATATATTAACTGAAATGTTATGTATATATATATATATATATTCAGTTAAAGTACATGAATGTATCTTTATATAAGCTTTACCTAACACTCTACATGGCAAGACTATAAATGGGAGAGGGAAATTGAATAATGTGAATTAATCATGTTCCATTGTATCTGAGCATTGTTGTCAGCCTAAAACTGGCTATAGACAGAATGGTCAGATGTGCATGCAGTATCCAAATGTGTTTAAGGCATCCCTGTACAAGAGCACACTTGTCCTAAAAGCCATCCTATTTTGAGGCATGGAGTCTGTATTTGCCCTAGGAAGGCTTATGCCGCGTGCACACGGTCGGAATTTCCAACAGAAAAAGTCAGATAAGAACATACACACCAAAACCTCATCGGACTTTTTTTGTCGGAATTTCCGACGGACTTAGAGAACATGTTCTAAATTTTTCCGTTGGAAATGCGGACAGAGGTTTATCCCGTTGGCAAGTCTGACCGTGTGTACGCGGCATTAGGCCCCTTTTACATGGGGCAGAATCTGCATTGCTCCGCATGGGATCTGTCAGCTGATTTCCCTGCTGAGCAAAAGCGAGCAAATGACAGGTCTGTGACAGTTTTTGACAAGTCCATTATTTAAAAAAATTAAAATAAAATGTCCCCCAAAGTAGATTCATCGTCAATCACGATGCCCATCGCTATCGCCAATTTTGGGGGTCTGCGGGTGGGGGCCTTTTTGGAATCTGGAAGCGCCCTTTAACAAGGGGGGGCAGATCCTGCCCCCCCCCCATGTGAATGAGTATGGGGTACATAGTACTCATTCACCCAAAAAAAGTGTAGTGTAAAAAAAGACATTAGACAGTTTTTGACAAGTCCTTTATTTAAAAAAAATAAACATAAATGTCCCCTGAAGTAGATCCATCATCATTTACGGTGCCAGCCACTACCGCCGACAAAAATGCTCCACTCCTGATGAAAGCTCCCTCCATCTGCCTGCTCCGCCATCTGACAGTTCCTAAATAACTAAGGGGCGGGACATCCGACAGCCTCGGCTGTGTGCTAGAGAGGCTGTGGGCTCCTTGGCACCTTCCTACATATTTGGTGGGAGTGCCCGTTGATACGGCCTTTCTGGCAGGATATCAGGCTGCAGATAAAAAACATTACAGATGTGGACCTACCGGACTCCCCTGTGGAGTTCCTGTTGCATGTGCCATCCACTCCTCCACGTGTTTACAGCAAATCAGTTCTCCCGCACCTTCTGAATGCCGCCAGGCGTCTAATACCTATACATTGGAAGTCGACCCAGGTTCCGAATGGGTACATTTGCTAAATTCTGTGATGGCGGCGGAGGAGTGGATGGCAAAATGCAAAGATAGATACGAAAAATTCTATGCTATTTGGGCCACATGGATACACTTTACTTCTACCGAAACTCAGACAACGTCTGTAGCCACCCCGACGCAGGCAGCCCGACAGGTCACATGTGATTGAACAAGTCGAGACTAAGCGCCTCCGCTGCTTATAGATCCCAATACTGGCTGATGACCCACACCTACTACCGCTGTAATAAGCGATAAACTTCTGATGTGCCCATATCTCCCCCCCCCCTTTTACTCACCTGCCACTCCGGGTCATGCGAGTGGTAACAGGTGAAGTACTATACTTCACAAATAGAGCATAACCATATATAGCAATAATGGTCCCTAAATCACAAACCCCCCCAAAAAAAGGGGGAACAACTTGATGATGTCACATGAGGCGTACTTGTCATATGTTTTTTGAGACCTTTGTACTGCATGACACCCGGAGTCCCCCCCCCCCCTAATGCCTTTCCTCTTCCCTTACATGTAACTGTTGTGTTGATGTATGCTTTTCGTCTAAAAAAATAAAATAAAGATTATACAAAAAAAAAACTAAGTGGCGGGACCACTCAAATACGTCACTGGGTGACCCCATCTCCTTGTGACATCATGCCCCTGGTCGGGGTTACCCAGTGAAATAATTGGGTGGCCCCATCCCTTAGTTATTTAAGAACTGTCAGAGGTCCGAATGGTGGGAGCCTTCATCAGTGGAGTGGAGCATTTTTGTTGGTTTTATTTTTTTTCCGGGTTGGCGGTAGTGGCTGGCACCCTAAATGACAATAGATCTACTTCGGGGGACTTTATTTAAAAAAAGACTTGTCAAAAACTGTCTTTTTTTTACACTACACTTTTTTTTGGGTGAATATGTCCCCTATACTCATTCACATGGGGCAGGATCTGGGGGCCCCTTGTCTTCATCAACATGGAGACGAGGTGCTTTGGGGGTGGCAGAACACTCCCCCCCCCCATGTTGAGAGCATGATGGCCTGGCCCATCCCCTTTTCTGGCCTGCCGGGCTGCATGCTCGGATTGTGATGGTCACAGATATAACTGATAGAATGTGAATTATAAAATAAATCTGTATTTATCGATATTCAGATTTTTTTGAGGTAGGAATGTATAGCATCTCTATAACTTGACAATTTTATTTCTGTTTTCAGCATCTGGTTTTAATGCACGGAAAATCATCTCTTCTTTACGTCAAGAGCCGATTTACAGAAGTCCAGGTGCTGGGCAGCAGATAGGTGAGGAAAGTCTGATATCCATAATTTCATGACTGTATTTTGTAGAAAGAATTGTATGATTCTCCTTCTGGTTTCTGTCTGTATATCAGACAATTCAGACATTGTACCTGCTAAAAATAGATGCGAAAACACAGGTACCCTTATAGACAAGGCATTGCTATCTGTCCAACTAAACAGACTGACAGACTTGCATTTAAAGCTGACCTCCTGGATAAGTAAATATTGTCTAGATATTAAAGTCAAGTGTATTTTTCCTTGAATCTTGGTCTACTTTGTGTGTTTCTCCCAGATCTGTGCAGTAACCCAGTGTGAGACTTTCCCTCTGTCCGGTCACTGCTGCTCTCTCTCCTTGTGTAGGGTGACTGGTCTTGTCTCCGCCCCCTCCTGTCATTTTCTACATGGAGCATGTAGTGGGTGTGGCCTACTGAGCCCCTCCCACAGCTCTGCTCTTATATTTAGGAATACTAAATAAAAAATTGTGCCCATCCCCCTTCTAATACTGATTCTGATTAGCCTGGGTAGGAAAAATCAGCTTATTTACCTATTTGCAGGCTGGTCCGGTCACATGAGCCCCTGTGTTAGTCAGCGCCATTGACAGGGGAGAGGAGAGAGAGCTCGACCATGATTAGTAAAGCCTGGAGTGGTGACGTCACCCATAGGCTTACTATGGCTGATCCCAGTCGCGGCTGGTGTTTTTTTTGGGGGGGGGAGGGTGGCAAATAATCGTCCCACCGCCAAGCCTAGCCCCCCCCCCAGGTCAGTTGGTTGGGTCACAAGAAAAAAATAGAACAGCGCCAATCAGCATTCAAGCTCTTTAATCATAGATAAAACTGTCACAGTAACACTTACATATTAAGTTCACTGAAGTCTGCATGGAAATCATAGTAGGTCACAGTTATGCCGCCAAGTCACCTGTGTACTCCTAGAGTGTTGTAATAAGGGAGGATGCCGGGGGAGAACTCAGCAAGATCCAGCCATAAGAGTGCGGCTCATGGAAGCAGGCTAGTTTTGTGAGACAGGGGGAGAGACACACTACACGTTTCTGAGATCTTTTTCACCTGATGAAAGAGCGCGCTGGTCAATAACGGACCTTGCGCATGCTCAGAAACGCGTAGTGTGTCTCTCCCCCTGTCTCACGGCACTAGCCTGCTTCCATGAGCCGCACTCTTATGGCTGGATCTTGCTGAGTTCTCCCCCGGCATCCTCCCTTATTACAACACTCTAGGAGTACACAGGTGACTTGGCGGCATAGCTGTGACCTACTATGATTTCCATGCAGACTTCAGTGAACTTAATATGTAAGTGTTACTGTGGCAGTTTTATCTATGATTAAAGAGCTTGAATGCTGATTGGCGCTGTTCTTTTTTTTATTTTCTCCTGTACTACTGAGTCGGCTTCACTCGTGAAGAAAAGCAGCCTCCAGCATAGAGCCTGTCTCCCACCTGCTGATTGATTCATCCATCAATTGAAGCTTTATGAAGTTTTATTCAGACTTTTGCACTTTTTCTCTTGAAAGAAAGAATATATATTTGTTCCTAAAAAGTGGACTTGGACAGTTTATCTACCCTTATAAATTCTATCAGCATACAGACTTCCTCTCCGGACATCTTTCATATATATTTTTATCTACACTAGCACACTGAGCGCCTGTGTCCTTTTTGTTGTAGTTGGTTGGGTCACGGATGGCACCCACCACCTCCACCCGCTCGGCCAGCCACGGGCAGCTCTGCGAGGAGGGTGGGGGAGAGCAGAGAGTGAGCAGGATTTACACAGATCCTGCTCTGGTCACTGAGGAGGGAGTGGCAAGCAGAGTACACACAGATGCAGAGTTCCCTGGCTGTCTTCATTTCCTAGCAGTGGAGGCGCAATGAGGGAACAGAAGATGGCAGCTGGTCCGCATATCCACGATTGCTTCCCCTCTTTCTCGGCAGAATACTGAGAGCAGTCAGGTGGGCAGAGCCAGGCCGCGGCATTCCATCTTTCGTCTCCCTGCTCAGGCTGCTCTGCACGTGACCGACTGAGACTGCACATTCATTGGCTGCCACCAGCACCCCCCGCTGCCTCCTCCTCCGTTCCAACCACCGCCGCACACATCACACAACTGGGTGGGCTCAGGGCACTGTCACGTACCTTATCCAAGGCCAAGATGCTGAGAGTCTCCCCTTGCAGTTGAGCGCAGTATAACCCTCAAGGTGGTACAGAGGGTATAATGCACAAAGAAGCACGGGTTGCCAGCAGGGTGTGAAGGACTTGAGCGGATGATCACTTGGAGGCTGCTTGAGGTTGTGTCAAGAGTGTGGGAATAAGTCCTTAGTGAGCTGTGACTGTGCTCAGCGGATGGAGCATCCAGGGTTCTCAGTAAAGACCTGGCTGAGGATCCAACACAGATTGAGCTGATAGCTGCTGCAAGAAGGGTCATGAACAGGTAATCAAGCAGGTAAGTATTAGCAAAGTCCGTAAGGCAAGCTGGGGTCATCTACAGGTAATCTGGCATGTTTAGGCAGAGGCAAGGTCCTAGAGAGAAGCCGGGGTCAGGCTTCTCCGAGAGCCAGGAGAAGGCCAAAGCAGGTCAAAGAACAGTCCGGGTCACAACAGGGAACATAGGAAGCAAATGCAGGTTCAGGAACTCGGGAGAGCAGAAGACAATCCAGCAATGGCAGCCTTTTATAGGCCATCAGGGCATTGCATTAGTCACGGCACCGCGCACGCGCCCTCGTCGTCCCGTTCCACCGCGCACTCGAATGCGCTGAACCGCCATTCTTCTGCACACGCACGCGGGAAAGCCCCAATATCACCTGTTGACACTTCTGCCATTGGTTCCACTGCTATTTTCCTGACAGGCGCAGTGCTTTGCGCCCTAAACCCACCCTTTTTTGAAGCCAATTAGAGCCTCAGGCTCTAATCATGTGCTTCAAAAAAACACACCTCCCCATTGGAAACCATGCTTCTGGTGCCTTGCATGTAGATCAGGGGGCTGGGCGCATGGATAGGGGAGGGCAATAAAAAAGCTTTCCCATTCAGCGGGTTAACTGCTAGTTTTGTCCAGGAGAGACCAGAAAGCTTATACCTGCTGGGCGGAGCCGGCGCCGGGCATGTAAGCAGTGCAGCGAGAGAGCTCCGTCTGCCTGTCTCTGATCCTGCCAACATCCTGTAAACAGGGCACCTGTTTTCTGCTTTCTGTGGCTGGGAAAACTGCTGGATGATCCAATTTTAATATTTACATCAAGTGTACTATACCCCTGTACATTTATTTTGCATGCATAAGCAGTCTGCATTATGTCACAAATGTCAGTTGGGAGAGGGTACTTTCCTTTCAGATGATGTGGGAATGTTCTAAGGTAAGGCCCTTGTGATCTATAGTAACTGAATTTGGCGCTGATCAGTTTGATTTCCCCAATGCATGCATTCCCTCGCTATGTCTCTTAGGAGTTATTGAAGAAGATGTTCTTTTTAGCTCGTAAGCACATAGAGAGGAGGTGGATACATACAGAAAAACCTGACTTTGGATATGTGGTTGAAAATAGTTAATGTGGATATTCCACTGTATTGGATGACATACGAAGCCAGGAGATCCCCTAAAAAAATTCAGGAAGGTTTGGTTCAGATGGGTGGATTCCACCATGGACACGTTGGAAGGTCTATGAGAGGGCACGAATTGGTACACTTAATTTTGTGATTTGTTTATTGTGGGTATGTTTTTGCACACTTGACGGACCTTGGGTGGAGGTTGATGTTTTTTTGATTTTTTTTTTTTTCAGGGTTGGGTATAGCCTTCTTTTTTGGTTTTGGAGGGGGTGAGAGAAGGGGGGAAAATGGTACTTACCAGGCTTTGTGGTACACTGCTGCTCTGCAGTAGGGATTGGAAGAGTGCATTTGGTGGTCATATATTATGCACAAATTATATTTTGATACATACATACTGAGTTTTGGGTATCGATGCACTTGTATGGATCATTTTATGTACTGTTGTGTCACTGTATGTAATTCTATTTGTCTTGTAATAAAACTTAAAAAAAAAAAAAGAGAGAGCTTATACCTGCCCAATCCTCCACTCCAGTGGAAAACTGTAGTGGTTGACTGTTCCTGACATCCTCACTTCCAGAGCAGGTCTAAGGGCTTGATGACGTCAGGAACAGTCCACCGCTTAAGACCATGGGGGGGGGGTTCAGGACAGGAGCCACAGAGACCGGTCTTGCACTGGGAGGATCAGATGATTTAGGTGAATATACTGTATCTCTGCTTTCCAATCCCCTATACACAAACATTAACAGCTTAAGTGGGAGTAAAGGCTTTTTATATTTAATTTTATACCTACAGGTAAGTCTATAATAAGGCTTACCTGTAGGCATAGTATATATCTTCTAAACGTGAACACACGTCTCCTCTTTTACCTCCAGCACAGACTTGCTTGTAAAACTACAACTCCCAGGACCAGCTAGCACTGACAGGATGGTATGACAAGAGCATAATCAGACCATAGCAAATGCCCTTTGCAGGCAGGGACCGTGGGCCCCTTTAGTAGTCCAGCTACTAACATCCCAAAAACGACAGGAATCAGAATGCTGGGTAGACGCGTTTCGCACACTTCATGTGTGCTTAGTCATTGACTATTGGCTTAGTCATGACTAAGCACACGTGCAGTGTGCGAAACGCGTCTACCCAGCATTCTGATTCCTGTCGTTTTTGGGATGTCCAATTAAAAAGGATTTTGATCTACAGTGGTGTGCGGCCATTTTTCTAATTTCATTGTGTGCGGAGGCGAGCACCTACTGGATCATTAGGCTTCCTAGTCTCACCTGGAGCGGCGGGTGTTTTCCTTTTCTATTACTTCTCCACAGGTCCTCCCAGACTGACTCTGCATCCATCCTAGTCTTCTCAGGCATGCCTCTCAGTCCTCCCTGACTTTAACACTCACCATCCCTCTTGGCTGTCCTTCCTCCCTGGAGATTTGTCTGGCAGTGTTCTCCCAGTGTCATGTCCTTGCTCCTGTGCCTCCTAGTCAGGATCCCTCTGTGTGTCCCTTCCGTACCCGAGTCCAGTCCTGAGTTCACCTCCCCCAGACTGGGGAGCTACTCTAAAAGGCCTCTGACAGCCTAACACTCCATCTTCATCTTCCACCCAAACACCACTGCCCCAGTTGGGCTGACCCAGAGTATTTGAGGAGGCCTGCCCCCTGCCAACCCATCTTTTGGGGATTGGTCAGGGCCCTCAGAATACTCCAGCTAGCTCCTCCTAGACCCCTCCCAGCTGCTTCTGGAATCTTCTCCAAGTTTCCAGCCACCAGGGAGGAGTCGCCAGAGAAGCTGCTGCTGAGTCATCCAGCCTACAGTCACTCTTTTACCTAACCTAACAAAAATTTCCTACCCATAACACTCTAGCCACACTAGGGGGTGATAGCACATTATGACAATAATTTGCATAGAGACGATTTATTTTGCAGTTTACTACCGCTTTTAACACTTGCACTGTGGGCACAGTCCCACTGCAAAGGAAAACCTATTTTTTGGTGTTGGAGTTGGGCTTTAAGGATTAACTATAAAACAAAATAAGGGTTTGTTTTTTTCATTGCTTTAAGGTTTTGCAATCCCATACAAGTCTATGGTTGTGTAAAAAACAATAGATGCACATCAAATACAAGTCAGAAATGGGTAAACTGCACGTCTAATCAGGGCCGACTTAATAATATCATGGCCCCCTGGGCAAATTAATGCACGTGGGCCCTTACCAGGGAGATGGCAACCTTGGGCATGGAGAGCGTACTGCAGGAAACAGTGGGTGTGGCTAAATTATGATAAAATGTTGGGCGTGGTTTGTTAGTCTGATAAAGGCTTCATGTACACGGGACGTTTCTCAATCTCTCCTGAACACTGGAACATCACAGC
This sequence comes from Lithobates sylvaticus, assembly GCA_028564925.1. NCBI lineage: Eukaryota > Metazoa > Chordata > Amphibia > Anura > Ranidae > Lithobates > Lithobates sylvaticus. The sequence continues at coordinate 216,873,685 of CM053033.1, forward strand.
TAGTAATCCACGTGCGTTAGAGTTTACAAGCAGCCACGTTTTGCGTTCAGGAGCATACTAAAGATAACCTCAGGAGACCCTCCCAAATGAATAGAAAGCTTTAAAAACAAATATTTATGAACTATTTCAGCCATTCTGTGAGAGAACAGTGTGAGTAGCAGCTGAGAACGCAGTGTGCTTGTAGCTAGCGGTTATTTTTTGGTTGGTTTCTTAATCTGGATCCCATGATGAGCATGTGTGAGGAAATGTGTGAGAAAATGCTCTTGATGTTGCTTTTGCTGAGGCTCCAAAGACGTAGAAAATTGCGTGAGAGGACCAGAGTTCGTCGCTACTGGACACATCTATTGACGGCTCAACGCATGTCCACAGGGTACTTTTCTAATATGTATGTTCAGCTGCGTAATTACCCAGCAAAATTTTGTAATTTTTACACGCATGTCAATTGCCATCTTTGAGGTTCTCTTGGAAAAGGTTAGACCCCCGTCTAGTTCGCATAACATGTGAGAGATTCATATAGGGTTAAAACCACAAATAAACACAACCAGGAAATTATCTAACCTATCTCTACACACACCCCCTTCCAGTACACATTGCCCCCCCCCCCCCGTCATAAATACTAGAGGTCGACCGATATGGGTTTTTCTCTGGCTGATGCCGATATTTAGAAATCGCGGCGGCTGATATATGATGCCAATTTTTAATTTTTTTTGGCCGATATGTTAGGCCGATTTCTTTTTTTCTTTACTTTTTTTATTTTTTCCTTCATCTCATGAAATCTAACAGTTAGACACCTTTCACACTGGGGCGTTTTTCAAGCGCTTTTGGGCTAAAAATAGCACCTGAAAAGTGCCTGCAAAACAGCTCCTCTGCAGTCTGTGTGAAAGCCCGAGTGCGAGAATGTGCTGGCAGGACGTTAAAAAAAGTCCTGCAGGCCTCATCTTTGGAGCGGTGTATACCGCTCCTCCACCACTCCTGCCCATTGAAATGAATGGGCGCCTGCAATGCGATTTGGCAGCGGCGCTTCACGGGTGCATTTAACCCCTTCCTCAGCCACTAGCTGGGTTATAAGTGCCCCGCTAGCAGCCGAATAGCGCCGCTAAAATGACGGTAAAGCGCCGCTAAAACTAGCAGCGTTTTACCGTCAACGCCTGCCCGCTCCAGTGTGAAAGCAGCCTTAAGTAATAAGTGATACAGAAAATTTCTTACATTTAAACATTTATTAAACAAAACAAACCTCCAATCAGTTCACTTGCATGTATAATTTAGATTAAAAAAAAAAAAAAAACTATATATTAAATACACAAAAACAGGTAATCAAAACTTTTGGATGAAAAAAAAATGGGCTAACTTTACTGTTTTATTTTTTATTTTTTTAAAACATTAGTGTAGCAGGGTCTCTGCTAAAAATATATATATCATTTTTGGGGGTTCTATGTGATTTTCTAGCAGAAAATACAGGATTTTTACTTGTAAGCAACAAGTGACAGAAAAGATTTAGTCTTTAAATGATTAAACTGAGATCTCCTCCACACAGGAGTTCAGTCCATTGATAAGAAGAAAGATTGGGGGTTATTTACAAAAGGAAAATCCACTTTGCACTACAAGTGCAAACTACAGGTGCAAAGTGCACTTGGAAGTGCAGTCGCTGTAGATCCGAGGGGGACATACAAGGAAAATAAAAAGCAGCATTTTAGCTTGCACGTGATTGGATAATAAAATCAGCAGAGCAATTTCAGTGCAATTTGAAGTGCACTTTGCACTTGTAGTTTGCACTTGTAGTGCAAAGTGGATCTGCCTTTTGTAAATAACCCCCATTGTATCTCTTTGGTCTTCTTCGTGGCAGACTGCCCAGAGAGAAATCGCTCCATGGAAGACTTCAGGCAACTTGCATTGACTTCTATTACAGAAGTAATTTGCAAGTCGCGCTGAAGTTATCGGTCAACCTCTAATAAATACCTCCCCCCGCCTGTTTAATGTATTCTGTACATTACTGTTAGGCCTTGTTCACATGGGCTTACATACCTAAGTGTACACTCTCATGTGAGGGCCATGTTTGCCCACATGGGCATGGGGATGCACAAGTGTTCAGTGCATCATCATGCAGTAAGTTCCATTGTTGTCAGTTAGGATTCAATGGCTGCACGGACACAGCCGCTGCATCCAATATGACATCATTGGGGGTACATGTCTTCAAATCTACACATTCAGTGTTTAACCACTTACCGACCGCTCACTGTATATATACGGTCTGACTTTGAAGAGGGATATCTCGGTAACGGCAGCAGCTGCTGCCACAACCGAGGTATCCCTCTTTACAGTGAGCGGTTCGGTTTCCGATAATGGTGGTCTCTGCGGTGGGTTTGCCGCAAGATTACCGTTATCGGCGGCGGGAGAGGTGCCCCCCCCCCTCCTGCTGCTCTCCCACGCCTTCCGCCGCTTACCGGAGTCGTCGGCAGTGGCGGAGGCGATCGGGTCCTTTCAGTGCCTGGGTATAGAGACGAGTGAGGCTAAGATGGTCGCCACCCGTCTCTATACCATAAGATACGTCTTAAAGGCACAATTTCCAAATGTCATTTTTTTTAAATGACATTTTTTTTTTTTTTTTTGCATTTAAGTCCAGATCTTATATTTAAGAGGACCTGCCATGCTTTTTTCTATTACAAGGGATGTTTACATTCCTTGTAATAGGAATTAAAGTGATCCATTTTATTTATTTTTTTAAAACAATGTAAAAAATAATAAATTCAAGTAAAATAAATAAGAAAAACAAAAAAAATATTTTTTAAAACACCCCGTCCCGACGAGCTTGCGCGCAGAAGCGAACACATACGTGAGTAGCGCCCGCATATGAAAACGGTAGTCAAACCACACATGTGATATATCGACGCGATCGGTAGAGCGAGAGCAATAATTCTGCCATAGACCTCCTCTGTAACTCAAAAAATGCAACCTGTAGAATTTTTTAAATGTCGCTTATGGAGATTTTTGAGGGTAAAAGTTTGGCGCCATTCCACGAGAGGCCGCAATTTTGAAGCAGGACATGTTGGGTATCAATTTACTCGGCGTAACATTATCTTTCACAATACAAAAACAATTGGGCTAATTTTACTGTTGTCTTATTTTTTTATTAAAAAAAGTGACTTTTATCCAAAAAAAGTGCGCTTGTAAGACCGCTGCGCAAATACGGTGTGAAAAAAAAGTATTGCAATGACCGCCATTTTATTCTCTAGGGTGTTAGAAAAGAAACAATATATAATGTTTGGGGGTTCTAAGTCATTTTCTAGCAAAAAAAAAATGTTTTAAACATGTAAACACCTAAAATCCAAAACGAGGCTGGTCCTTAAGTGGTAAGCACCCGCACCCACATGGATATCAAATTGGGAGCAGTGACTCTGTCCATGCAGCTGCTGCATCCCAAACCCTCAACTGTTTTTCCATACTGTGTCTTAGTTGCTTAAATAGACCATCTATATCCTGTTTGTTTACAACTTGTTCCTGATTAAAAACTTCTACTAAATGAATTGCCCTATTCTTCATATACCTAAATATATCCATTGCTGCAGATCGTAAGTTGGTATTGTTTAGATACCAGCAGTATATGAAAAAAATTGGGGTTTGATCCGCGCAAAGAAATTAAGATAAGAAGTGGGAAACAAACTATATTTTCTGGAACTGCTGCCCCTACTCAATTACTATCACCGAAGTGAAGCAAGCTGTTAGAAGGAGAGTGTGGTAGGATTGGCGCTGTTCCGATTCCTGAGTACTGCAGTGTTATACCCTCTGCGGGCTGCACTATTTTTAATAGAAAACAGAGATAGAAATCTCTGTATGCCTATTGGGCCAAGTATAACCTTATTGTGTTGGTTAGAATCTTATGGTATACCTTAGAATAGAGAAGACGTTTAATGTGTTAGACCCTCAGCCTATGATGTGCTGGGCTGTTTCAAAAAAATATGTATTTCCTTGTTAGACAAAATGACTCTGTATGAAAGAGAGCGTATATGTGGTCAGGGGAAAATACAGAGAGCACAATGTGCTCTAAAAAGATAAAAGGCCCGTGTTAGACCCTCTGCCTATGATGGACTGGGCTCCTATAATATAGAAATATTTAATCAATATATTTTATCAATTTTAATATAGGTGTTGTGTTTCTATATCTTTTTTATACATATATGCAAGCAATTCATTTTTCCAGGTATAAAATACATTTGTATTGGATTTGTTTTGACTTGTAAGTGCGGAGACTTCGTTATGCAGCATTTTATATATATTGGCCATTGAGAAACGAAACATGTTTTTCACACAGATAAAAGATGCACTGTGTAGTAAGGTGATAGGTGGGGCGCTAATATCTAATTAAATTATATAGGTGGTCCTAAATTCTGACCAATAAATTAGATAGGTGGTCTTGAATCAGGACACAATAAATTGGTGCAAGGTATAAATCTGCAAAGCGCATCGTTTTTTGTATTTAATTTCATGTCCGTTCCCGATATATATCATCAAGGGATGATGTAGTTTTTTTGTCCCCAGTACCATACCCAAAATGGATACCGGTACACGAATATAATTTGCATATTAAAATGGCTAAATTATAGAGGTCACTTGATGGCGGACTTTGGTCTTACAATCACTCGCAAAATGGCCGCGATCTTGTATATCGCTCATGCGTAGCGGAGTCGCTGCACACTTTATGATACCAGGAAGTGTAGCAAATCACACGTTTCAGTCGACGTCTGATGACGAAACGCGTAGAACGTGATTGCGTCACTTCCGGTCTGATGGCACAGCTTGTTCCATACATACAATTTGCATGTATTGTCTATATCTAATGTGAGTACAATACTTACCTTTTTAATAGACATTAAAACGATTGTAAACGGATTCACACTATGAGCATTCCCTTCTTTCTCTTATATGGTGAATACATGAGATACCAGTAGAAATAGTCCAGGATCCACAGATTGCTACACAGTGGCATATACTGTGAACATGCAGTACCCCTGGAGGGGTAAGGCTCCCTGGTGAGTGCATTTGTAATAGGAGCACGGATAAGGATCACAGCACCGAGTATCACCTATATAATAAGAAAATCCTTGAGAGAGTTTTTCAAGCACTGGACACTTTTTTATTGAGCACAGTCACTTTCTTTGTTTTCATTTGCAATTCAAATTTTTTATTTAAAACTATTTAAAATAATTATTTGTTTATGAAGCTGCCACTACCAGCATTGTTATTTGCACACAGGCTACATCTCACTGCACTTTATGTCACTTTATTACTTTTTATTATTTGTTTATGCAGTTGGTTATACAGACACACCAAAAATAGTTTCTGCACAGAGGATATATTGTTTCATAACACAAGGAGTAACCAGGAATTTTTCATTTTCATTTGATGTTTGTTTGGAGTCGTTTCTAAGGGCATATTCGTTTTTGGTTTCTGGAAACAATCCAAAAACTTCAAAGACATTTTTTTGAGCACATTCATTTATATTGGTTATTCACTAAAATATCCCAGAGGGTGCAACGCAGTTTTTCTCCTATATTTTTACGTGCCTTGATTGGTAATTAAAACATACATTTTTCTTCACACATTGAACTAATTAGCTCACTAAGGGGCTATATTATAGGAGCCCAGCCCATCATAGGCAGAGGGTCTAACACAGACCTTTTATCTTTTTAGAGCACATTGCGCTCTCTGTGTTTTTCCCTGGACCACATATACGCTCTCTTTCATACAGAGTCTAACAAGGAAATACATATTTTTTTGAAACAGCCCAGCACGTCATAGGCTGAGGGTCTAAGCCCCTGTACACATGGTCGGAAATTCCAACGGAAAATGTCCGATCGGACCATGTTTCGTCTGAAAATCCGCCCATGTGTGGGCTCCATCGGACATTTTCGGTCGGAATTCTGCTCTCAAATTTTCCGACAACAAAATCCCATTAGACTTTTTCCGATCGTGTGTAGAGAATTCCGACGGGCAAAGTGCCACGCATGCTCAGATCAAATTACGAGACCAAAGCTATTGGCTACTAGCCTCTACGTAGTTCCTTCGTAAGCAACGAAAGTCACCACGTTCAGAATGATCGGATTTTCCGACAACTTTGTCCGACCGTGTGTATGCAACACCAGTGTCGGGCAAAATCCGTCGGAAAAAATCTGACGGATTTTGTGGTCGGAATTTCCGACCGTGTGTACGGGGGCTAACACATTAAACGTCTTCTCTATTCTAAGGTATACCATAAGATTCTAACCAACACAATAAGGTTATACTTGGCCCAATAGGCATGCAGAGATTTCTATCTATGTTTTCTATTAAAAATAGTGCAGCCCGCAGAGGGTATAACACTGCAGTACTCATCGGAACAGCGCCAATCCTACCACACTCTCCTTCTTCTAACAGCTTGCTTCACTTCGGTGATAGTAATTGAGTAGGGGCAGCAGTTCCAGAAAATACAGTTTGTTTCCCACTTCATATTTTAATTTCTTTGCGCGGATCAAACCCAAATTATTTTCCTCATTAGAGGCCTGCAGGTGCCACAGCTGGTTGATAATTATGAAACCACTCCCATTAGACAAACAATGATTTCTTTTGAATAACAAAAGATAGGAATCGGCAACAAAGTTTGTTTAAAATCCTTGCAATGTACATAGATCACCCAGAGGGGGGGTGCTTTTTTCCTCAACAAAAGTGGAGTTACGCTTTAATAATCAGGAGCTGGTGATCATGTGACTGCTGACAGCCAATCACAGTTGTCACATGACCAGCATCACCACCTCTGTCCCCTGTCATTTAGAACCCCTAAATGGCAAGAGGGAGATGTCAGCTAGAGGGTAACTGCAGCAGAGAAATTTTAGGTCAGAACTGGGTGTAAATAAATACAAATCTTAACATTGTGTTTGATTGTAGTTCAACTTGAAATTGCATTACATTTTTTTAATTATACCATATTAATAATTACCAATCTCTTGTTTTTTTTTTCTACCTAGGTGTTACCCGCTACAGTATCTCGATATACATCGAAGATCGTGACGCCTTTTACCAAGGTGCCAGCAATTCTCAGATGCTGCTTTGGGATGCCCATGCGCCCCCTCCCAAGAGGGTAACAAGTGGTGGAGACTGGTATGTTGTATCCATGGAGGTTTTCGTGGAAAAAATAGACCTTGGTGGACGACGTCTGGACAACCGAAATCCTGAGGTTCATGTGAAGGTCACTTTACATGTTGCAAATGCCAGAAGGGCATGGACTCCTCCAGGTACAAATAATGCTTAGCTGGTTAATGACACTTTGGGGTTGATTTACTAATGGAATAGAGGCTGTTCACTTTACAAAGTGAATGTTAGCCAATAAATGTAACGTTTGTGTACTTTGACCACCCAATCATATGGAGATCTGGGGTCTCCATAAAGAGTATCTGTCACTGCCTATTATTGTCACAAAGCATGTTTACATTCCTTGTGACAGCGATTAAAAGTGACAAAAAAAATGGAATCAAATTTAAAGCGACAGTGCAAAAGAAAAAAAAGAAAAAATATACCACACCCCAATATCTACATGCTCATGTGCAAAGGCAAACACACCCGGCGGTGCTGCGCACACACACAAGCAATGATCAACTCGCACATCTGAGGTATCACTAGGAACGTCAGATCATGGACAGTAATTCTAGCACCGGACCATCTAGACCGGACCATAAAGCGTTCCCTATGACTAGTAACATTTACGCCGTTTGTTGCAGTTGACATGTTTGGTATCCATTTACTCTGTGTAAAACATTATCTTTTTTTATATTTTATCAAACATTTGGTTATGTACTGTGTTTTTTTGCATTAAAATTAAAAAAAGTATATTTGTTCCCAAAAAATTGCGTTTGAAAAACCGCTGTGCAAATACCATGTGACATATAAAAAATTGTAACACCCAGCAATTTATTCTCTAGTGCCTCTGCTTTAAAAAAAATATATAATTTTGAGGCTGGGCTTACACTGCACACCGGAGCGGCTCACAGCAGGGGTGCGGTGTGTCCCCATTCACCATTTCAGGTCTGATTTCAACACAAATTTTTTGCTGAATTTGGACCTGAAAACGGACCAGAAGATGCACAGGACTCCAGTGCAATTCGCACCGGAGCCGCCCCAGATGAGCCGGTCACAGTCTTCTGCTATGTGAATTGGATGCGGAGAATCCCGCATCCAATTCGCAACAGTGTGAACCCAACCTGAGGGTTCTAAGAAACTTTCTAGCAAAAAACTGTAAGTTTAGGTCGCTATAAGACCCCCCTTTTTTTTTTCAAAAACATCTCTACATAACAAACATCAACCGTTCCTATTTTCCATCCTAGTAAAAATTATTTTCAATTGTAATTGGCGGAGGTATTGAATTTATTATTCTCCTCAGTCTTCATGAGGGAATCGGGGGGGTGGGGCTTCAGTAACTCATGACACATCACAGGATGCACCCTCATGGCTAACAGAGGACAGAATTAGAAATAGACTTGGGAAACTTAACATTAATAAATCGCCGGGACCAGGTGGCTTGCACCCGCAGGTGCTTAGGGAACTCGGTCAAGTAATTGCCAGACCATTGTTCCTAATTTTTACTCACAGACTACTGACTGGAATGGTACCAGCTGATTGGCAAAAAGCCAATGTAGCACCAATATTTAAAAAAGAGCCAAAATACATCCCTGGGAATTACAGACCAGTTAGCCTAACATCAATAGTATGCAAGCTCTTGGAGGGGATGATAAGGGACTATATACAAGATTTTAGTAATGACAATGGTATCATTAGCAGTAATCAGCATGGATTCATGAAGAGTAGTTCTTGCCAAACCAATCTATTAACCTTCTATGAGGAGGTGAGTTGCCATCTAGATAAAGGAAGGCCCGTAGACATGGTGTGATTTTGCAAAAGCATTTGACACAGTTCCACATAAACATTAACTGTACAAAGTAAGGTCCGTTGGCATGGACCATAGGGTGAGAAAAAGGATTGAAAACTACTACAGGGGTGAGTTCCGAGGGTAGTGATAAATGGGGAGTACTCGGAATGGGCAGGGGTGGTGGGAAGTGGGGGTCCGCCAGGGTTCTGTGCTGGGACCAATCCTGTTTAATTTGTTCATAAACGATCTTGAGAATGGGGTAAACAGTTCAATCTCTGTATTTGCGGACGACGCCAAGCTAAGCAGGGCAATAACTTCTCCGTAGCATGTGGAAACCTTGCAAGCAGATCTGAACAAATTAATGGGATGGGCAACTACATGGCAAATGAGGTTCAATGTGGAATGTAAAATAATGCATTTGGGTGGCAAAAAAAAAAAAACATATGCAAATTCTTATTAGAAATAGGTTAAATATGTTCCTAGGAGGTATGTTTAAATATGATATTCCACCCATATACCCCATGTAGAAAAATGATATGCATATTCTTATCAGAAATAGGTTAAATATATTCCTAGTTATGTTTTACTACAATATTCCACTCATAATCCCCATGTAGAAAAATAATTATATGCATATTCTTATCAGAAATAGGTTAAATATGTTCATTGTTAGGTGTTAACATGATATTCCACCCATAATCCCTATGAAAAATAAGTCTACCCATGTTCCCATCAAAAACAAGTCAAATGTAATTTTTCCATTAGTTCTGTATAATTACTATGATCCTGTTGTACAGCTGCATATATATCAGCAAGTGAACAGTTAAACATTAGCAACTGCTTCTTGCAACATTGTATCAAGAACTGCAGGAAAGAATAACATAATTTGAGAAACAGAATCATTACATTATTGTTATTAATAATAATAATAATATTATTATTATTATACACGATTTATATAGCGCCAACAGTTTACGCAGCACTTTACAATAAGTGTGTTTAAAGTATATTGACATCTAGTGAGAGTTCTGAGTATTGCAGCCAATAATCTAATCATCCCATCATCCCAATATGCAGTTTAGTATGTCCCATCTATTGATCTTGCTGCCGACACAGTGAAATAAATGTGTAATCAGAGGTAATAAGAGAGATTTCCCATCTCCCCGCCTGCACACAGATTGATAATGCTAATACACACACGGTGATTAGGGTGTGCCCAGGCACATCCTGTGCGCACGCCTATGACTATGAGCTAGATATGCATTCATTTAGCATTCATCTCCTGAGACATAAAAATTATTTCATGGGTTCCTCTGTTTTAAAAAGTTTGAGAAAAACTGCTGTAGTCATTGTTTGTACATCAAACAGTGTTGGATATTTTTTTTTTTTTATATATAAATTCTTTATTTAGTATTCAAGGAATTCAGCAAAGCGATACAGAGCATAAAAGAAGAAACATTAAACAGCACCATATTAAAAATGTACAAATAGGTACCATAGAACACGGCAGCAATACTAAACGTAGACAAGTAAAATAGCGGATGGGTAAGCCCATGGAGATATTGAATCTAGGAGCTGTTGACAATCCTTAATAAACGTTGAATTTCCGAGCCATTTTTCGTGTTTTACATGTAGAGAAAACAATTTGTATCAGAGATTATTTTTAATGAAAGCATAGACAGATGTTCCCACAGCACTTGCACATTATGGCACTTACTGTTGTGACAGACCTAGCCGGTATAGAGGCTGTTGGAGGGGACGTAATGCAAGCCTCTTGCCTTGCGATTATGGGCCCTGGCATTTAGGGGAACGATGCTGTTTGTGAGCTGTATGCCTGGGGACCGCTGAGCTGGTTTTACTTGGATTCAGGTCCATGCTGGCCCCCCCAAGACACATAGACTCTGGACATTTCAGATGCTAATATCATCAACTCCAGCCACCTGTCTGTTGTCTTGTATAATGCAAATGAGTAGTCTGGCTTGACACAGATTCTAAAGAGTATTTCACCTATTGTTGTATGTGCTAATTAACCCTGCAATTGAATGAAGGAGTCCAGTGTTGATTTAGATAATTAGCTCATGCTAATTAGGTTAGGGTTTTTAGTCATCCGGCTGTATATATGTGTGTGACATCTCAAATAAAAGCTATTCCTGATGTACTCCAAGACTGGTGTTGTCTAGTTCTTGGGGGTTCCTATAGCCAGATCCAATGGACTCATGTTCCAGGACTTAGGAAGCATTTACGGCGGACACCGTGAGTACAGGATCCGTCACACTGTTCTCTTTTGCCAGGTCTTCTTCCAGGTCAGAGTCTTCCATCTTCAGCCATTAAATGGCCACTGATGGAGTACTGGATCTGTAAGATGCCAGGATTGTAGGGTGAATTGTGCATGCATGGCAGTCAGTGTACAATTTAATAAGAAATTGGTAGAAAGAAGATAAATATGTTCATGGAAAGACATACAGAGCCAGGTTAGATAGCAAAAAATCCACGTTAAGCACGAAAAGATGAGAAAAGCAAAATCACCACACTACACTATTCATTTTTATACTTTTTTTTACATCTTTTTTTTATATAGATTTTAGTCCCTGTGATCCCCATCTGCAAGCAGAAACGTTTATGTATAACAATGGTAAGTGACTGGTTCTCTGGCTGCTTGTCCAAGAAGTCTTTATTCCCTTGGTGCAGGTGTTAGGAAAGGGGGAAGAGGGGTTGGTGCATGATAACAGGAGAGGTGAGCATGGGAAAGAGGTAAGACCTAGTTGCAGGTGTCCTGAAAGATGGAAATCCTGAGGGTCGTCATTTCTAAGACATTTTTACAAATTGGAGCAACCAAAATAGTAACCACACTCGTGGAAACATTATAATAATGTCGCGTACAGACGATTGGAATTTCCGACAACCAAACCGTGGATTTTTTTCCGACGGATGTTGGCTCAAACTTATCTTGCATACACACACGGTCAAATGTTGTCAGAAATTCAGAACGCCAAGAACGCTGTGATGTACGACGAGCCGAGAAAAATTAAGTTCAATAGCCAGTGCGGCTCTTCTGCTTGATTCCGAGCATGCGTGGACTTTTGTGCGTCGGAATTGTGTACACACGCTCTGAATTTCCGTCTTGTTGTCGGAAAATTTCAGAACCAGCTCTCAAACAGTTGTTGTCAGAAATTCCGACAGCAAATGTCCGATGGAGCATACACACGGTCGTAATTTCCAACACGGTCACATTGAACATTTGACCGACCGCGTGTGCGCAGCATAATAGTTATGAGCTGCCAGCACGCTGTGCGATTTTCTTCACAGCAAACGATATAGGTAGAATATGTGCTGCGCTATAAGTATACCACAAACCAATGTAAAAATAATAATAAAGTTAAGTGTCCAAATTAAAGTTCTGATAAATTGTCGCAAAAGAAGAATGCAATCTTCAAAATGATCACCACTCCATGTGAGCCACCAGCAAGAGGAGACTCAAATCTGCTTACCTTACCAGATACATTTGACGCTCTAAGTATGAAGAGTCAGTTATGAGGTATTTAAATCAAATGTAGTCAAATCACTAAAAAACATATTTAACATTAATATTTAGCACTTAAAGTGATTCTAAAGGCTATTTAAAAAAAAAAATAATAATAAATTATACTTACCTGCTCTGTGCTGTCTGCTTCTTCTTAATACAAGTGCCCCCTCAGCAAGCTAGGTACTAATACTTAGCCGTTATTTAACTCTTAGTGAATTTACCCCAATGTTACAATTTATATACATTCCTGAGCTCAGGGCCAGTTCATACCATGAATCACACAGGAACACATGCTTTCTTGTGCAATTCACATGGGATCTGGGTGCAGGGCAATTTCAGTCCATTCATTTGACCACAGCAAACATAGTGTATGCACTACTTTATAAAACGCACAGCAACTGGATCGCATGGTACTACTGTACCATGTGATTGAGTGCAGGCAAATGCACCGCATTTGTGGTGTCATTAGGTTTATATTAAATGGGTTGTAAACCCTCATGTTTTTTGCATGGATACATTAAGGTGAAAAAAAATTCTGTCACTGAGTGGCCCCCCAGCCCCCCCATTTTACTCACCTTAGCCTGTTCGTTCCCCCGCCAGAGACGCGCTTTACCTATCTGGCTGGGGGGGGGGGGGGGTTCTAGGCTCTTGATTGGATAGATTGATAGCAGCGCAGCCATTGGCTTTTTTTTTTAAACAAGGGTTTACAAAGTTCTAGACATTTGGTCAAACGATCACTGCTGAAGGGTGAGATTAGTCCATCTGCTCTCCAACCTCCCTCCTTCAACAGAAGTTATATTACCAAATGCTCTAGGTCTTATACTGTGCATTTTGCCACACTGATGGAAACCCTCAGTGTTTTCATTAGGAAAAAGTAAAAAATTTTAGTCTTCTCTTACTTACCCTTTGAAATTTTCCACATTTTGCCATGTTAAACCAAAAACATATATTTTTTTATTGGGATTTTATGTTGTAGACCAATACAAAGTGGCACATATTTGTGAAGTGGAAGGAAAATGATAAATGGTTTTCAACATTTTTACAAATAAATATGTGAAAAGTGTGGCGTGCATTTGTATTCAGCCCCCTTTACTCTGATACCCCTAACTAAAATCTAGTGGAACCAATTGCCTTCAGAAGTCACCTAATTAGTAAATAAAGTCCACCTGTGTGTAATTTAATCTCAGTATAAATACAGCTGTTCTGTGAAGCCCTCAGAGGATTGTTAAAGAACCTTAGTAAACAAACAGCATCATGAAGGCAAAGGAACACACCAGACAGGTCAGGGATAAAGTTGTGGAGAAGTTTAAAGCAGGGTTATGTTGTAAAAAAGTATCCCAAACCTTGAACATCTGTTCAATCCATCATCCGAAAATGGAAAGAGTATGGCACAACTGCAAACCTACCAAGACATGGCCGGCCACCTAAACTGACCAGCCGGGCAAGGAGAGCATTAATCAGAGAAGCAGCCAAGAGGCCCATGGTAACTCTGGAGGAGCTGCAGAGATCCACAGCTCAGGTGGGAGAATCTGTCCACAGTACAACTATTAGTCGTGCTCTCCACAAATCTGTCCTTTATGGAAGAGTGGCGAGAAGAAAGACATTGTTGAAGGGAAGCCATAAGAAGTCCTGTGGGAGACACAGCAAACATGTGGAAGGAGGTGCTCTTGTCAAAATTGAACTTTTTGGCCTAAAAACAAAACGCTATGTGTGACAGAAAACTAACACTGCACATCACCCTGAACACACCATTTTCTTCAGCAGGGACAGGGAAGCTGGTCAGAGTTGATGGGAAGATGGATGGAACCAAATACAGGTCAATCTTAGAAGAAAACATGTTGGAGTATGTAAAGACTTGATTCTGGTGTGAAGGTTCACCTTCCAGCAGGCCAACGACCTTAAACATACAGCCAGAGCTACAATGGAATGGTTTAGATCAAAGCATATTCATGTGTTAGAACGGCCCAGTCACAGTCCAGACCTAAATCCAATTGAGAATCTGTGGCAAGACATGAAAATTGCTTTTCACAGACGCTCTCCATCCAATCTGACAGAGCTTGAGCTATTTTGCAAAGAAGAATGGGCAACAATTTCACTCTCTAGACGTGCAAAGCTGGTAGAGACATCCCCAAAAAGACTCGCAGCTGTAATTGCAGTGAAAGGTGGTTCTACAGAGTATTGACTCTTCTTCTTTTCATATTTGTAAAAAATGTTGAAAACAATTTATCATTTTCCTTCCACTTCACAATTATGTGCCACTTTGTGTTGGACTATCACATAAAATCCCAATAAAAATACATTTATGTTTTTGGTTTTAACATGACAAAATGTGGACATTTTCAAGGGGTATGAATACTTTTTCAAGGCACTGTATGCTTCATTCATCCAAAAAAGAGTGTGATAATGTTATGTAATCATTATTCAATTAGAAGATGTTTTCTTACCAGTTGTTTTTCCTTTCCTCAGCTCTCAATCCTTGTGTCTTGAACTATCATGCAGATGATACACTGAGCCCTGAAGAATTCTGTCAACTTTTTGGGCCTCAGAAGTATTTTTTTCCTACTGAGCAGCAAAAAGACTCAATACCAAGTGAGTACAATAACTGCTTTTTTATTTATTTCTGGCACTTGTATAGCAATGTCAATTTATGCAGCACTTTACATATACATTGTACATTCACATCAGTCCCTGGCCTCAAGGAACTTACAATCTAGGGTCCCTATCCTACCAGCATGTCTTTAGAGTGTGGGAGGAAACCCAGACAGGCACAGTCCAGGCAGGTAGTGCCGTGGTCGGAATACAAACCAACCACCCTTTTTGCTGCGAGGTGAAAGTGCTAACCTCTACACCACTGTGCTCCCCATTGATATAAGCCATGTGCTTGTTAACCACTTGACCTCTGGAAGATCTACCCCCTCTTCATGAACAGGCAATTTTTTGCTATATGGCACAGGGTTACTTTAATTGATGATTCCTCAGTAGGGTTGAGCGAACCCGAACTGTAAAGTTCGGGTCCGCACCGGACTTTTGGGTGTTCGGGTACCGGATCCGAACCCGAACAATTGACTGTATGTTCGGGTTCGGGTCCGGTGTTCGGCGATGTAAATGTCTTTTAAAAGCACTCACGGCTATATGAATTGTCGGCTCCCGTAACACAGAGAACAGTCATTTATTGAAAGCCATTCATAAAAAAAAAGTCATTGATAAAAAATAAAAAAAAAATAAAAAAAAAGCGTGGGGGTCCCCCCAAATTCAATAACCAGGCCCTTCAGGTCTGGGATGGATATTAAGGGGGACCCCAGCCAAAAAAAAAAAATGGCGTAGGGTCCCCCTCAAAATCCATACCAGACCCTTGAGGTCTGGGATGGATTTTAAGGGGAAACCTAGCCCAAAAAAATGGCGTGGGGTCCCCCTCAAAATCCATACCAGACCCTTATCCGAGCACGCAACCTGGCAGGCCGCAGGAAAAGAGGGGGGGACAGGAGCGCCCCCCCTCCCTCATGAACCGTACCAGGCCACATGCCCTCAACATTGGGAGGGTGCTTTGGGCTCCTCCCCAAAGCACCTTGTCCCCATGTTGATGAGGACAAGGGCCTCGTCCCCACAAACCCTGGCCGGTGGTTGTGGGGGTCTGCGGGCGGGGGGCTTATCGGAATCTGGAAGCCCCCTTTAACAAGGGGACCCCCAGATCCCGGCCCCCCCCCTGTGTGAAATGGTAAGGGGGTACAAAAGTACACCTACCATTTCACCAAAAAAGTGTCAAAAATGGTAAAAATGACAGGAGACGGTCTTTGACAATTCCTTTATTAAAATCTTCTTTCTTATGGTCTTCCTTTCTTCATCCTTCGGTTTCTTCATCTTCTCCTTCCGGCATCTTCTTCTTCCATCTTCTTCTTCCTCCGATCCGCTTCTTCTTGGCCTTCTCGTCCAGCATCGGTGTCTCTTCTGGGCCGCTCCGCGCAATGGGAGGCTCCCGCTGTGTGAGGCTTCTCTCCGGTATCTTCTTCCACGGCGTCGGTCTCTGAGGCTTCTCTCCGGTATCTTCTTCAGGGCGTCGGTCTCTTCTTGGGCCACTCCTCGCAATGGGAGGCTTCCGGTGTGTGAGGCTTCGCTTCGGCTGACAGGTCTTTTATAACGGAGGGCGGGGCCACCTGGTAACCCCGCCCCCCTCTGACGCATGGGGACGTCATGGGGAAAGCCATAGGGAAGTCCCCATGACGTCCCCATGCGTCAGAGGGGGGCGGGGTCACCAGGTGGCCCCGCCCTCCGTTATAAAAGACCTGTCAGCCGAATCGAAGCCTCACACACCGGGGGCCTCCCATTGCGAGGAGTGGCCCAAGAAGAGACCGACGCCCTGGAAGAAGATACCGGAGAGAAGCCTCAGAGACCGACGCCGTGGAAGAAGATACCGGAGAGAAGCCTCACACAGCGGGAGCCTCCCATTGCGAAGAAGAGACACCGATGCTGGACGAGAAGGCCAAGAAGCGGATCGGAGGAAGAAGAAGATGGAAGAAGAAGATGCCGGAAGGAGAAGATGAAGAAACCGAAGGATGAAGAAAGGAAGACCAGAAGAAAGAAGAAAGAAGATTTTAATAAAGGAATTGTCAAAGACCGTCACCTGTCATTTTTACAATTTTTGACACTTTTTTGGTGAAATGGTAGGCCCTTACCATTTCACACAGGGGGGGGCCGGGATCTGGTGGTCCCCTTGTTAAAGGGGGGCTTCCAGATTCCGATAAACCCCCCCGCCCGCAGACCCCCACAACCACCGGCCAGGGTTGTGGGGACGAGGCCCTTGTCCTCATCAACATGGGGACAAGGTGCTTTGGGGGGGACCCCAAAGCATCCTCCCAATGTTGAGGGCATGTGGCCTGGTACGGTTCAGAAGGGAGGGGGGCGCTCTCGTCCCCCCTTCTTTTCCTGCGGCCTGCCAGGTTGCGTGCTCGGATAAGGGTCTGGTATGCATTTTTTTTGGCTGGGTTTCCCCTTAAAATCCATCCCAGACCTCAAGGGTCTGGTATGGATTTTGAGGGGGACCCTACGTAATTTTTTTTTTTTTTTTTTGGCTGGGTCCCCCTTAATATCCATCCCAGACCTGAAGGGCCTGGTTATTGAATTTGGGGGGACCCCCACGCTTTTTTTTAATTTATTTTTTATTTTTTATCAATGACTTTTTTTTAATGAATGGCTTTCAATGAATGACTGTTCTCTGTGTTACGGGAGCCGAGTGATTTTAAATAGCTTTTTTCCGGCAAAAATGACACTTTTTGCAGAGACAGTTCTAAGCACTGGAAACATGCGTCCCTTCACATGCATACTATAGACACCCCCCAGGTACGAAATTTAAAGGAATATTACACTTTTATTGTTTCACTTTAAGCATTATTAAAATCACTGCTCCCGAAAAAACGGTCGTTTTTAAAAGTTTTTTTTGCATTGATACATGTCCCCTGGGGCAGGACCCAGGTCCCCAAACACTTTTTATGACTAACTTTTTAAAAATAAATGACTTCTATGACTGTTCTCTGTATTAAGGGGGACGGGAGCCGACACTTTATTATAGCCGTTCGGGTCCCCATTGACTTCAATGGGGTTCGGTGTTCGGGGTCAAGTTCGGGTCAAGTTCGGTCCTGAACCCAAACTTTTTTCTGAAGTTCGGCCGAACCTGCCGAACCCGAACATCCAGGTGTCCGCTCAACTCTATTCCTCAGTCATGCAATGCTGTACATAGAACTACAAGACGACTAGGCACTGCGGGACTTTAAAGGCACAACACAAATTAATAGTTAAATTAAGTTTATTGTACATTTACATAGCAGATCATTAAAAAGAGTTTTGAATCGAGTAAAAATATAAATTTTACATGAGGAATGGACCTTTTTTCTCAGTGATCCCAGTTATTGTATATACGCTTACAATTCAACATTATGCGTACTCAAACTAACATATTTACGCAAATTCGGCACGTTTCCTGCGTAATCCACTTCATCAGAAGCTTAGTAGCGGAATATGTAGATGTTTTCTAGATGTAAAAATACGTAATATTATGACATATTCATAACAATCACAATGCAAATATGTATGCATCTATAAAGGTGAGTTCCTGTGATTACCTGTAATTAGACATGTGCACTGACAAATTATTATTTATTTTTTTCGTTTTCGTTTCATTAGTTTCTTTGCTTTTTTCGGAAATTCGGAAAAAACGAGAATTCGGATTTCCGAATTCCTGAACTTCTGAATTTCCGAAATTCATAAATCTGAAAAAAAAAGAAAATCAGTAAAAATCAAAACAATAACTATTAAATTATAGGTATTGGAATTTCCTTTCAAATTTCGCTGTTCGGCATTAATTTTTTCAGATGATTCGTAACTTCGGATAAATTCGTACTTGTCACGTTCACTAACAGCCAAATTTGAAAGGAAATTCCAATACCTATCATTTAATATGTATTAGTTATTATTTCAGATTTTTCGGGTTTTTAAATTTTCATTCTTATTCTTGGATTTTCAAATTTCCAAATTTTAGAATTTTTAAATTTATGAAATTCCGAATTCCGACTTTTCGAATTTCCAAATTCGGAAATTCGGAATTTCGTAAATTGAAAAATTTGAACTAAACGAATTGCACATGTCTACCTGTAATACTCCATATTCCCATTGCACACGTTCCTGGATAAAGCTCTAGAAGATTTGGGTGCTGTAGCAACCACCAGCTGGAAACTGGATCAGAAAGCCACAATGAGGATATTTGCCAGCACACCACGGATGGACAGGTAGCGTCCAAACGATTCTTTTATTGAAGCATAATCGCATTGCATCACAGAGCAGGTAGTGCAACGTTTTGGAGTCACGCAGGACCCTTTTGTTGGGCATGTGATGTCACATGCCTGACAAAGGGGTCCTGAGTGACTCCAAAAAGCTGCACTACCGGTTCTGTGATGTGATCATGCTTCAATAAAAGAATCGTTTGGACGCTACCTATGATTACCTGGACACACACCAACAAGGGGAAGGATAAGCCAAAACCCCAAAGGGGAGACAAAATCAAGGGGTAGACCCCCTCATGAGGCCAGCGCCTGGAAGGACCCCACACATATGGATGTAATTGCAGATGATTCAGACTAGCGACATTATAAGAGGTTGTATATAAATGGAAATCTGCGATCAAGATATAAATAAATCCAGAATCCAGTAAAAATGTTTGCCTTCTCTTATACTTCACCCATCCAGACAAGTGTGTGAAGATGTTTTTATGTTAAATTACCAGTTGTTTTTTCTTTCCTCAGCTCTCAATCCTTGTGTCTTGAAAGGTCATGCGAATGATACACTGAGCCCTGAAGAATTTTGTCAACTTGTTGGCCCTCAGAATTATTTTTTACCTACCAAGCAGCCAAAAGACCCAATACCAAGTGAGTACAATAAATCACCACTTTTGAAAGATTAACATTGATATAAACCATGTGTTAATTAACTAGAACAGGTGCATTCAAGTTCCTACCTCCTGTGCAATGCCTGGTGAGCCTCAAGAACACAGAACTCAGCCTATGAAGTCTCTTTAACCACTTCAGCCCCGGACCATTTGGCAGCCAAAGGACCAGAGGTCTTTTTTCAATTTCGCACTGCACTATTTTAACTGGTAATTGCGCGGTCATGCAATTTTGTAACCAAACGAAATTTGCGTCCTTTTCTTCCCACAAATAGAGCTTTCTTTTGATGGTATTTGATTGCCTCTGTGATTTTTATTTTTTGCGATATAAACGGAAAAAGAGCGAAAATTTTGAAAAAAAAAGAGATTTTCTACTTTTTGTTATAAAAAAAATCTAATAAACTCAATTTTAGTCAAACATTTGGGCCAAAATGTATTCAGCCACATGTCTTTAGTAAAAAAAAATGCCAATAAGCGTATATTTATTGGTTTGCGCAAAAGTTATAGCGTCTACAAACTAGAGTACATTTTCTGGAATTTACACCGCTTTTAATTTATGACTGCCTATTTCATTTCTTGAGGTGCTAAAATGGCAGAGAAGTACAAAACCCCCCCAAATGACCCCATTTTGGAAAGTAGACACCCCAAGCTATTTGCTGAGAGGCATGTTGAGCCCATTGAATATTTTTTTTTTTAGTCCCAAGTGATTGAATAAAGACAAAAAATAAAAAAGATTTTTTTTTTTTTTCAAAAAGTTGTCACTAAATGATATATTGCTCACACATGCCATAGTTATATGTGGAATTGCACCCCAAAATACATTTTGCTGCTTCTCCTGAGTATGGGGATACCACATGTGTGGGACTTTTTGGGAGCCTAGCCGCGTACGGGGCCCCGAAACCCAAGCACCGCCTTCAGGATTTCTAAGGGTGCAAATTTTTGATTTCACTCCTCACTACCTATCACAGTTTCGAAGGCCATAAAATGCCAAAATAGCACAAAACCCCCCCAAATGACCCCATTTTGGAAAGTAGTCACCCCAAGCTATTTGTTGAGAGGCATGGTGAGTATTTTACAGCTCTCATTTGTTTTTGAAAATGAAGAAAGTAAAGAAAAAAAAATTTTTTTTTTTCTTTTTTCAATTTTCAAAACTTTGTGACAAAAAGCGACATCTGCAAAATACTCACAATACCTCTCAGCAAATAGCTTGGGGTGTCTACTTTCCAAAATGGGGTCATTTTGGGGGGTTTTATGCCATCTGGGCATTCCATGGCCTCCGAAACTGTGATTGGCAGTGAGAAGTGAAATAAAAAAATTACACCCTTAGAAAGCCTGAAGGCGGTGATTGGTTTTTGGGGTTCCGTACGCAGCTAGGCTCCCAAAAAGTCCCACACATGTGGTATCCCCGTACTCAGGAGAAGCAACAGAATGTATTTTGGGGTGTATTTCCACATATGCCCATGACATGTTTGAGCAATATATCATTTAGTGACAACTTTTTGTAAAAAAAATATATATATATTTTTTTTTTTCATTATTCAATCTCTTGGGACAAAAAAAAAAAAATATTTAATGGGCTCAACATTGCTCTCATCAAATAGCTTGGGGTGTCTACTTTCCAAAATGGGGTCATTTGGGGGGGGTTTGAACTGTCCTGGCATTTTATGCACAACATTTAGAAGCCTATGTCACACGTCACCCACTCTTCTAACCACTTGTAGACAAAGCCCTTTCTGACACTTTTTGTTTACATGAAAACATATTTTTTTTTTTGCAAGAAAATTACGTTGAACCCCCAAACACTATATATAATGTTAAAGCAAAGGCCCTACAGATTAAAATGGTGGGTGTTGCATTTTTTTTTTCCACACAGTATTTGCGCAGCGATTTTTCAAACGCATTTTTTGTGGAAAAAATACACTTTTTTTTATTTTAATGCACTAAAACACACTATATTGCTCAAATTTTTGATGAAATAAAAAAATATGATCTTAGGCCGAGTACATGGATACCAAACACGACATGCTTTAAAATTGCGCACAAACACGCAGTGGCGACAAACTACATACATTTTTAAAAGCCTTTAAAAGCCTTTACATGATACCACATTAGATTCACGGAGGAGGTCTACTGCTAAAATTACTGCCCTCGATCTGACCTTCGCGGTGATACCTCACATGCATGGTGCAATTGCTGTTTACATATGACGCCAGACCAACGCTTGTGTACGCCTTTGCGCAAGAGAAGGGGGGGCAGGGGTGCTTTTTTTTTTTTTTTTGGTTTTTTTTTTATTTATTTAGCTTTTTTATTTTATTTTTAAACTGTTCCTTCCATTTTTTTTCTTTGTTATGATTTTTATTGTTATCTCAGGGAATGTAAATATCCCCTATGATAGCAATAGGCAGTGACAGGTACTCTTTTTTTGAAAAAATTGGGGTCTATTAGACCCTAGATCTTTCCTCTGCCCTCAAAGAATCTGACCACACCAAGATTGGTGTGATAAAATGCTTTCCCAATTTCCCAATGGCGCGGTTTATATCCGGGAGGGGGGACATTCCCTCCCACTGCTTGTAAAAGCAGTCTAGAGGCTAATTACCCGCTAGAATTGCTTTTACATGAAAGCCGATCACTGGCTGAAAAGAATGATACCAAGATGATACCTAAACCTGCAGGCATCATTCTGGTATAACCATTCAAAGTCCAGCAACATACTGGACATATATTGTAATCTTTTTTTTTCATGCAGCCTCTTGGCTGAACGAAAAAAAAGAGATTGATTGGTGGGTATGCCCACTATTAGAATACCTCCCTTCATCCACCCACTTCTAATGATGGGCATACATGCACCATTTATATATGCCGATGCATGGGGGCATCCTCCCGCAAAAGTTATGCCGTGTACACACGGTCGGAATTTCGACCGTATGTACGTGGCATTAGGAGCCAATCGCTCCTCCCCCCCCCTGCTGCCCCCATGCTTCGGCATATATGCTCTTTTTTTTAACTGTGGTGGTGAAATCACCTCCTACAGCGTTGGAGTCGCGGCTTTATGTATCGTGGGAGCAAACGCTGTTGCTGTCAAGATAAATAAATCCGCGTTGCAACTGAATGGCGCACCTGAAAACAAAAAAATGCTTAACACTAAAACACAGTAAACAAAATTACATACCTGAAAAGCAAGCATGATAAAACATGATAAAACATAATAAAACATTGCAGAATAGAATGGAGTAAAAAAAGAGCAACAATAGAGAGAGAATAGAGTGAGAGAGAGAACAATAAAACGACAACTATTTTTATTTTTTTTATTTTTTTGAGATTCACAGGTAAAAAAGCTCCTGACTGAAGCGACTGAATCAAAACGCTACCACAAAAAAAATGTTAGCGATCGCAGGGATCAGGCCTGACTCTGCGAACGCTGCAGTTATGTGTGCTTAGTGTTTTGTAAGTGACAGTGATCGATCGATACTGCACTTGGGTGGGCTGGGCTGGGCGGAGGGGGAAAACGCAGGTGCTAGCAGGTATCTGGGCTGATCCCGCTAACAATGCGTTTTTTTTTGGAACCCTAAACTGCTGGGACGCTAGTATAGATCTGATCAGATCAGATATTGATCTGTTCAGATACTGTGCCACTAAGGGAGGTGTATGCTTTGCGCGTGGGTGTTTGCAGTACTGGCACTAACCTGGGGCGACGCAGACCTTATTTGACCCTAAAACCTAATTGATATCACCCGCCGGGCGATCAGGGGGTTAAACCGTTATTGGGTAATAAATGGCGGGTGCCCTGACAGTATAAAAAACAAGCTAACTAACCAGCGTCACCCGTAACAGTAATACAAAAAAAAACTGGTTACCTAGCGACACTAATGCAGCGATCAGAAAAACGATCGCTTAGTGACACTGGCAAAAGGGGGTGAAAGGGTTAACTAGGGGCAATCAGGGGGTTAAAACCTTTATTAGGTAATATATGGGGGTAATATAAAATGAACAACTGCGCTGCAAATAATTGTGCACTGGTGACACAGATTAATATAAACCAACATACATTAGAGTTGACACAGTAATTTTACACCTCCTTGTAACTTAATAGTATCAAGTTCAATGAAGTCCGTGATAACATAAAACAACGATTGTTTTATGTTATCACGGACTTCATTGAACTTGATACTATTAAGTTACAAGGAGGTGTAAAATTACTGTGTCAACTCTAATGTATGTTGGTTTATATTAATCTGTGTCACCAGTGCACAAATATTTGCAGCGCAGTTGTTCATTTTATATTGGTCTTGTTGGTGTGGGTATCTCACATTTACAACTGCAGCAGCCTGTTTAATTTTTAGTTTTCATTTGGTTTTTATTTTTTATTTTTCACAATTTTTTCTATAATCAATGTTATGGGATATTATTCATAGTAAATTTTGGGACAGCGCAGTATTCTTCACACTTTTTTTCTAATATATGGGGGTACCTGACGCTATATAAAAACCTGACGGGGAACCTAAATAACGAAATAACTAACTGGCTAACCAGCGTCACCAGTGACAGTTATACGGTGATCACTGGTGAAAGGGTTAACTCTAGGGGCAATCAGGGGGTTAAAACCTTTATTTAGGTTGTAATATGGGGGTACCTGACCTATAAACCTATTTATGAACCTATATAAACATGGCGGTTACCTAAAAAAAAAAAAAATGGTTACCTAGCGACACTAATGCAGCGATCAGAAAAACGATCGCTTAGTGACACTGGCAAAAGGGGGTGAAAGGGTTAACTAGGGGCAATCAGGGGGTTAAAACCTTTATTAGGTAATATATGGGGGTACCTGACGCTATATAAAAACCTGACGGGGAACCTAAATAACGAAATAACTAACTGGCTAACCAGCGTCACCAGTGACAGTTATACAGTGATCACTGGTGAAAGGGTTAACTCTAGGGGCAATCAAGGGTTAAAACCTTTATTTAGGTTGTAATATGGGGGTACCTGACCTATAAACCTATTTATGAACCTATATAAACATGGCGGTTACCTAAAAAAAAAAAATGGTTACCTAGCGACAGCAGTGACACTAATACAGCGATCAGAAAAACGATCGCTTAGTGACACTGGCAAAAGGGGGTGAAAGGGTTACCTGGGGGGCAATCAAGGGGTTAAACCTTTATTAGGGGGGGGGGGGGTAGGGGGCTACCTTGGACCTAAAACTAACTGCACTGACAGTTATTACAGTCACACTGACACTAAATGCAGTGATCAGTAAAAAAATGATCACTGCAATTAGTGACACTGTGACTGGGGGGGAGGGGGTGATCTGGGGGGTGATCTGGGGGTGACAGGGGGGTGTTTTGTGTGCCTATGTGTACTGGTGTCAGTGTACTGTTGGTGCACTAACCTGTACATGTCGACAGCTCGGCGTTCCGGTCACATAGACCGGCGCACCGAGCGTGACATCACTTCCTCTGCCTGTGTTTTGATTGACACAGACAGAGGAAGCATCTGATTCGCCAGGAGCGATCGCGAGGGGGTGGCCAGAAACCACTGGCCGTCCCCTCATCCCGGATCGCTCCTGAAGCGATCCCGACTGTCCCCGCCGGCCGGGGGGGGTCCGATCGGACCCCCCACGCGCCTGAAGAATGGCACGTACAGGTACGTGATTCTGCCTGTACGTGCCATTCTGCCGACGTATATGTACATGGGGCGGTCGGGAAGTGGTTAAACCTCCATATAGTCCATCCAAAAAAGGAGAAAGGCTGGTGCTATGGATGTCCGCTAAAACAAAATTGTATTATTGCATGTGAACAGCAGTCAAAAGGAAAGCCAATGCGTTTCGGCTGTCAGCCATGATTTGAGGCCTGACAGCTGAAACGTGTTGGCTTTCCTTTTGACTGCAGTTCACATTCAATAATAAAATTATGTTTTAGCTGACTTTCATAGCACCAGCCTTTCTCCTTTTTTGCATGTGATTATTAACCACTTGACCCCTGGAAGATTTACCCCCCTTCATGACCAGGCCATTGTTTTGCTATATATTTCACATTGCGTTACTTTAACCACTTGCCTACTGGGCACTTACACCCCCTTCCTGCCCAGGCCAATTTCCAGCTTTCAGCGCTGTCTCAGTTTGAATGACAATTGCGCGGTCATGCTACACTGTACCCATGTTACATTTTTTTTCTTTTTTTTCACACAAATAGAGCTTTCTTTTGGTGGTATTTAATCACTACTGGGGTTTTTATTTTTTGCTAAACAAACAAAAAAGACCAAACATTTTGAAAAAAAAAAGTTTTCATAGTTTGTGACATAAAATTTTGCAAACAGGTAATTTTTCTCCTTCATTGATGTGCGCTGATAAAGCTGCACTGATGGGCACTGATAGGCACTGATGGGTACTGATAAGGCAGCACTGATGGGTAGCACTGATTGGCACTGATGGGTGGCACTGAAGCGGACTGATAGGTGGCACTGGTAGGTGATACTGATGGGCACTGTTTGGCAGCACTGGTGGGCACTGATTGGCACTGGTAGATGGTACTGGCAGATGGCACTGGTGGGCACAGATGATGCAGTGGCTCTCCGTGTTTGGGACCTGACAGAAGCCGATGATCAGGGTTTTTTTTTTCCTCCTCACGCTATCAGCAGATGCAGATTACTGGCTCTGTTTACATCACGTGATCAGCTGTCATTGGCTGACAGCTGATCACATGGTAAGGGGCCAATCATTGACTCACTGATCACAGAGCACACTGTGCGCATCCCGCAGGGGGTGCGCAGGCAGCTCATGCATGGGAAGACGTACACGGACGCCCTCCTGGAAATTTAGGCCCGTGCTGTAGCCGTCTTTCGGGCTATAGCGTGGGCATGAAGGAGTTAACTGACAATTGCCTGGTCATGCAACGCTTTACATAGAACTAGAGGACAACTAAGCATGGCGATGACTTTAAAGGAGCAATTCATTAATTGTTAAAATTTTGAAGTTTATTCTACATTAAAAACTATTTTAAATTGGGTAAAAATTTAAATTTTACATGAGGAATTTCTCCTTTTTTTTTTTTTTCCTAAATGATCCCAGTTTAGGGTACATATACTTATAATCCAACATTATGTGTACGCAAACATATTTGGTTATTTCTTTTTGCAAACTTGGCGCGTTTCCTGGAATTAATCCATACCTCCCAACTTTTTGAGATGGGATATTAGCAAAACTATGTAGATGAGATATTAGCAAAACTATGTAGGAATAGGACACACCCCCTTAAAGGAGAATTATAGGAAAAAAATGATTGGTTAAACCCACAAGTGCTTTTTTACCACTACTATTCCTTATTGGCTTTTGCAATTTTTAAATGCAGCAGCAGCACTTTAGAAATTGGATGAAAGGTTTAGCATTGGGAAACACTTTTTGAAAGCTAAATAGTGCATTTTATTTACAACTACATAGATCAGACCAAAATGAGGGACAAATGAGGAGGAAATCAGGGACAGTCCATCAAAATCTGGGACAGTGGGGAGCTATGTTAATCCACTCCATCAGAAGCTTAGTATATATAGATTTTTTTTTTTTTAATTTACGTAAAAAAATACATAATATTATGACATATTCATAACAATCACGATGCAAATTCATAAATATCTATAAAGGTGAGTTCCTGTGATTACCTGGATGCACACCACCAAGGGGAAGGATAAACCCCCCAACAGGGAGACAAAATCAAGGGCTAAACCCTCTCATGGGGCCAGCACCTGGAAGGACTCCACACATATGGAAGTAATTGCAGATGACTAAGACTAGCGACAATATAGGAGGTTATATATATATATATATATATATATATATATATATAGAAATCTGCAATCAAAATCTAAATAAACCCGGGAGCGCATGCAAGCGCATGCACGGAGCTGAGCGGATCGGTAATGCCAGCTTAGAGCTCCTTATCCCGCGGGACGAACGAGCCTAATAACGTCAGAGGTAATACACCTACCCGCATCTATATAGTACCACACAGTGCCCACAGCACCCTACCTTTCATATAGAGACATTTCGGGGGATTTTCAGGCACATATGAAGCCGAAAACTGGCAAACAGGCGCCACTGCACAGAGAACACTTCATGGCGCTGAAGCCGTCCTCTTCCTCTGACGTGATATGCAGGGAGGACAAGCTGCAGCCGGCCCTCTCTGTTAGAAAAAGACAAGAAAAAGAGGCGCCTCTGGGTGCAGACTGTAAAACAACTTTAATCATGTGCAATACACAGTTGTAGCAGCACTCACATTTAGCTGGTGAATGTCAGGCATATAGAGGTGTCCCATGCAATGCAGGTTATCATTGTGATGTTAGTCCCTGGGGATGGATGTATGCTGTGGTTCCTGTGTGGGTGGTCAAAGCGAGGCTTGGGACAAAAACAAAGATCCAGGCGCAGAGATGATGATGTCACAAACGTGCAACGCGTTTCCTGAGCCGGCTGGCCGTGAATAGCGCGACGGCCACGCTCCTTTGTCAAGCTTGATTGACAGGACCTCTTAGAACAGGCTAAATAGAGTGAAGCTGGGAAGGGGAGGGGCTGGAGCGGGACAGAACCGTCTATGTTGTGTACGATCGCCGCAGTGATAAGTGCAGCGTCAACACATGCATAGGGGCTAACATAAATAATAAAAATAGGTATATCATTTAATACCTATTTTTATTATTATTTATGTTAGCCCCTATGCATGTGTTGATGCTGCACTTATCACTGCGGTGATCGTACACAACATAGACTGTGTATTGCTACAACTGTGTATTGCACATGATTAAAGTTGTTTTACAGTCTGCACCCAGAGGCGCCTCTTTTTCTTGTCTTTTTCTTTTAGTGCTTTTGGGAACAAGGTTTCTGTTTCCACCGGACGGCTGCCATGATTTGTGGACTTTTATTGCTCCCCCCCCCCCCCCCCCTTTCATCCCCCTGTCTTTTTATCCTGCTCTCAAATTTAGCATTAATTTTTATCCCCCTCCCCCATCCTGGTTTTTAAAATGCTGCCATTTGTGCATATATATAAGAGCAGATGTATGGCTTATTTTAGCATATTGTCTCCTTGTATTCAGCACTGTGTATTGTGTTTTCTCAATGAAAATTTATTTGGATTATTGATTTGAGTTCTTGCGCCAACTACTTGTATTACTGGCCCTCTCTGTTACATCACTCAGTGATGATATTTCATTAAAGGCATACAGTCAGTCTAATTACCTCTCAGGGAAAAATGTGGTAGAAATGGAGAACTTTGAAGTTACTTTACATAAGCAATTGTCACCTCCTGTAAAACTGAAACAAATAGAGCAACTGTTTCACAAATCATTAAAGACTACCACAGACCATATCACTACATGTCTCACTAAGGAGATTAGGGAATTGGGCCAGCGTATGTCTGCACTTGAAATTAGAGTAGACAATATGGGAAATTATACATCAACTTTCTCATCAGAAATTGATAGTCTTAAAGATGAAAATATAATCCTACAATCCAGATTGGAAGACTTTCAAAATCGAGCGAGACGCTCTAATTTACGCATTAGAGTAATTCCCGAATCCGTGACTGACTTACAGGCTACTATGATCGCTCTTTTTCAAGAATTACAACCAGCTATAACCAGCAATGCCTCAAGACAGGGTTCATGGAGCCCTAACACCTAAAAAAATCAGATGGCCTGCCTCTCAATATCGCAAAATTACATTTCTACTGTACCAAGGAACAGCTGCTAAATGCAGCAAGAAATGAAGATTCTTTACATTTCCAAGGGCACAATTTCCAACTATTCGCAGATCTCTAACAACTAACCATCAATAAAAGACGAGCATTGAAGACACTTCTTCAAATATTGCAACGCAATGCCATAATATATCAATGGGGTTTTCCTTTCTCTGTGCGTTACACTTAGCAAAGCTACAAATACATGTGCCGTACTTCTAAAGACCTGAAAACTACCTTGCAGAATCTAGGATTGATAAATACAACCATAGACTCTGCTGACACACGTCAAAGATTGTCCTCATCTTCTGGTAATTCCTCTTCTGCATCCAGGAATAATGAAAACCATAGCCCGCATAAAAGAAGTTGCATACAATCCCCTGTTCCAGATCCGGCTGACTCTATGGATTGGAAACAATCTTGCACCAAGACTATCCTTTTTCTTTGAGACTGATTGAACAAAATGGTCCAGTTACAGTCTTCTAACAATTCCCTTTCACTTATCGCAAAACATAATTTAGTAGATTCCTGGTGTGAGTTGAATCCTACCAAGAGACAATACACACATTACTCATACCCTCATCTCTCATTCTCAAGGATGGACCATATATTTTTGTCCACGGGTATTGTTCTCGGAAATCTTAACTTCAAAAATTGTCCCCATTCCTTGGTCTGACCATAGTGCAATCTACAATACTATAGCTTCCATAATTCCGAAAGCACGCGATCCAACGTGGCTATTTAGAGATTTTCTGCTCAAAAATCCAGTACATAAAAATATTGAACTTGCACTTAAGGATTATCTAAAACGTAATTCTACACCAGACATCTCCCCAACCACTTTATGGGAAGCACACAAACCTGTTCTCCGTGGCATATGTTTACGACAAGCTAATATATTCAATAGAGAATGAAAAGTCCTTTGGCGCACTTTAGAAACAAATTTTAATGTTATATGGCATTTCAACATAACCCTTCTCCTTCATCCAGAGTAAAACTAGATAAAGCCAAATTGTAATTTGATTTATTCCTCACAGAATCTGCAGACAAAACCATTAAAAGATCACAACATAACTTTTACATGAACGCAAATAAACCAAATACGCTTTTAGCCCAGGCACTAAAATCTTGCCACAATCCAACTAAACCTATCCGTCTTAAACTATCCAGAGATGTATACTCTAACAATCCATTGAAAATCTTACAAAAATCCGACAATGAGTTGGATCCATCTAAGGCAAATTATTTTTTCTCTCACATCTCTCTCCCTGCATTATCAAAAACACAACTGGAAATGATTGAGGAATCTGTGTCTGTTGAGGAGGTATCTGAAGTTATTAAGAATTTGAAACTAAATAAAAAACCTGGTCCCAATGGATTTTCTGCTCTTCACTATAAAACATTTGCAGATATCTTATCGCCGGTTTTGACAAATACTTTAATTTCCCTCTTGGAATTCTTTTAGGAGGGAAACTTTGACTGCAATTATTTGCATGCTCCCCAAACCACATACGGATGACTCAGTTTGGTCAAATTACCACCCTATTTCTTGGACGTAAAAATT
Source organism: Lithobates sylvaticus (assembly GCA_028564925.1). Classification (NCBI taxonomy): domain Eukaryota; kingdom Metazoa; phylum Chordata; class Amphibia; order Anura; family Ranidae; genus Lithobates; species Lithobates sylvaticus. Next base: position 216,904,810 of record CM053033.1, read on the forward strand.
TTGGCCAAAATTCTAGGCAATAGATTAAACATGATTATAGGTAACCTTATAAGTCGCAATCAAGTTGGTTTCATCCCTATTTGACAAGCTAGCGATTAATATCAGACGTTGCAACCCTTTTGTCACATGCCTCTAAAATACATCGTATTCTTCTTTCTCTAGGCATTAAGATAGCATTTGACACAGGATCATGATCTTATATGCACTTCACCCTTAATAAATGGGGCTTTGGCCCACATTTTTTGCAATGGATTTCTGCATTGTATCATGAACCCAAAGCTTACATTAAATATGCAGGGTACAAATCTGATGAGATTAATATTAGACATGTGCACAACAAAAACAAACGTTTTTTTTTTTAGTTTAGTTTTTTTCGTTTCCGAAAAAAAATCTTTTTTTTTGTTTTGTTTTTTTAGTTTCCGTTGATTCGTAACGATTCGTACATTCGTAAGTCGGTGTTCGGATTCGTAACGATTCGTACATTCGTAAGTCGTCGGTGTTCGGATTCGTAACGATTCGTACGTTCGTAAGTCGTCGGTGTTCGTATTCGGAACGATTCGTACATTCGTAAGAGTTATTTTTTCGTTGATTCGTTTTTTCGTCTGTTTAATTTTCGGACGCATTCGTATTTATTCGTACATTCGTAACATTCGTAACATTCGTAGATTCGTAATCGGAGCATAATTCATAATTTTATGTAATGTGTATGCTATTATTACATTTTAATAATTTACGAATCGAAAAAAAAAAAGTTACGATTCGAAAAAAAAAAATTACGAATCGAAAAAAAAGTTACGAATGTACGAATTTTTTTGTTCAATAGAGACACGGAAAATTACAAATCGAAAAAAAAAAAAAAAAAAAAAAGTTACGAATCGAAAATCATAATTTTATGTAATGTGTATGCTATTATTACATTTTAATAATTTACGAATCGAAAAAAAAAGTTACGAATCGAAAAAAAAAAGTTACGAATGTACAAATTTTTTTGTTCAATCCATTCGAAGCACGTTTAGCAGCACCATTGTAAGGGACACGGAAAATTACCAATTCAACAAAAAAAAAAGTTACGAATGTACAAATTTTTTCGTTCGTTTTCGTTTTTCGGATTTTCTTCATTAGTACATTCGTTGTTTCTAATTTGTTTTTTTCGGATTTTCGTTGTTTTTCGGATTCGTTCGATCCGAATGATTCGTTAATCGGATTCGTACGATTCGAACGATTCGTTCATTCGTACGAAAACGAACGAACGAAAATAAGGAAAAAAAATGAAAAACGAAAAAAAACTAAACGAATTGCACATGTCTAATTAATATACAGAGAGGGATGCGCCAAGGATGTTCACTCTCTCCATTATTATTTGCACTACTCATCGAACCTCTAGCACAAAGAATAAGGATGGAACCACGGGTATTGAATTAGACGGATATCAACACTAAATATGCTTATTCGCAGACGACATTCTTCTATTTTTGTCCTCGCCACAAGTTTCTGCCCCTTATGGTTGTACTACATGAATTTTCACTTATCTCAGGCCTTAAAGTTAATGCCCAAAAATCTCTGGCACTAAACATCTCACTCAACGAAACGGAAAAACAAACATTAAATAAAAAAATCATTACCCTTTAAATGGGTAGATTTTAGCCTTTCATATTTGGGTATTCAACTCACTGCCAGTCCCTCAGATTTATTTGCAGCTAATTACCCGGCTTTATTGAAAAATATTACAAGTTTGTTATCCAACTGGTCATCCATACCGATCTCTTGGTTCGGAAAAATCAACATTATAAACATGACCATACTTCCCAAATTTTTATATTTATTTAGAACACTTCCAATCCATATTCACGCGTATTTTCTTAGATTGATTCAGCAAAAGGTAATACAATTCACTCGGGGGGAAAATAAAACCCCGGCTACCTAGGAAAACCTTAGTTCTCCCTAAATCAATGGGTGGTCTGGGATTTCCAGATTTTCCAACTTACTATAAAGCAGCTCCAATGGCACAATTATCAAAATATCATTCGACTACAGAGATTCCTTTGTGGGTATTCATTGAAGCAATAGACTGCGATCCTCCTCCTATAAATAATATATTATGGTTACGACCTGTAGATCGTAAAGCTTTAAAGAATCCAATTTCTAGACATTCCTTATCTAGTTGGGACAGACATAAAATCTCACATGGTCTACAATCTTCACATAACGCGCTTCTTTCTTTTCACAAAAATCCGCCCTTTTATGCAGCTTGGATATCTTCCAGGACTTTTAAAGCCTGGTCTAAGGCTGGCATTACAGGGGGTCCCCGACTTACGAACGCCCGACCTACGAACATCCCCTACTTACGAACCGGGCGCTGCGGGGACCCTCCGCCATTTTCCGCCGTTCTGCGCATGGGCGGCCAGACGGAGCCTCGGAAAATGACGGCAAACATCGGAAATGTCCGTAATTTGCCACGCATGCGCAGAACGGCATTCAACGGAACATCGTAAATGTCCGTAATTGTCGGTCTGCACATGCGCAGCCGACTTACGAACATTTCCGAGTTAAGAACAGGCGGGCAGTCCCTAACGAGTTCGTAACTCGGGGACCCCCTGTACTTGTCTATATAATATAACTTCAACAACCTCAATACAACCTTTCCCAGAACTATGCAAGACTTTTGGGCTCCCCCAATCCGAAATATTCAGATATCTTCAAATAAAAAAAAAATTTTGATTTGATTTCTAGTGATAAATTACACACCATTTCTCAATTTGAGAAAAAGAACCACATGCTAAAGGTTGCATTTCAATTTATTCCCAATTGATCACTAAATCAAATACAATTGTACCTACATATGTTGCTAAGTGGGGAAAAAAGACCTTGTAGGATTGATCCCAAGATTTGGTCTAATATCTGGTCTAATACTAAATCTTCTTCTACAAACATATTGGCGGTTGAGACATCATATAATGTACTTACACATGGTATTTGGTTCCTGCCAGAATAGCCAAATTTGCAATAGACAACTCAGGCCTCTGTTTTCGTGGCTGTCCGACACAAGGTACATACATGCACATTTGGTGGAAGTGTCCAATCGTGCACACATTTTGGGAAAAGGTCTTTCTGATAGCCTCAAAATGATTTGACTGTTCTGTTTTACCAGACCCAATGTCAGCTCTTCTCAATTTAAAACCAGTCTCTCTTACTCAAACAATTTAAGCTATTCCTCATGTTCCTGATTCCTGCCGCAAAGCAGACAATAGCTAACGCATGGAAAACACCTGTTGTGAACATTGCAGAAACCGAAGTTAGAATGAATCAATCTTTTATACATGCTAAAATGGATGCTTTAGATAAAAATCATATGAAGAAGTTTGACAGCATATGGAAACCATGGATTAAATGTTACATGGCAGACATTTTTGATTGAGTACTCTCGTCATGGTGATTGATACTCTTTCATGGATTATCGACAACAAAATGTATACACAAAATTTTGCCTTCGGAGTTCTGTCGTCTTACCTTTCCATTTGCCCTTATTTCCTCTTATCATTTTCTTTCCCCTTGTTCCTTCAAGAACTACTATCTTTCTCAACTCAGTCTTTTTTTTACAATACAGTATTTGTTATCAACACATAATTGAAGTTATGGTCAAGGATTAGTTAAATTTTAATCTCTAAATTGATATATTCTTGTCTACTCCAGTTTATTGAGATTTCTAACTCTTCAGTTGTAAACAACTTTTACACTCAGGATTATCTAATATCTCACTACTACATGGAGTATTCATAATTTTTTACTAACACTATGGAAACTGAAGTCTATTATAAATTGAATTCATTCCCATTGGTTGTAAACCTAGTGTAACATTTTTACTTGCATCATTTGAACTTCAGAATTATATTCTAATAATTTTGTCAGATATTCTGTATTTGTTGATATTCAATGTTTCTAAAATAAAAAACTTTTGAACGACAAAATATAAATAAACCCAGAATCCAGTAAAAATGTTAACCTTCTCTTATGCTTCACCCAAATTTCAAAGGGTATGAATACTTTTTCAAGGCACTGTATGCTTCATTCATCCAAAAATAGAGTGTGAAGATGTTGTTATGTTTAAATATGTGATCATCATTCATTTAGAAGATGTTATCTTACCAGTTGACTTGTTTTTCCTTTCCTCAGCTCTCAATCCTTGTTTCTTGAAACATCATGCAGATAATACACTGAGCCCTGAAGAATTCTGTCAGCTTGTTGGGCCTCAAAAGTTTTTTTTACGCAATGAGCAGCCAAAAGACCCAATACAAAGTGAGTATAATAAATCACCACTTTTGAAGGATTAACATTGATATAAATCATCTGATTATTAACCACTTGACCTCCAGAAATTGTATCCTCCATGACCAGGCCATTTTTTGCGATACAGCACTGCGTTATTTTAACTGAAAATTGCACAGTCATGCAACACTGTACCCAAATAAAATGTATGTCATTTTTTTCCACAAATAGCGCTTTTGTTTGGTGGTATTTGATCACCACTGTTTGTTTATAGCAAAAAAAAAAAAAAAACATTTTGAAGATAAAACAATGTTTTTTAATTTCTGCAATAAAACGTATATAAAAAATAAAAAAATAAAAATAGTAAAAAATCGAATTTCTTCATAAATTTAGGCCAATATGTATTCTGCTACATATTTTTGCTAAAAAAATTCCAATAAGCGTATATTGATTAATTTGCACAAACGTTATGGTGTGTGTGTGTATACTGGAATTTTTTTATACTAGTAATGGCAGCGATCAGCAACTTATATTGGGACTGGAATATTGCGGAGTCCAATCTGACAATAACTGACACTTTGTGGGACCAACGACACTAATACAGTGAGCGGTGAACATATGCACTGTCACTGTACTAAAGACACTGGCTGGGACATCTAAACATCTAGGACGATCAAAGGGTTAAATGTGTGCCTAACCAGTGTTTTTGTGTGCATAGTGTGTGGTGCTTTCACTAATGTGCTGGATTTTATTCCTTGTATTGCAGAGAAACAAAATCCAGCACATCCCTGCTGACAGGACAGAGCTCTGCATTATTTACCTGAGCAGAGTTCCGCCTAGTGTTTTTCCTCACCGATCAGTGGGTGCTGGCGGTCATCCATTTTCCAACACCCGCTCATCAGCTTCTGCTGTGACTAATCACAGCAGAAGCAGTGCATGCCCCCTACCCAGAAGAACAGAAAAACATATATATGTGATTCTGCACAGAGCAGCCAACCTGTAGCAGTAAAGTTACAAAAGGGCGGTCAGCAACTGGTTAAAGGTAGGCTTTCCCAAATTAAGTCATGTGAGGGAGTGGGGAAAATGCGTGTGGAGCAGAAGCTGTGCAGTGAACTGGTGAGAAAGAGTACCAGGGTCAAGTGGTAAGAGCAAGAGAGTTGTAAGGGGTGTGCCCTGGATGGGGTGGGGGTGGCAAAGTGGTGAGAGCTTTAATGGTGGCAGAGTATGCAACCAATAACTCATGTAGTTTTTTTATAGTAGACCAAAAACAAAATAAAATCGATACCGCTCAATTGCACCAATCTGTTATCCCAGCCAACTGGCTACAATGTTTGCAGGTGTTGGTTTGGTTGACTACCATCTGCTCCTGCCCCCTCCACAGCCAGGCACTCCAGTAAGTGCTGGAGGGGCAGAGCGAGAGCCATTGACTAAAAGTCACCATTCTCAGTTCAGTGAAGACCGAGAACTGAATGATCAGCAGTCTTTGATCACTCAGTTCTCGGTATTAGAGCTGGCAGGGAACAAATTAAGAATTGTACAGATGCTGCATCCACCTAAGTGAGTGTGGAATTTTATTTTCTTTAATTACCATACTTCTCTTTTGAAAAAATCCATACAATATAGTTTTATATCCCCCTCAAAATAATACTTGGTTCTGTGTTCGCTACAAGGGGGCGGTGCTAGGAGTTGAGTAAGGGATGGAGACAAGTGTGACCTAGGGGAGGGGAATGAAAAAAACTTAGTTATGCTACACAACTTTTCATCCAATCTCAATATTATTGAATTTGTTATTTTGAAAAGTTAAAGTGTAACTAAAGGAAAACCTGTTGTTTTTAGTTTTGGGTAGAATAGAGATGGATTAGAATACCTGTCAGGTTTTTTTTTTGCTGTCTGTGCCCCCGTTAGAGAGATTTGCCTTCTCTATTGGTCTTGTTTACCATTATCATTAAAAGTAAAATAAAATCTCATGTTTTGCGTTGTCTCCAGAAAAGTAATAGAGGGGAAATCTGCCAATGGGGTACACTAGTTATGGTGACCTGGTGGTTCCCAAGGAACTCCCTTAAATTGCAGGGATGTTTGGCTATGGGACAGGAAGTGAAGGGAAATCTCCGCAATGGGATACAGATGGCAAAATAAAAACTAATAATGTTATAACCCCACCTTGCTCTATCCAAAGTGAAGAATAAAGTTTTGCCTTTAGTTATACTTCAACAAAAAATGCCCCTTCAAAAGAAGAGCTATTATACTTAGCTCTCCCAAAGCCTCCTATCTTAAAACACTTCAAAAGCTACAGTAGCTGAATATATTCCGGGTATGTTGGATGCCTCCTAAACCCTGAAGTTTTATTCCCCTGGTATCTACATCACAACTTTGTTCTGCAGACTGGCTGATACAACCACAGAGCTCAGCAGGTGACCATGCATCCAACATACACAGAATTGTGTCACATGCAGAAGACACTTGGGGGGCCATCACTCTTGAATATCAAAGATGGGAAGTTCAGGGGCAGCAAGTTAAAGTACAACTAAAGGCAAAATCTTTTATTTTTATTTTTTTTAGAGTCAGTTTTTAATGCTGTCTATGTCCCCATTAAGGCGATTCATCCTCTCTATTTGTCCTGTTTACCATTATCATTTGAAAGTAAAAGAAAATACAAAATTTTGGATTGTCCCCAGAAAAGTAATAGAGGGTAAATCTGGGGACACTAGTTCTGGTGACTCCCTTAATTTGCAGGGATGTTTGGCTATGGGACAGGAAGTGAAGGGAAATCTCCGCAATGGGACACAGATGGCAAAATAAAAACTGATGATGTTATAACCCTCCCTTGCTTAGCCCAAAATGAAGAAAAACATTTTACCTTAAGTTCGATTTGAATACAAAGGAAAAGGAAATAATGAAAACATGCTTGTAGATTTCACCAATACTTTAGTGCACATTTATTCTTCATGGTTAGAATTGGTGCACGGCATTGATGTGCTCTTTGCTTACATTTGTTGAGCTAACAGGTGTCTCCCTTTCACATCTTGGAAGTTGGAAGGTATGGGTAAGGATATCTACAGTACACAGCCAGGGGCGGACTGACCATTCGGCCACTCGGGCACTGCCCGGGGGCCCCATCAGCGTTTCCAGCCTCAGTAAAACCGTATGTAAAATGTAAAAATCTGTGTTTTTTTTTTAAATCTGTTTCTGAAATGTCCCTTACTGTCATCCCTTTGGTCTAAAAATCCAGAGATTATAGCTGCCCCACCTCTCCAGTACCTTATCAGCCAATAGAAACATGTCTGTGTATACTGTGTGATTGTATACTGTGTGTGTATGTATACTGTGTGGCCCCATAATCTCTAATTGCTTGGGGGCCTCATAATCTCCTATTGCCCGGGGGCCCCATGAGGTGTCAGTCCGCCCCTGTACACAGCCATCCCTTGCAGTCTTTGGTGAGATGTTTTTAAAGGGTCCAACACACTAAAGGGACTTCAGCTTTTCTTATTGCAAATCTGGGAATGATCATGTGATTATATTAAAGGCAGTCCCGCCCACTTAGCAGTGACTTTTAAAAATCAACATTGCCCCCTTAGAACCCTGTAGATCATTGCTAAACATTATATTTGAGTATAAAATCTTACATTTAAAAACAAAATACATAATGTGTTTTTTTGCAGAAGACAGTATTCTTGATCCTGGACCACCCAAGTTAAACCATGCAATACACGCTGACCACCGGAATTTGAACCTCAGCAGATGGTCTCATTACAAATCAGGTAAAAATTATATAGTTTTAGAATTGGTTATGGATCTCCGCTCCCAATTCCTCAACCTATTCTAGCAGCAGCTATTAAAGTGGAGTTCCACCCACTTTTACAACTCTTCAGCATCCCTCACTAAACTGTGCACTGTAAACAAATTGGATATTTTTTTTATTTTTTTTTCAGCACAGACTGTATATTTGCTGTATTCATTTTTCACTTCCTCCTCCCTGGCCGTGGCCCATCGCATCATTTCCTGTTTGCAATGCCTCCTGGGAAGGGGCAGCAACTTCCTCTGACACTGCCGTTGCTATGGAAACCTGACCTGAAACCTATTACACTGCTTATGCTGCACTGAGCATGTACGAGATCTGCAAGGATGAGATCCAGGAAGAAATTCAGTCTGGCTTCAGATGCCCACACATAAGATGGCCACGGCCTGCTGCAAGTTTATAAAATAACAAACTACTGCTAAAAACTAACAAAACAGACCTTAGTTTACTGACTAACTTTACTAGAATACATTAAGCTTGTGTATTATAGGGGTATTTTTATTTAAAAAGTATAATTTTGGCCGGAACACCGCTTTAAGTATTTCTCAAAAGATATCAGTATATATAATAAGAAGTTGTAAAGTGCTAAAAGAAACCCTCTGCTCTTATATAAGATTTAAATCCTATCCCCTTTCAAACTTCTAAACAGTCTTTATATGAACATAAATTTACACTTATACACAGTGAGGAAACAGCTGGTCACATGAAAACTACATTTGTTTTTTATTAGTTTAACAAAAAAGGTAGTTGCAAATTGAATTGGAACGGTCACTTAAAGTTGAACTCCAACTTTCTTTCCACTAGAACAGAATTAAATGATCAATCCCAGCATACAGTAGATTATATCTCTGTACCATGTTGCTCTTTTGTCTGCAGGTCCCCTGATATTCTGGGTTTAGTTGTGGCTTTGTACCATGAGACACTCTGTATAGTTTGCTGATAGACTAAGTCCCTTCCACCATAGCTCCCTGATTTCCAGGGACTGTCCCTGATTTGGAGCAAAGTCCCTCTGTCCCTCTTACCCCTTCATTTGTCCCTCATTTTGGTCTGATCTTTAAAGCTGTATATAAAATGCAAAAAAAAGTGTTTCCCAGTGCTAAACCTTTCATCCATAATTCTAAATTGCTGCATTTGTAAATTTATAAGCCAATATAAAGGAATAGCAGCGGTAACAAAACCCTTGTGGATTTAATTAACCTTCTTTTTTGTTCTCCTTTAAGGGAGTGTGGCAGGGGGCGTGTCCTATGTCTACATGCTAGTAGGTGTCCCTCATTCCCATCTCAAAATGTTGGGAGGTATGCCTTCCACAGACACTTCCTGTAGCAACTGGTCTGTAACACTCCCCCTTTGTAGGCTTTCAGACTTTGCAAATGATGAACTTCCTTCACATCTCTGATGGTGGGTGGGATTAAATGCATCCTAATTAATATTCACTCTCACCCAGTCACACCTACAGGAAGAGTCCAAAACTCCCAAGTCCCCTTTATTCAAGAAGGAAACCCTTTCATATACAGCCTGTTTTGAAAGCTAGCTGTGCTGCTGGGCAGGATTGAATGGATCACAATTAGAATTTTATCCTGCCCAGTTTAATATGCCAACCAGTGAGAACAGTGAGAGCCCCTCAGATCCTGCCTTCCCAGAGCCCCGCCCCTCAGATCCCGCCCTCCCAGAGGCCCGCCCCTCAGATCCCACCCTCCCAGAGCCCCGCTCCTCAGATCCCGCCCTCCCAGAGCCCCGCTCCAGCGATTAGTGTATGGCCGGTTTTGCGGTCTTAAAGTGGTTGTTAAGCCACTATCTCATCTTTATACCATCCCCTCAGTCACATAAAAAGCTGCATCCTAGTGCCTGTGCTTTATAAAAAAAAAATATTTCTACCTGTATTCACAGCATTTCTCAGTGATAAGATGACTCCAGCCTCTCAGCTCTCCCTATCTCTAGTGGGCGTGGCCGAGATTCCCCTGCTGACATCCTCCAGGGAGGTGAGGAGCAGAGAGCCAAAAGTCATGTGATCGCTGAAATACACTGTTAAAACACGTTGAAATCGTTTAAAAAAAAAAAAAAAAATATATATATATGTATATATATATATATATATGCACAGGCACTAGGATGCAGGTTTTTATCTGACAGAGGGGATGATATAAAGGTCAGATAGTTTTGAAGCAGTGGGGAGAGGAGTAGATCAGCGATGGTGAGAGATGACAGGGAGGGGAGGACAGAGGAGACACAGGGAGAGCTGCAGATTGCAGCGTATGACAGAGGCACACACTGACTTCGGTGTCAGATCTTTGCAGTCTTGATACAAGGGAGTCAGCACAGAGAGGGCAGGGTAGAAACTGGCAGGATCAGCCAGGTATTACAGGTGATACAGGGGTCCAAATTACACAGCACAAATACTGTGCTGTATAACAGCAGAAACAGAATCTTTTTATTTTTTGGGTTAACAAATGCTTGATTACGTCAAGCTGGCCCATTTTGCAGGTATAGCTATGTAAAACATTACAAATAAGCAGTCATGTAAGTAACTGAGTTAAAATAAACTGAGTTACCTAACGCAGTTACTTTAGAGGGTAACTAGTAATCTAACTGATTACTTTTCCCCTCATGGTAACTCAGTTCCCATTACTTTGGCTTAGTTACCCCAATTACATCTACCGCCACTAGATGGCAGTAGTGTAATTCCGGTGTCCTGCCAGTGCGCAGTGCGAAGGACTACGGAGCTTCCGAAAATTGCCGAACCTAAACAGCTCTGAGTGAACTCTACACCGCGCAGGCGCAGTTAACATGTAATTGTACGAGGCGATGTCGCACGCTCCTGATGCTCGTGCTACTCTGCAAGGGGCGTCTATTGTGTAAGTAAGGGGTGGGTCTAGTATTACTGTAACCAAGGGGCGCATTTATTATTATTGTTATATATCGAGCTCTGCCCATTAATTTAACATTCACCCTCTTCTGTAGCCATCCGCCCCTTACACGATATAATAATAATAGACCCGCCCCTTACACGATATAATAATAATAGACCCGCCCCTTGCTTACACGCTATAACAGATCTGCCCTTGGTTAGAGTAATAATAGAGCAGCCCCTTGGTTACACGATATATAACAATAATAATAAATGCGCCCCTTGGTTACAGTAATACTAGACCCGCCCCTAAGTTACACGTATAGAATATTTTAAAAAAAAAGTCAGTTACTTTGCTGCGTAACTAATTACTTTTCCAGTGTAGTAACTAACGCAATTACTTTTTGGGAGAAGTAATTTGTAACATAACTAATTACTTTTTTAAAGTAAGATGACCAACACTGCTGTGTATAAGTGTAAATTTATGTTCATATAAAGACTGTTTAGAAGTTTTGAAAGGGGATAGGATTTAAATCTTATATAAGATCAGAGGGTTTCTTTTAGCACTTTACAACTTTTAGCACTTTACAACTTTACAACTTCTTATTATATATACTGATATCTTTTGAGAAATACTCAATAGCTGCTGCTAGAATAGGTTGAGGAATTGGGAGCGGAGATCCATAACCAATTCTAAGTAAGATGACCAACACTGCAAATAAGTGCCTATACGGTTTACAATCTGCACATGCTAAGTTGCTCTCCATTTTTTAGCACTGTGCCAAAAATGTAGAAGCTGATCTGCCTAAAGATTTACTGCTTCTCAGGGGATTTGAGCTTTAGCAAAATCGCAGCCATCGGCAAGAAGAAACAGTAGCAGTGCTAGAGGCAATTTACTTGATAGAGAACATTATTTTTGATCAAGTTGTTATGGGTAAAGTTCTGCTTTAAGTCAGTTTTTGTAATTGCTGCCTGTGACCCCATTGGTGAGATCTTTCCTTTTTCCATGGGAAAATAAATCTTTGTTACCCTATTCCACGTGACACACAAAGATAGGAGTTCAGTTATCATTAGTTCATGAATTCAAAGATGGCGATAAAACATTGTCAGATTTTCTAAACTTTTTTTCCAGGCTACTAGAAATTAGTTTTCATTTATTTGAGAGATTTCTTATCACTTCCTGTCCTGAAAGAAAGTGAGGAAGAAATCTGGCCAAAAGAGACACAGGCAGCAATAAAAAGAATTAAGACATCTTTTTGACACTCATCATTTACAGCATGTTTTGAACTCGTTTCTGTGATTCAAAAGTACTTGAGCTAGGCACAACTAGGTAACTTCCATCTTTAAAAAAGACCCAGCAATAATGGCCCCCATACTTTTCTCATGACACTCTAGGGCAGGAGGTGCTCAACCCAAAGCCCTCTCATGTGGCCCGCAACCTTAAACCAGGGAAGTGCTTGCCCAGGGTCAGCAACCTGTTAATTGTGATCTGGGCTTGCCAATCCACCATCCCAGAGCATCAGAGTGTATCGGGCTGGTGCCGGCAGTAGAGAAAGCAGGCGGCCTTGGAGAAAGCAGGAGCTGCATGAGCCGATGCTTGTTCTGCAGCACCGGCTTCTGTCCCAGGTGGAGTTGATACCAAGTGCACTTCACCTGGGACCTTTCTAGCAATGGAGAGCAATGCCAACAGAAGCCGGAAGAGGAAAAGAAGGTCTGTGTATTAAACAGCACATACGGATTTTGCAGTGGACATATTAGCACCTATAAAAGGGTTAACAACTATTGGGCTGATTTCACACTGATCCACAGGTGCAGCGCAGTACACCTGCGGCCTTCCTGCAGGTTAGCTGCGCTGAGGCGTAGACTTCTATTATATCCTGTGGGTTTGGTGCTCTTTCTGAATATAAAAATATTCAACAAATTTAAGCAAGCAAATATTAGATCCTTATTTAAACCGTGCCTACAGATAAAGGTAAATGAATGTATATAAAGTATCCGCGCTACCAGTGGCGGAGCTAGCACATCTGGCACCCGGGGCTGGTCATCTTTTTTTTGCACCCACCCTAAAAAAAATGGTATGTGGCAATATAGCGGCGCCTTGCCAAAACAGTGGGTGTTGTCAGATTGCATCAGCAATGGGAGGGGCTTAAATGGCCATACGCTTTAATGACTGTGACATAAGCAAGTATGTAACAGACAGCACAAACCCCAGTGCACTCAATTTAAAGGGGTTGTAAAGGCAATTTTTATAATTTTTTTTAATAACAAACATGCTATACTTACCTCCACTGTGCAGCTTGTTTTGCACAGAGTGGTCCCGAACCTGGTCTTCTGGGGTCCCTCGGCGGCTGTCTCGGCTCCTCCCCGCAAGAACTAAGCACCTTCATGCAAGCTCTCTCGCATGGTGGTTAGTTCTTGCGGGCACTGTATCACTCGGCCCAACCCCCCGGTGCCGCGTCATAGGATGTGATTGACAGCAGCACGAGCCAATGTCTGCGCTGCTTTCATTTCATCCACTCTAGCCAATCAACTGCCAGGCTGAGCAGCAAAGAGGAGATGCATAGGATGCATGAATGTGAAAAAACGCATACCTTTACAACTCCTTTAATTGAATGAAACTGTTCTAGTGCATATCCTTTACTGCTTTACAGCTAACCCTAAAGTGTTACTAAACCCACAACGGTAAAATCTGTCTGTATGTGCAGAATAGCATGCTTGTTATACTCACTGTGGAACTTAAGGGGTTAATCCTCTGCATTGTGTAAAAAGGCTATTTGATCCTCTATGCCAGCGTTTCTCAACTCCAGTCCTCAAGGCGCCCCAACAGGTCATATTTTCAGGATTTCCATTATTTTGCACAGGTGATTTGATCAGTTTCACCGCCTTAGTAATTACCACGGCTGTTTCATCTGAGGGAAATCCTGAAAACATGACCTGTTGGGGCGCCTGAGGACTGGAGTTGAGAAACACTGCTCTATGCACAGATCCTTCTTCTCCTGCAGGGTCACTCTGGGCAAGGCCAGATAAGACAGTCAGAGTGGTCCTCCTTCACGTGCTCAGTTTGGTCTCTATTACTGGAGAGAACATTTCCTTGTTGAGTTGAGCTGTTCAGGTCACATGATATTAACACCAAACATTTGGGCTTGTATACAGATCATAAATGACAGCCCAGTCCCTCCCTCCTCCTTCATGCTCAGTAACTGAAAAAGAACTCAGTGGGTGGAATGTCACATCTTGATTGATGGATCTACCGCCTCCCATACCAGCATGAGGATATAGGCTGTAGTGGAAATCTCCTCCTACCTGAACACTCAGCACTCGGGCAAACCCTAGAGTTTATCACGTGACCATGGTATATACAGATCAGCCAAATAGGTAACAGTGGAAGATTTGTAAGCCGTGGGCACTGTGGGGGGGGGGGGGGGCGCAGATCAACTATTTTACTATTAATGGGTTTAGTAACACTTTAACCACATCAATACCAGGCACTTAGACACCTTCCTGCCCAGGCCAATTTTCAGCTTTCAGCGCTGTCATGTCTTTGAATGACAATTGCGCGGTAATACTACACTGTACCCAAACAATTTTTTTTGTTCCCACAAATAGAGCTTTCTTTTGGTGGTATTTGATCACCTCTGCGGTTTGTATTTTTTGTGCAACAAATAAAAAAAGACAGAAAATTTAGAAAAAAAAATGTTTTTTCTTTGTTTCTGTTAAACATTTTTGTAAATAAGTACATTTTCTTCTTCAATGACGGGCACTGATAGGCGGCACTGATGGGCACTGATAGGGGGCACTGATAAGGTGGCACTGATAGACACTGATAGGGTGGCACTGATGGGCATCATATGTTATATAATGGTGCCAGTCAGTGCACATTTGTGGGCACTGATTGGCACAGATTGAGCATAATTTGCACATGTGGATGGCCATGGGGTACATACCTGGCCATCCACATGTTGCCCCCTTCCCTGGTGGTCCTGGCGGCTCTCCTGGTGATCTAGTATGGGCATCCGTGGGGGGGCTGCGCTGATAAATAATCAGCGCAGACCCCCCCGTCAGGAGAGCCGCCGATCGGCTCTTCTCCACACACGTCTGTCAGACGCGAGTGAGGAAAAGCCGATCAACAGCTATTCCTGTTGACATCCCGATCACCTGGTAAAGAGTCTCCGTCGGAGATTGGTGGAGCGGTGTCTCAGACTGACACACCGATCGCTGCGACCCCTTTTTGAAGCATCCGGCTTTAATCATGTGCTTGACAACATTGGAATCTATGCGTCTTGCATGTAGATTAGGGGCTGGACACATTAATTAGGGGGGCGGCGCCCCGTGTGGACATGCCGCCACTGGAATGCAGTAGTCGGGAGCAAGAAAATTTTAAACACAGTGAGGGGATTTATCAAAACTGGTGCAGTCAGAATCTGGAACATCTGTGCATGGCAACCAATCGGCTTCTATCTTCAGCTTGTTCAGCTTTGAAAATGAAAACTACCGTATTTATCGGTGTATAACACGCACCGGCGTATAACACGCACCCCAAGTTTAGGAGGGCATTTTAAGGAAAAAAAGTTTTAGGAGGGAAGTTTAGGGAAAAAAAAACAACTTACATTTAAGCGTCATTTGCAGCTTGCCCAGCGTCATTTGCAGCTTGCCCAGCGCCATTTGCAGCCTTGCCCAGTGTCATTTGCAGCCTTGCCCAGTGTCATTTGCAGCCTGCCCAGCGTCATTTGCAGCTTGCCCAGCGTCATTTGCAGCTTGCCCAGCGCCATTTGCAGCCTTGCCCATTGTCATTTGCAGCCTTGCCCAGTGTCATTTGCAGCTTGCCCAGTGTCATTTGTAGCTTGCCAGCGTCATTTGCAGCCTTGCCCACGTTTACATTTCCCGCCGCCGAGACAGACCCCGCGAGCGCCGCCGGAAAAGACTGAAGCGCCGCTGAAAAAGACCGAAGCGCCGCAGAAAAAGGCCGAAGCGCCAACGAAAAAGACCGAGCAGACTGTTCTGCTCCGCTCGCAGTCCCGCCTCCCTGCTGTTTCGGGAGCAAGTGCAGGGAGGCGGGACTGCGAGCGGAGCCGAACAGTCGGCTCGGTCTTTTTCGGCGGCGCTTCGGTCTTTTTCGGCGGCGCTTCGGTCTTTATCAGCGCGGCTCAATTTTTTGGTCACTTTTTTTTTGGGGGATCGGCGTATAACATGTACCCACGACTTTCCCCCGATTTTAAGGGGGAAAAAGTGCGTGTTGTACGCCGATAAATACGGTATGTTGCCATTTACAGCTGCTCCAGATTCTGTGTGCTCTAGTTTTGATAAATTTCCCTAAGGCGCTGACACAGGTCCTGTATGCTGTGCCACTTTTTGCTGCATCTGCATCAACCTGAGAGTTTCACCTATAGAAGTGGGTGCACAGATCCGAATGCAGACACTGTTAGTTTTGATACACGTATCCCTTCCTGTCTGCATGTCAAATTTTGGCATTCTGTCCATGCAGCTGCTGTGTCCCAATTGACTTTGACTGGACTGTCTGCACAGGGATGCACAGAACACCAAGTATGGACGCATATTCTCCATGTGAATGAGGCCCAATTGTCATGTGGGACAGATAGCAGGAAAGAGGAGATGTCGGGTAATTAACCAGTTAAGGACCGAGCCTCTTTCTGAGATTTGTTGTTTACAAGTTAAAAACTGTTTTTTTTTTTTTGATAAAAAATTACTTAGAACCCCAAACATTATACATTTTTTTTCTAACACCCTAGAGAATAAAATGGCGGTCGTTGCAATACTTTCTGTCACACCGTATTTGCGCAGCGGCCTTACAAGCACACTTTTTTGGGGGGAAAAGATGCACTTTTTTGAATTCAAAAATTAGACAACAGTAAAATTAGCCCAATTTTTTTTTATATTGTGAAAGATAATATTACGCAGAGTAAATTGATACCCAACATGTCAGGCTTCAAAATTGCGCCCGCTCGTGGAATGGTGACAAACTTTTACCCTTAAAAAATCTCTATAGGCGACTTTTAAAAAATTCTACAGGTTGCATGTTTTAAGTTACAGAGGGCTAGAATAATTGCTCTCGCTCTACCGATCGCGGCGATACCTCACATGTGTGGTTTGGATACCGTTTTCATATGCGGGCGCTACTCACGTATGCGTTCGCTTCTGCACGCGAGCTCGTGGGGACAGAGCACGTTTAAAAAATAAATAAAAATTTTCTTATTTATTTTACCTTTTTTATTTTTTTATTTTTTTACACTGTTTTAAAAGAAAAAAAAAAAGCATGACAGGACCTCTTAAATATGAAATCTGGGGGTCAAAAAGACCTCAGATCTCATATTTACCCTAAAATGCAAAAAAAAAAAAAAAAAAAAGATTGTCATTTAAAAAAAAAAAAATGGCCCTTTAAGATCGCTTCCACCCAGCAATTGTATGGAGACGGGTGGGGCCATCTTCCCCTCACTCGTCTCCATACCCAGCTAGTGACGCCGCGATCGTCTCTGCCGCTGCTGGCGGCTCCGGTAAGATAAAAGTGATCTTGCGCCAAATCCGCCGCAGAGACCACTTTTACCTTGTAGCGGACCGCCCGCTGGCTGCTGCCGCCATAACAACGATATCCTCCTTCAGCCGACTTAAAACTGCCTGCGGGTGGTCCGTAAGTGATTAAGAGAAGTATGGGATTTTTTTATTTTTGAATCCTACTTGCGTAGGTGGATGCTGCATCTGTCCCCGCCAATTCTAAGGCTGAGAACCGAGTAATCTAACACCGCTGATCACTCAGTTCTCAGTGCTCCCCCCTTGCTCACTGAAACACTGGGCTGTGAAGGGAACGGGAGGCTCAAGGTCTCAGCAGCTTACTGAGAGGCTGAGCTGGGTGCTGGTCCAGGCATGTGGGTGGATTCCAACCATATGGTTGTGATCTTTCTCCAGCTTCACTCTTCAGCTTAAAATGGGTCACAGGAGTACAAAAATAATCTGCACTGCTGTGAACCAAAAAGCTTTGGCTGTACTTCTCCTTTTAATAAGTCTCTCTGCTCCTGTTTGGCATTACTTGCGACAACTGATAAATGTCCCCATTTATGTTGGGAACCCTCCAGGGCCCAGGCAGGCTCTTCCTCAGCCCTGGCTTTAGATCCAGGCTCTTTCTCTCTGAAGCTGGCAGTTCCTTCAGGCACCCTTTTTCCTAGTCCAGAGGGCCTCCACGCCCCTCTATTATGACCCAAGGCCTCCAGACACCTCCTCTTCTAATCTGGGACCCCCAGGCACCCCCTCACCTAGTCCAGTATCTCCCTTGTACTCCCTATCCAGGGGCCTTTGCCTCACCAACCATTTGCTAATTAAGGGCCTCCTCTGCACCCACCCCCCTAGTCCAGGGCCTCCTCTGCACTTCCCTCCTAGTCAAAGACCTCCTCTATAGTGTACCAAGTTCAGTGCCTTCTCTGCACCCTGCCCTCCGAATCCAGGCCCTTTGCCACACCAACCCCCATTTCTGAGCCAAGGGCCTCCTCTGCACCCCCTCCAGTCTAGGGCCTCCTCTACACCCCCAGTACAGGGCCTACTGTGTACTCTCCTGTGTACTCTCCTCCTAGTCCAAGGCGTCCTCCATGTCCCCTCCCTTCAGCCCAGGTTCTGCACCCCCCCAGTCCAAGGCTTCCTCTGCACCCCCCCCCCAGTCCAGGGCTTTCTCTGCACCCCCCCCCCCCCCCCCCCCCCCCCAGTCAACCCCTCCTTTGCCATACAAATTCTGACTTCTTAGTCCCAGGGCCTTCTGCACATAAACCTCTCTCCTTGTCCTAATAAATGCCTTTGAGTTCCAGACAGGCTCTCCAATATAATTGTATTGCATCCAGGATGCCTCACTCAAAAAATACATGGGCTCCTTTGGGCACTGGGCAGGACTAGGAGGTACACCCCACAGCACTCCGCCGGGGATGCCACTCGCACCGTATGCCTCTGCTCTAGGGTGTCACTGCTACCGGTTCATTTTAGTTTTAGACTATGTGGCATTTTGTTTGTGTTCCCTATGCGTATATACTAATCAATAAATTGATAATTGAGTTATTGGTTTATGTGGTTGCACTGTCACTTTATTTAAGGTCTTATATAAATCCATTAAGTAATATCAAGGCTCACCACACATTCATTACTTTATTTAACCCCTAGGTGTCCACCGCACGCAAATATATGTACTCTCGGCAGCCGGGCCATGGGATAGAGCTGTACCGAGAGAATGCTCCCTGCATGCTCCCAGCACAGTGACCGGCGGCTCATGAAAAGCTCCGGATCGCTTCTTACGATCAAGAATTTTCCGATCATGTGACCATCGTGACAGCCAATCACGGCGGTCACATGGTCACAAGCCCTGTCCCACCACCTCCTGGAATGCCAAACCCCCTAAAGGGCCGTCGGGAGTCAGCGCCAAGTGGTTAAGGTTGAATACATCCCACTATATAATTCATTATAATTCTAAAGATAAAAGTGATACACTTGAATAAAACATAAGGAAGATTTCCTTAATATTTCCTTAATAATTTATTTTAATAATTTATTTAAAAAAATATATCAATAGATGTAATGGTTTACTGTTGAAACTTAAGCATACTGTACACTTGACCTCAGAAGCTTGTATTGCCTTCATTAGTAGAAAAGGGTTCTTGGCATTTTGTTTAAATTTCCATCAGTCTCTGATCAACTTTTTTTACCGTTCTGCCATGAAAAATTCTTCCAGTTGCATGATGTTCATAAGTTTTCTTACAAGAAATGCTCATTTCAAATGCCCCACAACATTTCAACCTTCCTTTCTTCTTTTTGAGACATTCCTTGGTGGTTTTGCTAGTGTTCTGATCATCATGTTGAAATGTCCATTGCCTATTTTCGGACAAATGGTCTCACATTCTCATCCAGCACAATTTGATATAATGTAGCATTCATAGTTGACACGTTGACTACAATCTGTTTGGAACCTAAAGCAGCAAAGAGACCTCAAACCATAAAGTTTTTTCTCAAATAACATTTTATTGAAATTGGCATATAATATTTGAGCAGAGCCTGAGCATTGTGGCACAGCATCAATGTCAGGACAGAAAATTAACCAGGTTACATTTAAGGTCAACAGGTAACGTCCAATACAATAAGGCCTTATGGTCTGTGCTATGTATATATTTTCAATTTTTAAGTGTGATCTATTACCAACTGTTGTTAGATTAAGGAAGATCACAAAAAATAATAAAAACAGAAAGCAAAGAAAGAAAAGAAAGGGAAGGTGAGAGAGTAGGATGTGAAAGGGGGGGGGGGGGGTGGAAGGTAGGGATGGGGGGTCCAACTCTCGGCTCAGGGCGGGTCCTCATGGTGGTGCCATTCCTCCCACACCATGTTGTGCATTTCCAGTATATCATACAGTCTGGCTGTCATTTTCTCCATGACTTCTATGTCTTTTTTATTCTAGCATATAGATCCTCCTATGAAGGGGGAGTCTGTCCTTTCCAGTGGAGGGCTATTACGCAGCGGGCCACTGTAAGGATATGATTTAGTCTTTTATTAGACAGTTTGGAGATCCGTAGTTGTGAGACTCCTAGCAAGAATAGTTTTGGGGACATGGGGACCTGCACTCCTAAAAGGCGGGATAGTAAAAGCTGTGTCTCTGTCCAGAATGGTGTGATCTTGGGGCAGTTCCAATAAATATGGAAAAGAGTGCCTCTGTCTCCCTGGCATCGCCAGCATCTGTCGGAGCAGGAGGGATAGATGGCAAGGAGTATAGCTGGAGTCTGGTACCAGAAGTACAGGATCTTGTATACGTTCTCCTTATATAGAGTGCAGTAAGAGCTTTTAGCTGCTTGGGACCAGATCACGAACCATAAAGTTGTAACCACCATGCTTCCCAGTTGGTACAAGGTTCTTCTACTGAAATGTGTGGCACAGACCAAAAAAACTCTATCTTTGATTCATCAGTCCACAGCATGTTTCTGGAAGCCTAGTCTTCACTAACATGGTCAATGGCAAATCATAGTCTGGCTCTAATTTTCTTTTTAGGAAGCAAATGCTTTTTTCTTGGCACACCTTCTATGCAGGTTAAATTGGTGCACTTTCTTGTTGGTTATAGATGCATGCACTTTGACAGAGTTACCTTCAGATCGCTCAAATTTGGGGTTCTTGGAGACGTTCTTTAGCATCAAACAGGAAGTTCTTGGGTCAAATTTGCTGGTGTGGCCAGTCATAAACAAATTAGTATTCATTTTTTCTACTTCACTTATAGAAACAGTTCTTTTATAGCTATTTAATTTGTGTTTATAACTGTCAAGGGATAAATTAACATGATTCAAATTTACAAGTGTCTTTAACCCCTTTGCATGTGCAAGGCAGAAGGAATGTCAATCTATGTGCAGTTTTACAATAAACAGAGCACACATGTGACTGTTGCTCATTTGGTGCCCTTTTCTGCTTTTACAGACCTCTGCCCAGGTAGATTAGCGATCGAGAGCCAATTGGTGATATTTTGAATCACATAACCACATAGCTTTGTTTGTAAACAGCTTTCATACACAGTGACAGTTGCTGTTGTGATTCTTTCTGTGGGCACATGGATAAAAATTTTAAATAACACAGATATGAAAAAAGGTTTGAGTCTTTTTTTTTTTGATTTTTGTCATCGAATAATTAGAAATATGAGCAGGGTAACATTGTAACAAGTAGTGATGAGATTTAGGCAAAGTTTGGCTCTGTAGACATTCAACAAACCTGGCATGACATTCGCAAACCCCAAACATAACGCCGAACCCTATTAGAGAGTCAACAGGAGCCAAATCTTGTCATATTTTCTGCCTTTGTTCAAGGCTAATTTGCAAACTTTTGTTAGAAAAATGGCACAGGTAGCTAGAAAATGCCATGGGGACATGCACTAATGCAATAAATTCCTTACAAAAAAAATACTGTACAGCAGTACAGGGTCTTCTAATGTGGTTTTAAGGGTAACAACATTAATGTTCAACTCCCTTTAATATCTTCAGCTCTTTGGATGTGTCTAGCATGTCTACAGCTTGAAAAGTTTAAACAAGCTCATGGTTGCAGTAGTGAGCTTTTTCTCAGGGCTATTCTGTAAAAGGGATCTGGACAGCTGTAGAGCCACATGATCACTTTTACATGACACGTTAGATGTACATTAAGTATACATTTAGTGATGAATGAATATGTTTGGCATCACCTTTTTTTATTGTTACAGGTGACGGTGCTTTATCAAGACTTAAAGCAGGCTGCATTCTTGTGTTATTAGCTTCAACAGTTGCAGCAAGCTCTGTCCCACGTAAGGTCATTTTTAAATAATTGACATTGCAATCAAATGTGTTAATTTTATTTACTACTTATAATGTTCATAGTCGCTTGTTTACGTAGGAAAAAAAATACATTATTTATGTATGTGGAACCCCCCTTTCTGCTGGCATCAGTTTGCTTTCCTGTTCTTTTAAAGTAGACATTTCCTGAAAGAAACATGGGGGCTTCCATTGCTATTTTTTATATTGAAATGTTATCTGGCTTTTCCAGTAAATATTAACTTTTTCTGTATTTCTTGATGCCAGTCAGGTGACACACGGAGTTCTCTTCCTCCTCGACTCCTCTCTGGTGCTGGGTGGTGCTCAGTGGTGCAGTAACATAATGACATTGGTACTGCTCTTGATTTTTACACTGTGAGTGCAGAGTGCCATGGTGCGGGTCCCTCAGGGGTCCGTTTCTTGAACTGCACTCACTTGATGCCATCAGTCCGTGGAGTTGAGTATTGTAATCTGAGTGGCCCAATTAGCCATTTTTCCTCCCCGGTGTCATGTGACCAGTAAGTGTTACAAGGTCTCAGGTGTGAATAGGGAGCAGGTGTGTTAAATTTGGGGTTATCGCTCTCACTCTCTCATACTGGTCACTGGAAGTTTAACATGGCCCCTCATGACAAAGAACTCTCTGAGGATATGAAAAAAAGAATTGCTCTACATAAAGATGGCCTAGGCTATAAGAAGATTGCAAAGACCCTGAAACTGAGCTGCAGCATGGTGGACAAGACCAAACAGCGGTTTAACAGGACAGGTTCAACTCAGATTAGGCCTCGCCATGGTCGTCCAAAGAAGTTGAGTGCACGTGCTCACCACCATATCCAGAGGTTGTCTTTGGGAAATAGACATATGAGTGCTGCCAGCATTGCTGCAGAGGTTGAAGGGGTGGGGGGTCAGCCTGTCAGTGCTCAGACCATATGCTGCACACTGCATCAAATTGGTCTGCATTGTGTCAAGTGTGTGTCGGCAACCTGGTGAGGAGTACAAAGACAAGTGTGTCTTGCCTACAGTCAAGCATGGTGGTGGGAGTGTCATGGTCTGGGGCTACATGAGTCTTGCCGGCACTGTGCTAGCTACAGTTCATTGAGGGAACCATGAATGCCAACGTGTACTGTGACATACTGAAGCAGAGCATGATGCCCTCCCTTCGGAGACTGGGCCACAGGGCAGTATTCCAACATAACAGACCCAAATACACCTCCAAGATGACCACTGCCTTGCTAAAGAAGCTGAGGGTAAAGGTGATGGACTGGTCAAGTATGTCTCCAGACCTAAACCCTATTGAGCATATGTGGGGCATCCTCAAATGAAAGGTGGAGGAGTGCAAGGTCTCTAACATCCACCATCTCTGTGATGTTGTCATGGAGGAGTGGAAGAGGACTCCAGTGGCAATCTGTGAAGCTCTGGTGAACTCCATGCCCAAGAGGGTTAAGGCATTGCTGGAAAATGATGGCCACACAAAATATTGACACTTTGTGCCCAATTTGGAAATTTTCACTTAGGGGTGTACTCACTTTTGTTGCCAGCGGTTTAGCCATTAATGGCTGTGTGAGTTATTTTGAGGGGAC
The DNA here is from genome assembly GCA_028564925.1 of Lithobates sylvaticus. NCBI lineage: Eukaryota > Metazoa > Chordata > Amphibia > Anura > Ranidae > Lithobates > Lithobates sylvaticus. The sequence continues at coordinate 216,928,582 of CM053033.1, forward strand.
AGAAACTTTACACTGTTATACAAGCTGTACACTCACTACTTTACATTGTAGCAAAGTGTCATTTCTTCAGTGTTGTCACATTAAAAGATATAATGAAATATTTACAAAAAAGGTGAGGGGTGTACTCACTCTTGTGAGATACTGTATGGTTTATCTGTGGACCAATATATGATAACCCTGGTGCCAACCAAATAAACTCATGTGATTTGTGTCTAATAAGTGAATGAACCATAAAGCTATGAAATGCCTTAAATGCTTGCCATTCCAGCAAAATTCCTCAAATTGCTTTTCACATAACCTCTTGGATGATGGGATAATGGGTTTCAGCAAAGCTCTGCATACACTTCTTCCACACGTCCGGACACAACAAAAGCTCAAAGAAAATGATATCTGTTTCCCCAAAAATACCCTGAAAATAAGACCTAGCATTATTTTCAGGGATGGCTGCAATATAAGCCCTACCCCAAATATAAGCCCTAGTTAAAGTCATTGTAAAAACATGTAATCCGTTTTGTAAAAAGATTATATAGTGTGCAGTGCGTCTCCTTTTGTAACTTTATTGTGGAAAATACCTTATTTACATCACCGATGGGCGCTCACGTGACCCGCTGGAAATATTTTTCTCTCCTCCCAGCTGACGTCAGCGGCCCCTCCCTCTGCAGTTCCTGGAGCAGGGAAGAAGAGTCCGGCGAGGCATGTGAGCGCTCAGTGGTGCAGTAAGGTATTTTCCACAATAAAGTTACAAAAGGAGACACACTGCACATTATATACAGTAATATTTTTACAAAACAGATTACATAATTTTACAATGACTTTAACCAAGGTTTATTTTTGGGATTACAGAATGTCATAATGCTGACTCATGAGCTGACAGGGGTAGAGAAGACAGGGGAGACGGGAACTTTTTTTTTTTTTTTTTTTAGAACACAGAGAGAGTAAATGACACAGCTCAAGCACTGTGCTGTGTATTATTCTTTGAGAGAGAGAGAGAGAGAGAGAGAGAGAGAGAGAGAGAGAGAGTTTTTTAGGGTTACAACCACTTTAAGATCGTCATGACTGCATTTGAATAAATGTAGATTATTGTACATACTATAAATAGATAAGCCATCCCCTGAAAATAAGCCCTAGTGTGTTTTTTGTAGCCAAAATTAATATAAGATCCGGGGAAACTCGGTATAATATAGTGTAATTTTAATTATTTAAAACTGATATCACGCATAGAAGGTTACACATACATTTAATTGTGCCTCAGTTAGCCCCAGCATATACCGCCTTGGGAGAACAAATCTCTTGACCACGCCGCTCGTAAAAGAGCAGAGATGCGTATCAGGACCTGGAAGTGACACAAAGTCTCTGCCGGAAGTGACGTCAAAGGTGACGACCGCGCAGCCTCAATGCATTCTGCAGGAAGTGCGTCATCAGGTAGCGGCGGGGCAAGAGATTTGTTGTTCTCTCGAGGCTGTATGTGTTGGTGCTAACTGAGGCATCATTAAATGTAAGTGCAACCTTTTATGTGTGTTATCCATTTTAAATAAAAACATACTACACTATTGTATGTCATTTTCGTTGGGCTCTTGCTGTGTCTGGAGGTGTGGGAGAAGTGTATCTGGAGAACTTTGCTGAGACCCATTGTCCCATCATCCAAGAGGTCATGTGAAGAGCAATTTGAGGAATTCTGCCTCAGCCAGTCAGAGGAAGCTTTGTAATCATGCATAGAATATAAAGCTTCCCATGAATAACTGAACGGTACACATCTGCCAGTGCAGGGCCAGCTTGGCCCAAACAACGTTTATTGTCCCTTTATATAGTTTAAGTTATGCTTGAAATATAGCATTGAGGAAATGTTAATAATAATATACAAGAAATATATATAAAAATGTTATTAAGAAACCAGATAAAAGACAAATATGTTGTACATTAACTATAAAAAAAAAGGAATATCAATACATATCAGACCATAGTATCATAAGTAGTTTGCCTTAGACAGATATTCATATCTAGACACCCATGTCAAAGAATTTCCTGGCCAATTTCCCACTTCTTTGAGTTTGAGTTTCAGTGTAATTATTGAGATATTAGTTATGGTCTAAACATTAAAATATCAATCTGGAATAGACCTATACAATATAATAAATACAAAAATATTCATCAAAAACCATTCCAAAAGCATTGTCGTGTACTTATTTTTAGGACTCAAAGCTGACGGAATACTCACAAAAGGGATATACTGTCACCCAAATGTTCAGTGCTGTCCCCCAAAGTGCAGAAGTGACAAATATAAATGGAAAAAAATTGAAGAGGTTGCCCTTTAAAGATGACACCCACAAGGGGCTGCTCAAATTTGGATGAGTGTGGGGAGGGGGCTTATATAAAACACTGAGTTAGGAAGAACATAATAATGGCCTCTTCCAAAAACCTCCACTCCCAGGGGTATACAGTATATAGAAGGATAAAATCATACCAAATGTGAACCCACAAAGAAAGGCTAAGGCGTTAAGGACACAGATGCAATGATGTTGGCTGCTCAACTGGAAGAGAAAACTCTGGCAACCAACCATGTCGCCCCACTTCTAAAGCATGCCACTGGAAGATCTCAGTACATGGAAGCTGCACCTCTCACCAAAAACTGCACATGTGCTCCAATATGGATGTAAGACTGCCCCCTTTGCCTACCATGGACATCACAAGCACCTGCCCTTCAGACAAAGGAGGAGAGCTGGCTTAGGGCAACAAGCCATTTTTCTTAAAAACCAGAGGCCCATCCTTCACAGGGAACATTAAAAACACAGCAGAATGCTGTCCTTGGCCACACTGCCCTTTCTCTTGGGTCTGAGGATTATTGACATTCTTGTACAGTATATACTCAGAAATGAGTTCATAAGATTGATGTTTTTGTGAATTCTATCTGGTTTAGTAAAGATTTGTATTGGTAAAACTTTTTTATATTTTTATATACATTGTTTTTCACATTAACGCCGTGCTACATTTAAAGTCCCTTTTCCTAGATGCTTTCCTTACTTTGTATATGGGATGGCAGCAGTGGAGGAATTGAAATAATTTTACATTTATGCTATTCCTCTTTCTTCCCTCGGTATATGGAAGAAAACATTCCCCGCTACTTAAGATTCATACTATTTTTAGGGCTAAAAAAAACTATTCAGCTTCAGTGGGCCTTTTTGGATAGAGTAATGCCTCTTTCACATGGGCTCCTCCGCTATGTGGATTACGATTGCTCAGCGGGGGGATCGCTCCGCTGATCCCTGCTGAGCAGGCAGATGACAGGTCCTGTGTGCAGAGTTGACACAGACAGTCCCACTCTCCTCTATAGGGAAATCGGATGGAAACGGACCGCTTGTCTGTTTCCATCCGATCCATCAGACGGATGGAAAATAGGACCACCATCTGTAGGTTTTTTACGGTAGGATTGGATGGTGGCAGGTGTCAGAGGACATGTGTCCGCTGACATCTGCCGCTCCATAGGGCAGACTGCAGGATCTGATCGGGTCCGCCTAAAAAAAAAGTGACAGGTGGACCTGATTGGACAGCCTGTGTGAAAGGAAGGATTTTTGCTGCAGCTCTTTTCCCTGTCGCCAAGACACAAAGTGATGGGAAATCCTTCCAACAGGGAAATAGACAACAATTGAAGCCCAACCATTCCCCAGTCTATTAAAAACTTGATTGGAGTTCCAGTTTAACCCATCCTAGGCATCTGTATTAGGTACTTGTGTCTTTTGTGTTTGCTTTCGTTTGCCCTCCATTTTACATTTTTACTGTTGTCATTTAGAGAGTAACCAAGTGAAGATTAAAGTTTTTCAAGATCCCAACAAGCTAAATACCTTCAATTGTACCCTGAAGATGGACGAGTATACAAAAAGCTACGGTCATTGTGGTCAAACCGAAACATTTGATGCAACTGTTCCGAATGAGGTGGAAGGTTTTCTTAAGAGGCTGCAGAAAACCATGAATGCAAATCAGGAGTCTTTAAAAGCAAGTCACAATAGCTCAGGTTAGTAATGGAACATACTTCAAACAGTGTGTTGAACGAAAAAAAAGATACAAACAATGGCTGCAAGTGCCGATTGAACGCTGGTTTTCCAGCATGACCATTCAACCAATGCCAATCATTAGCGTCTTTTGAGTAATTTTCGGTCCATGTATACCCTGCTTTAGTGATGTGGAAAAATAAAACTGTGAATAAATATAGCCTGTGGTTCATCCTAATTAGCCACAGACCATCCTAATAATTATTTTATAATGTTCCTGGCTCCTTACCTTTTGACCATAATACATCTCACACGAATTATGTACATGTTTTACAAGTGATAATATACAGTATAAGGAGGTGGAAAGGTTAACCACTTGCTTACTGGGCACTTAAACCCCCTTCCTGCCCAGACCAATTTTCAGCTTTTAGCGCTGATGCACTTTGAATGACAATTGCACGGTCATGCTACAGTTTACCCAAATTAAATTTTTATAATTTTTTTCACACAGAGCTTTCTTTTGGTGGTATTTAATTTCTCCTGAGTTTTTTTTTTTTTTTGCTAAATAAAACAAAAAGGAACTGAAATTTTGGAAAAAACAAAAACAAAACTGTTTCATAGTTTGTAATAACATTTTGAAAACCGGTAATTTTTCTCCTTCACCTATGTGCACTGATGAGGCTGCGCTGATGGGCACTGATAGGCGGCGCTGATGGGTGGCACTGATAGGTGGCACTGGTAGGTGACACAAATAGGCAACACTGATCTGTGGCACTGATTATTAGACAATGATGGGCATTAATGGGTGGCATTGTGGGCACTGGCAGGTGACATTGGTGGGCACAGCCACGGCTTTCTGGGTGAGGGACCGATGTACCTCTGACAGAAGCCGGCTTTTTTTCAGCGTGAGGGAAAAAATGACTGATTACCGAGCTTCTGTTTAGATCACGTGATTAGCCGTCATTGGCTGACAGCTGATCACGTGGTAAGGGGCCGGGATCGACCCTTTACTGGGCTCTGTGATCAGCCAAATCTCATAGACTCAGTGATCACAGAGCACACCGCGCGCGACCTGCAGGATTACGCAGACTGCGCTTGCTCGTGAGGACTTCCAGAGACTCCCTCCCGGCAATTGTCCTGTTTACAGTTATCACTTAGGGTGAAATTGGAAAAAAAAATTAAAAATGATGAGTTGTCACCAGAACAGGACTAGAGGGGAAATCTTCTAATAGGGACACTATTTCTGATGACCCTGGTGACAACCAGAGACTTCCGCACTTTGCAGGAAATTCCTTTCACTTCCTGTTTTGGCAATGGGACAGGAAGTGAAGGAAAATCTCTGCAGTGAGACACAAATGGCAAAAACAAAAGTGACATGGGTCCTCCCTTACTCTATCCAAAATGAAATGAAAAAAGTTTTCTTTAGATCTCTTTCAAGTGCAGGTGAGACTGCAGTGTTGGCAAACAGCTTTACATACACAGTTGAAACACATACAGTATGTGTGAATTTCCTTACCTGCCAAAAAGACCTGCAAATGCTCTAGCAATACAAACCAAACTGAGCATGTGCAGAGTAACTCCAAAGGCTCTGTCTTATCAGGAGAAGGATTAGGGGCAGTGGAAGAAGGGGAGGATCAGAGAAGACAGGATCAAACAACACAATGCAAAGGATTAACCACTGTGGTCACCCTGTCACCAATTGAATGGAGAAGTTCCACTTTGAACGAACAGGCTCCCAATATACAGCAGACGTCAATGAGAAAGGCCTCTCCCGAACATATATGTAGGGAATAAACGGCAACACAAAACTGTCTAAAACTTCTTCTATTGTAAAAACAGGTGTACACTTACACAAATCCACTTGAATAGCACTAAAAGGTCCAGAGATCAATCAGAAAAGGATTGCAATGACTCCACAATCGTCACCCGACGCATTTCATCCTATTGGACATCATGTGGGGTGTGAGGGTCATGTACAGTCACTGCAGTATATATAAGTAAGCAATCCTATAAGAAGGAATATGAAGTGTTGGGGTAACATATGCGTATATGAGTGATTTCTTGGTTCAGCAGGTCTGGAAGTAACCAGACCTGCGTGTGGCAAGTGAAATTTAACTCAGCTTTCCAAAAAATGTTGGTATTCACGGTTCATTCATGATTTAGCAAGGAGGGGGGAAATTACTTTTTCACATGGGGCCAGGCATGTTTGGACAGCTTTTTTCCTTTAACCACTTGCCCTCCAGAAGATTTACCCCCTTCCTGACCAGGCCATTTTTTGAAATATGGCACTGCGTTACTTTAACTGACAATTGCGCAGTCGAGCGATGCTGCACCCAAACAAAATTTATGTCCTTTTTTTTCACAAATAGAGATTTCTGTTGGTGGTATTTGATCACCTCTGCGTTTTTTGTTTTGTTTTTGCACTATAAACAAAAATACTGACAATTTTGAAAAAAAATAAAAACGTTACTTTCTGCTATTAAACATATCCAATAAAACAGTTGAAAAAATTTAAAATTTCTTCATCACTTTAGGCCAATGTGTATTCTGCTACATATTTTTGGTATAAAAAATCCCAATAAGCGTATATTGATTGGTTTGCGCAAAAGTTATAGTGTCTACAAACTATGGGATATATTTATTTATTTTTACTAGTAATGACACCAATCAGTGACTTATAGCGGGACTGCGGTATTGCGGTGGACAAATTGAACGCTAACTGACACCTTTGACTCTTTCTGGGGACCAGTGACACCAAGGGCTCATGCACACTGCAGCTCAAAAAAAAGCTGCTTTCACAGGCACATGAGCTTTTATTTCAGCTTGTAGAAGCTGCTCTTTTGTGCTCTTGTGAACATTGAGCTCTTTTGAGCTACTTTGAGCTTTTTTTAAACATAAGCATTTATTTTTTTTCACAAACCCTCCTAGATAGTATTTTCTTAACCGCTGTATAAACAAAACCAAATGCTGGAACAAACATTTTCAATTTTTTATTTTGTTTTTTTTTTATTTTTTTTTTTTTCAGCTTTTTCCAGCTTTTTTTTAGCTCTTTTGAGCTCCTTGGGGCACTAACTCCTCTGAAAAACGTGAGTTTGGTGGGGAGGTTTTTTCTGCCTGTAGGAGCATATGCCTGAAAAAGCCATAGTGTGCATGGACACATTGGCGACCATAGAGGGATGTTTCTAAGCAGAGAAAATAAGAACTCAAAAGCCTGTAGGAGTCGCTTCTTTGAGTTCCTTTGAGCTGCAGTGTGCATGAGCCCTAATACAGGGATCAGTGGTAAAAAATATACACAGTCACTAAACTAATGACACTGGCTGAGAAGGGGTTAATATCAGGGGCAATCAAAGGGTTAACTGTGGCTAGCTGGTGTACCTGGCTTCTTACTGTGGGGGAGATGCTTGTACTAGGGAAAGGCAGGGATCCATGTCCCTGCTTTGCAGGAACACAGTATTCATGCCTTCTGTACTGACAGAACGGCGATCTGCCTTGTTTACATAGACAGACCGCCTTTCTCCCTCTGTACCGAAGGATCGGAGGGTGGCAGCGGACATTGAATCTACGGTACCCATCAATCAGTGGGCCACTGGTGCAGCGAATGCGTGCCCCAGACCTGGAAGTGTCGAATGACGTACTAGGTACTCTACCGCCGTATATCTAAGTTATACGGTCGGCAAGTGGTTAATAAGTGAAATCCTCACAAATCCTTTAAAAACTGCATTTTGTATTTACTCAGGTTATCTTTGTGTAATATTACAATTTGTTTAATGATCTGAATCATTCAGGTGTGAAATATATGCAAATAAATAAAAAAATCAGGAAGGGAGCAAGCACTGTTTATGCATAGTTGCGAAAATTGGAAATTCATTAGAAAATTGCTAAACAAAATGAAATGAAATTAATCCCGGAACCAATTTGACAAAACAAAATTAGTAACATAAAAAATCAATCCGAAACAAAACAAATGTTTTTGTTCTGCACATGTCTAATAGATACATCTACTGTATGTTTTTTTCATGTTTAAATGATGATAGGATGGATAGAACAGACCTTGTTTATAAACTATACAAAAAAAGGGGGTACCGGCGCCGACTCTTATACTAGTATGCGTTTTATGAAGGCTGCACTCTGAAAGGTAAAAGGGACCAGATGTCCGATTACTTGTTATAATAAGGGTTTTAGGAGAGATGCACCAATCAAAGAAAGATCTATGTATCCTTAAGCACCTTACAAAGCTAGGTTTAAAGGAGCTTGTTGTGTGTTACTGCTGTCAAATATAGATCCCTTTAGGATCAGTCCTGTGGTGGACATAATAAAATAAGGTGACAATTAACGTAAAAATAAAATTAAAGTGACTCTAATTTCTATACAATGTGCTAGATACTCCTATACAGACAAGTGGGTATTCTTATACAATCCTGAAAAAGAATTTCTTACAAGGGAATTTTTACAACACAATCCCAATTCTGTGAAAAAAACCAAAACCTTCTAATCATATAAAACCCAATCCTGTGAGGAAAGAAATTTCACAAAATATATATACGTGTATATCTATAATCCTGTAAAGGAAAATCTGTATAGCCAAACCACACTTTTATCAAGGAAAATATATATTCGTGTATATCTATAATCCTGTAAAGGAAAATCTGTATAGCCAAACCACACTTTTATCAAAGAAAAAAGCAAAACAAACCAGCACACAAAATTCCACTTGAATACACCACTAGTGATTGACACCTTCGCAGATTATGTATATCACCCTTGTGTGAATCCACCACCACTAAGAAATGGACACTCACCAGATTTAGGTGAGTTTTAGGCGTTTGGTTAATTATCTGGATAACCACTCCTTTTACTCTGATTTGTCCTCACTCAGGGGTCCGAATTGCGTTTATTACAGGGAATGTCCTCCATGCTCAAGGGAAATAATAAAAAATGCTCCCATAGCGTAATACGTTCAAAAAATTTATTTAGCAAACAAAAAGATAAAAGACAAGAGAACTTTTGCACTCACATTTGCCTGTGCCCTCAAAGCCAGCACTGAGCCTCTCCAGCCGTGTAAAGGGGGACCTCGAATCACAGAAAGACCGCAGTACTGTGTCGCCTATCCCCTCATGTACCTGCCAGCTGACCAGTTGTAGGATTACCCAGCAGCCTCTACGCGTTTCGCACGTGATTATGCGTCATCAGGAAGCTCAATAAATGTTTTGAACGTATTACGCTATGGGAGCTTTTTTTATTATTTCCCTTAAGCATGGAGGACATTCCCTGCAATAAACGCAATTCGGACCCCTGAGTGAGGACAAATCAGAGTAAAAGGAGTGGTTATCCAGATAATTAACCAAACGCCTAAAACTCACCTAAATCTGGTGAGTGGCCATTTCTTAGCGGTGGTGGATTCACACAAGGGTGATATACATAATCTGCGAAGGTGTCAATCACTAGTGGTGTATTCAAGTGGAATTAACCCGTCACGGATTGATTTAAATGACAGTGGTGTCAACACATGGACTTATTTTATATATTATATATTCTTTATATTTTTCACATTTTTTATGTTATATAAATAATAATTTTTTGTGGCACATAAAATTTGAGAATATAGAGATTTTTGAATTTTCCTTTGCAGGAGTGGGACCACAGAAGTGGAGGGGGGAATTGTGTCACTTCACAAAATTTTGTGTGCTGGTTTTGCTTTTTTCTTTGATAAAAGTGTGGTTTGGCTATACAGATTTTCCTTTACAGGATTATAGATATACACGAATATATATTTTCCTTGATAAAAGTGTGGTTTGGCTATACAGATTTTCCTTTACAGGATTATAGATATACACGAATATATATTTTCCTTGATAAAAGTGTGGTTTGGCTATACAGATTTTCCTTTACAGGATTATAGATATACACGTATATATATTTTGTGAAATTTCTTTCCTCACAGGATTGGGTTTTGTATGATTAGAGGGTTTTGGTTTTTTTCACAGAATTGGGATTGTGTTGTAAAAATTCCCTTGTAAGAAATTCTTTTTCAGGATTGTATTACAATACCCACTTGTCTGTATAGGAGTATCTAGCACATTGTATAGAAATTAGAGTCACTTTAATTTTATTTTTACGTTAATTGTCACCTTATTTTATTATGTCCACCACAGGACTGATCCTAAAGGGATCTATATTTGACAGCAGTAACACACAACAAGCTCCTTTAAACCTAGCTTTGTAAGGTGCTTAACCGCTTCAGCACCGGGCCATTTTTCACCCTTCCTTACCAGAGCACTTTTTGCGATTCGGCACTGCGTCGCTTTAACTAACAATTGCGCGGTCGTGCGGCGTTACACCCAAACAAAATTGACGTCCTTTGTTTCCCACAAATAGAGCTTTCTTTTGGTGGTATTTGATCACCTCTGCGGTTTTTTATTTTTTGCGCTATAAACAAAAGAAGAGCGACAATTTTGAAAAAAAACACAATATTTTTTACTTTTTGCTATAATAAATATCCCATTTTTTTTTAAAAAAAATATTTTTTTCCTCAGTTTAGGCCGATACGTATTCTTCTACATATTTTTGGTAAAAAAAATTGCAATAAGCGTATATTGATCGGTTTGCGCAAAAGTTATAGCGTCTACAAAATAGGGGATAGATTTATTGAACATCGCGGCCGCCGGGCACTCGCACTGGGTCCCGGCGGCCGGGAATGCGAGGACGTCATATGACGCCCACCCAGGATGGGCGATCCACCTTGTGGGCGTCATATGACTATACGCCGGTATTGAAGTGGTTAAGGATACATAGATCTTGTTTATAAACTGTTTTGTTCCTCTTCTACAGGCACTCTCCAGCTTAATCTTATCTGGAACTGTAAAGATTTGAATGAGACCAACGTGACCATCCAATATACATTCAATGGCAACGAGTTGACCGAGGAAGAGATTGCACACTTACCCTTGCTCATTTCTGATCCTAAGAATGACCACAGTTTGAACAGTAGTATGCTTATGGAGAAGGAGAAATATTATGTCAAGAAGCAATGGGAGAGTATCAGAAAGTTACTTCCTTCTCCAGAAAAAAGTTACCTACCAGGTGAGATTTCAACGAGAGCAATAATTCTAGCACTAGACCTCCTCTGCAACTCAAAACATGTAACCTGTAAAAAAATGTTAAAGCGTCGTCTATGGAGATTCTTAAGTACTGAAGTTTGGCGCCATTCCACAAGTGTGCCACAAGTGCCCCACAACCACCAAGCAAGGGTTGTGGGGATGAGGCCCTTGTCCCCATCAACATGGGGACATGGTGCTTTGAGGGGTCATAGACCCCCAAAGCATCCTCCCCATGTTGAGGGCATGTGGCCTGGTACGGTTCAGGAGGGGGGTGCGCTCTCTCGTCCCCCCTATTTTCCTGTGGCCTGCCAGGTTGCGTGCTCGGATAAAGGGTCTGTTTTTTTTTTGACGCAGGGTTCCCCTTAATATCCATACCAGACCTGAAGGGCCTGGTAATTGAATTTGGGGGCAGCCCCATGCATTTTTTTTTATCAATGACTTTCCTCTGTATTGCCGGGAGCCGACAATTCATTATAGCCGCGAGTGCTTTTAAATTACTTTTTTTTCTTTAGAAATTACACTTTGTGCAGGGACAGTTCTAAGCACGGGAAACAAGCGCTACTTTACAAGCATTGTAATGCTGAGGCATTAATCATGTACGATGCCACCACCTGATTTAACCCCTTGGACCAAGCACAAGTGCCCTCATTCACTTGAATGTGTCGCGATCTGTGGGCGTACAGGGGGTATAATTCCTGTCACAGCTGCAAAGCATCGCATTTGCAGCATGCGTAAACCCCTGGTCGCTGCCTCTGTAGCTAAAGGTAGTAGCGGTTGGGGGGAGCAGTAAAACCACATGTTAACTATGAGGTTTTACTGCCCTCATATATGTGAACAACCCCTAATAATGCAGCCAATCAGTGTCTCCAATCACCACCACACCAGTCAGTGTCACCAAACTAGTGTTCCTGATTGCTGCCACACCAGACCAGTACAGCCAGCAACAGTGTTCCTGATCACCGCCACATCAGTGCAATGTTGCCTCTGCCTGCCGCCTGTAATGACCCTGGCCTGTTTATTGATCACGTTGCTGCCTGCTGTCTGGACTGATTCTTTGCCTGTTTGCTGATCATGTCTCTGCCTACGGCCTGAACAGACCCGTCTGCACATTTGACTGATTACGTTCCTGCCTGACACCAGTCCCAGACATTCCCTGTGGACAACTGCATTGCTGGAACCACAGGGACTGTTTTGACTAAATTCCTTGGACTGTCTACTTTCCAAAAAGGGGTCGTATTGGGATTATTTGTACTGTCCTTGCATTTTAAGTCCTCAAGAAATGAGACAGGCAGTCAGTTCGTCAGAATTGATCAATTTACAAATACTGTATATATATCATTGTTTGTAGACTCTATGACTTTCAAACAGACTAAATAATACACACTGATTTGCTTGTTTGTTCATCAACAAAATATAGCAGAATATGTTTTGGCCCAAATTTAGGAAGAAAGATTATTTATTTACAGATTTGTATAACAGAAACTAAAACTTTTTTTCTTTTCAAAAATTGTAGCCTTTATATAGCTAAAAATAAAAACCCAGTGGTTATACCACCAAAAGAAAGTTCTGTCTTAAAAAAAATATGTAAAATTAATTTAGGTAGTGTTGCATGACTGAATAATTGTCATTCAATGTGTGACAGTGTAGAAAAATGAAATATGGCCTGGACTGGAAAGGGGTGAATCAGTCCAGTCTTCATGTGGTTAAAAGCAAAAAGGCAGATTTTTGAGGTACCAAATCAATACATTTTATTGCATATAAAACAAAATAATACTAATAAGATTTTTGACTTAACTCAAGCCTGCTGTTATCATATATAAATTGTTCATATTAATATTGCTAACTTAAAAGAGAAGTATGGGCTAAAAAAAAAAGAAATCAATCCAATGCTGCATCTGTCCCCCGCTGTCTCTAAGTGCCGGTTCATACTTGTACGATGCAGGAACCCTGCAAATCCACTGGGGGTTCCCACATCGCACCTGACTCGCAAGTCAGTTCATACTGCCATATGCGAACTGCTTGGAGTGTCAATACAATGGTAATGACACCCCCATTTCAGCTCGCATATCGTACTGCGAACTGACAGTTTGGACATGAATCGTATGGCATGGGTGTGAACATGCCATCCGATTCTGGTGCAGACCAAAAAGGGTCCTGTGTGAGTTTGATCCGAATGCGATGCAAATTCACCCATACTATCTGTATGGCTGAAGTTGCATCGCACAAACATTGCGTGTGATTTACAGTGCAGTACGGTGCGACTCACATGCAATCTGGCAGAGCTCAGCAGTGTGAACCGGCACTTAGACTGAGAACTGAGTGGTCAAAGATTGCTGATTGCTCAGTTCTCAACATTCCGTGAGTAGAGAGATGGTGACTGTCAGTCACCAGCTCTTTGCTCTGCCCCTCCAGCACTCACTGGAACTCTGGGCTGTGGAGGGGGTGGGTGCAGCTGGCTCAGGCTCTCAGCGGATTGCTGGGAGGCTGAGCCAGGTGTCTGTCCAGGCTTCTGGATGACTTCCAATCATATAGTCGGCATCTTTTCAGAGCTCGGTGAAATCAGCCGTCAACGGGCTTTAGCCCAGGAGAAGTATAGCCAAAATAGGTTTGACTATACGTCTCATTTAATATCATAGAACATTACCACTGAATGATATGAATCAACAGATCAGGTGAAGGGGTGAAGGCCAAACTTACTGCATTTCTCTGAAAAATATTCAACTTCTTCAGGAATATGAACAAGGTTAAAGCTACTAAAAATGTGGAATACAAAAGAATCTTAAATAAAACAATACATCATCTGGTTTTACATTGTGATATTGAACTTTATCCAAAATATATGCCATTTTACATACTTTCTTTATATAGATTATACTGGAGCATCATCACTTATAAACATTCCATGGACGAGCACAGGGGGATCACTAGAGAAAGGACTAGGACCCCAGCATATGGTCTTGTCTTGGGTTCAATGACCTGACATGAATAATACCGTATTTATTGGCGTATAACACGTCCCGGCGTATAACACACACCCCAAGTTTAGAAGGAAATTTTAAGGAAAAAAACTTTGTAAAGGAAAAAAATTACATTTAAATGCCCATCAATGCAGCCTTGCACAGCGTCCATCTGCATGCTTGTCAGTGTCATTTGCAGCCTTGTCAGTGTCATTTGCAGCCTTGCATCCTTGTCAGTGTCATTTGCAGCCTACTTACCGTCATTTGCAGCGTCCATCTGCAGCCTCCTCAGTGTCATTTGCAGCCTTAAACTGCAGTGACATGTCAGTGTCACTGCAGTTTGAAAATTGGTGCCATTGGCCGTTCTCGCAGCTTTCGGGCCTTTCTCGGCAGCTTTCGGCTGCCTTCGGCCTTTCTTGCCAGCCTTCTGCCATTCTCGGCAGCTTTTGGCCGCCGAGAGCGGCCGAAAGCGGGCGAAAGCTGCTGAGAACGGCCGAAAGTTGCCGAGAAGGGCCGAAGGCAGGCGAAAGCTGCAGAGAAAGGCCCAAGGCGGCCGAAAGCTGCCGAGAAAGGCCCAAGGCGGGCGAAAGCCGCCCAAAGGCTCACAACGGTGGGGGATCGGCGTATAACACGCACCCCTGATTTTCCCCTGATTTTAAGGGAAAAAAAGTGCATGTTATACGCCGATAAATACGGTATGTTGTTGCATGCATATTGTTTGTAAAAACCCACCACCTACATTCAAATATTACAAAGTAGAGACATTGGGGTTGATTTAATAGAGGGAAAAAGACTGTCCACATCAGTGTGATGAGGTATTCTGTGGAGTTGATGTCTGCAAAGGGCATGTTAAATAGTAGCACTCCTGTTTGGATGCTGGATTTCTCGCACACGTCCATGAGTGTGTGTGTGTATATATACAGTGTATATAGATAGATATATCTATCTCTATATCTTTCTATCTCTATATATATATCTATATATACATACATACACTATATTACCAAAAGTATTGGGACACAACGCCTGCCTTTACACACAGTGTGTCTATGGGAATGTTTGAGGTCAAGACTCTATGCAGGCCAGTCAAGTTTCCCCACCCCAAACTCACTCATCCATGTCTTTATGGACCATGTTTGTGCACTGGTGTGCAGTCATGTTGGAAGAGGATGGGGCAATCCCCAAACTGTTCCCACAAAGTTGGAAGCATTGGCAATTGGCCAAAATGTCTTGGTATGCTGACGTCTTAAGCGTTCCCTTCACTGGAATTAAGGGGCCAAGCCCAACCCATGAAAAACAACCCCACACCATTATCCCCCCTCCACCAAATGATTTGGGCCAGTGCACAAGGCAAGGTCCATAAAGACATGGAAGAGAAATTTTCCTGTATTTATGTCTGTTTTTAACAATAAATTTGCTACACAAGGCCAGTGCACTCTGTTCTTTTGTACTTGTAATTTAGATTTTCCTGTCTGTTCATGAGGTGTGGTTCTGGGAACAGCTGGATATTGATCCATGATTATCACATACAGTATATCTCCTTTTGATGGGTTTGTTTTTTTTGAACATTGGTGGCCAGGTGCTGATTGACAAGCTACAGTCTTTTATATTGGCAATGGCAATGCTAACCTTTTTTAATTCCCCTTTTGTGCAAGCAAACACAGCCTACAGGACAGTGGCAACTTTTCTCTGCATTCAGGAGCAGCACTGCATTGCTGCCACCCTGATGACATTATTGACGATGAAATGCTTTGGGCAGAGTCTGTCAGACTGAGGAAGAGGTGACTGTGTACGAGTGTGGACCAATCTGGCAGCACATTGTCTCTTGCTTGTATAACAGGGCTGTATCGCCGTTCATGCTGTATAGGGAGCAATGATTTTTTTTTTACTCGTGAGTTTACTGGTATCTTTTATTGAGCTTATTAAATAAAATCTATGCAGAGAACACTATGGTTGTTTCTGCTTCCTTTTGAGTTTGACTGGGGACACATTTTACTGTTTTTACATGTGTGGAAAACCTTTGAAGTGAGTGGACTGAGTACTACTTACCACATGGTGGTGAACATAGAGAACATTTAAAGTGGTTGTAAAGTCTAGTTTTTTTTTTTTTTCTATTTCGTTTTTTTTTTTAAATAACAAACATGTTATACTTGCCTCCTCGGTGCAGTTGGTTTTGCACAGAGCAGCCCGATCCTCCTCTTCTCAGGTCTCTTTGCTGCCTCTGGCCTCTCCCTCCTATCGAGTGCCCCCACAGCAAGCAGCTTTCTATGGGGGCACCCAAGCCGAGTCAGAGCTCCGTGTATCCATTAAGACATAGAGCCCCAACCTGGCCCCACCCCCTCTCTCCCCAGATTGGCTGGCTGGCTGACTGACTTTGACAGCCACGGGAGCCAATGGTGCCGCTGTCACAGCCAATCAGGAGGCATGTCCCAGACGGCTTAGACATTCATGGAGATCGCTTAAGAGAGATGGGGCTCAGTTAAGTAATTGAGGGGTGCTGGGGTGGCTGCTACACACACAAAAGGTTTTTTAACCTATTTGCATAGAATGCATTAAGATAAAAAACCTTCTGCTTTACTCCTTTAAGATTGACATAGGTTGATGTTTTTTATGATGTATTTATGTTCATGTTTTATTCACGTATCCCTTAATGTTTATTTAGTATTGATACCGATGCATAGTCAGCACTCCAAATGCTGAACCACCAAAATTGTATGTATACGCTCTCCTTTACCCAGTGAAGTGAACAGCCTCAGATGATACATAGAGATGTAACAAATCTCCTTACATACGTTTTACATGTGTATCTGCTGTCTTCAGCTTTCTAGACTCTTTAGAATGTGCACATCATGTTAGAAAACTTTCTTCCTCTTCCAGCAGGGTGTAGAGTCTGGGCATACACTGTATGTGTGAGCTGATTGGAGGAAAGGCATACACCCCCATTCCACATATGCAGAGGAACAAAGAAACGTGCAGAGCTGTACTGTGAATAGACAAGATCTCTGCTTATCTGTCTCTAAGTTCCCTCCCGGACACAAATTTCCAGCTGCTTTTATCTCCTGTGTTGGAGAACTTGTCAGAAGTTATCATGCTGATAACAGAGAAACGGAGCAGCAGAAAGACACAGGACTTAGAGCTTTGGAAAGAGCTAAGTAAACACTGCAAATATATGTGCCCAGGTCAGATTTCATAAATCGGGTTTACATCCACTTTAAGGCTCCATTATAAAGTGCAAACGAAGGTGCAGGAAAGACACATCCACTCAAGTTTGGTGATGCACCAGGTTTCTATTGCTGTCTGTATGTCCCCACAGGGAAGGCTCACCCCTTTTTCTTTTTTTGTCCTGGTGACAATTGTGCCAGGTAGATATTCTCTAAGATTACCTGGGAATACCGCATCCATGTTATTTCACGCAGTTCTTTCGCTTTTGGAAGAATTATGAAGGGTCAAAAATGTATTCTGCTACAGCCGTAAGTTACATGAACTTTTCATAGAATGCTGTTTGTATTTTTTCTGCCCTAGATTATTTTTATTTTTTTTATATTTCAGAAACTACAGAGCCGTGGGTAATTGCTGTATTAAGTAAGTAAAAAGGGGGCCCTCCCTGGATCTGCACATCAGAAAAATGTAATTCCCAATGGTGGCTTTTGTATTCTAACCCTTTTACTATTACTGATGTGAATGTAATATATATATATATATATATATATATATATATATATATATATAAATGTGTGTATATATATAATGTATGTAGATGTAAGTGCTGCGTGAATTGATGCCGCTATATAAGTACCTGTAATAAATAAATATTACATTACATACATTGATGGCTTGGGGGGGGGGGGGGGGGGGGTTATACAAACTCCCAGCAGCTGTTTCAAAGGCACACGTCATCTTAAGGCTTGACATGTGTGAGTATTTATTTACTTGGCGCAACCTCATCTTTTCTATTTTATCAAAAAATTTGGTAACCTATATCGTTTATGTGCCCTAAAACTAACTTTAGGGTATTTCATGAACTGTTACACTAATATTGTGTGACATAAACAATTGGAACTACCATTATTTTGTTCTTTAGCATGTCTTCAGAAAATATACAGTGCCTTGAAAAAGTATACATACCTCGTAAAAATTTTCCACATTTTGTAATGTTACTACCAAAAACGGGAATGTATTTTATGTGATAGACCAACACAAAGGGGTTAATTTATTAAAACTGGAAAGTGCAAAATCTGATGCAGCTCTGCGTAGACACCAATTTAGCTTCCAGATTTAATTGTCAAAGATTAATTGAACAAGGTGAAGTTAGAAGCTCGTTGGCTACCATGCACAGCTGCTTTAAATTTTGCAGTTTTTGTAAGTCAACCCCAAAGTGGCACATAATTGTAGAGTGGAAGGAAAATGATAAATGGTTTTCCAAATTTTTTACAAATTAATATCTGAAAAGGGTGGGGTACATTTGTATTCAGCCTCCTTTACGCTGATACCCCTAATTAAAATCTAGTGGAACCAATTGCCTTAAGAAGTCACCAAATTAGTAAATATAGTCCAACTTTGTGTAATTTAATCTCAGTATAAATACAGTTGTTCACTGAAGCCCTCAGAGGTTTGTTAGAGAACCTTAGTGAACAAACAGCATCATGAAAGCCAAGGAACACACCAGACAGGTCAGGGATTAAGTTGTGGAGAAGTTTAAAGCAGGGTTAGGTTATAAAAAAATATCCCAAGCTTTGAACATCTCACAGAGCACTGTTCAATCCATCATCTGAAAATGGAAAGAGTATGGCACAACTGCAAATCTACCAAGACATGGCTGTCCACCTAAACTGACAGGCCGGCAAGGAGAACATTAATCAGAGAAGCATCCAAGAGGCCCATGGTAACTCTGGAGGAGCTGCAGAGATCCACAGCTCAGGTGGCAGAATCTGTCCACAGACGACCCTAAATATACAGCCAGAGCTACAATGGAATGGTTTAGATCAAAGCATATTCATGTGTTAGAATGGCCCAAAGTCCAGACCTAAATCCATTTGAATATCTGTGGCAAAAGTTGAAAATTGCTGTTCACAGACGCTCTCCATCCAATCTAAAAGAGCTTGAGCTATTTTGCAAAGAAGAATGGGCAAAAATGTCACTCTCTAGATGTGCAAAGCTGGTAGAGACATCCCCAAAAAGACTTGGAGCTGTAATTGCAGTGAAAGGCGGTTCTACAAAGTATTGACTTAGGGGGGCTAAAATGCATGCCACACTTTTCACATATTTATTTGTAAAAAAATGTTGAAACCCATTTATCATTTTCCTTCCAAGTCACAATTATGTGCCACTTTGTGTTGGTCTATCACATAAAATCCCCAATGTAGCAAGACCCCCTAGAGGGCTGCTTGGATTTACCTGCTCATCTGCATCACCATGACACTGTGTGAACCTTCCAACCTACCTGACAATCTGGGTTCAGACATCTTTCACAAACACCTTTGAATAACACGTCACACAATCCAATGTGTTTGTATTATCTCAGCTTTTGCTGAATTAAGCAAAGCAGTAGTTAAGTTACAAAGAAGAATAGGTTGAAAAATTCCCCAAAGACAGCTTTAAGAACAGTTTCACAGAGAGGAAATATAACACTCATGCATGAGATACCACCCTAAGGATAGGTAAAGTGGTCTGTACACAGTGTTCCAAAACAGTGACAAAGGAGGTATTGCAGAAGATGGGCAACTACCTGCTTACCGACCGTACTAGATGCCTTGCAGACAACGACCAAGGATGGGACCTCCTTCGACTGAGCCGCCTGCGATGATTCTCCGGTGCCAAAGGTGGACGAACGGGGCGTCAAGCTGATCAGTTGGTGCTGTGTAGATGTCTGAAGAACAGCAAGCAGAGTTGGGCCCTCTCATTTGAACATTGCGTGGTAGGCTGCAACCCCTCTCTCCCTGAAACGGAGAGGTGCGCTTCTCACAAGGCCCAGGAGGAAGAGTGCGGGAGGTGGATCTCTGGGCTCCTTTATAGTCTCTCCCAGAAGTCTTTTCGATGATAGCAAGGATCCCTGAGATATGTGGTCCCGATGTATGATGGTGTGATGGAATTTGCCGGGCACTAAACTACTAATCCCACAATCTGTTGTGTTGGGCTCACAAATCTGATGACAGTCACGGGTGCCCAGCATTAAAGGGATATGACTATAGATAAAGGATGACAGGGAAAACACACCATATTACAAGCATAGTCCAGCATGGCTACACCAATAAAATACATTTATGTTTTTGGTTGTAATATGACAAAATGTGGAAAATTTCAAGGGGTATGAATACTTTTTCAAGGCACTGTTTTGGGGGTTTTATGTAATTTTTGAGCCCAAAAAGATTTTTCAAATGTGTGCAAGAAATTCAAAAACAGCTCTGGCAGCAAATGGGTTAATACTTGTTTATTTTTGTAAATTTTTTTTTTTTTTACATAGTTACTCTTTTGAAGGAAAACTTTATAATTTGATGAATAAAACATCCAAGAGTTTACAATAATAGTAATATTTGTTAACTTGGGGAAAAATCTGTGAAATCTGAAAATTCTTCCACACAGCAAGGGTTAACTTCTCATTTACATGATGGACAATCTGGCACCCCATTCTAAAATATAAAAACGATTCTAATATTTTTTCATAATGCAGCAACATCCACAAGTCCAAGTAGGACACCCAACGTTGGTGGTGATTTATTCTCCCAAAACAAAAACACTTTTGCAAACTGGTTCTGATTACTAGTATTCCAATGTTTCTCTTCTCCCTCAGTTTTTCTCCATCACTCTGCTAATGTAACCCGAATGCTGATGGAGAGAGGCAGGAAGGGTCAATCAGGAATGCTGTGCAGGCGACTGACATCCTCCATATAAACTGATGATGCCATTGGTCATTAGGAAGCTGGCAGCTAGAAGGTTGTAATGGTGCACAATGAAAACCTATGACTTAGGCCCCTTTCACACTGGGGCGGTGAGCCGCGGTGACGGTAAAGCAGCGCTATATTTAGCGCTGCTTTACCGTCGTTTTCACCGCGGTTTTCGGCCGCTCGCGGTGCGGTTTTACCCCCCCGCGAGCGGCCGAAAAAAAAAAAAAAGGGTTAAACACCCCCCGCAGAGCGCCGCCGTAGCAATGCTTTGCGGCGGTATTGCCGCGGTTTTACCGCGGTCTCCCATTCTTTTCAATGGGAAGGAGCGGTATAGGAGCGGTGAACACACCGCTCCTATCCCGCTCCAAAGATGCTGCTAGCAGGACTTTTTTTGTCATCCTGCTAGCGCACCGCTCCAGTTTGAAAGCCCGCCGGCTTTCACACTGGAGTTAAAGGGGCCGGATTTTTTCATGCGGTGAACAGGCGCTATTTTTAGCGCTGCACCGCATGAAAAACGCCCCCATGTGAAAGGGGCCTTAGTGTAACTAAAAGGCAGCCCTCATCCACACGCTGGCTTATATACAACTTTTGGGCAGTTTTTAGGCATTTTGCCAAGGCACCCCTGAAGTAACCTCAAAGCACCCTGGTTGGGAACAGTAAAAGCACTTTTCCCAGATCCTCTGCTCCCCAGCAGATGATACTCCCCAATTCTCTGGCAGGGGGCTGTCCCTTGGTGTCCTTATGTCCAATGCAGGGCTATGCAAGGTAGAACATTTTGTCTATCCTGGATTTTTCAGACAATACAATTGTTATAATTTGATGCGTAAAACAATTAGATTTTACAGGAATGCCTATTGGTTGATCTCTCCAGACCCGACTATCAGCCATGTAGCATCCCGAGAATTAGAAACTCGGAGGGAGTAGTAGTAGAACAAAACAAAGAGATAATGGATGCATTTGTCACATTTTACTCCTCATTGTACACTATCAGAGCTCATTACATGATTGTGGAACTGGATGATTACCTATCTGATGTCTCGCTACCAAGACTTCAGGATCATCAGGCTTTATTTCTTGATTCCCCTCTAACGACAGAAGAAATTGGGGAAGCCATACAATCCTTTGTCAGAAAAAAAAACGCCAGGGTTGGATGGATTCCCCATCGA
Organism: Lithobates sylvaticus; assembly: GCA_028564925.1. NCBI lineage: Eukaryota > Metazoa > Chordata > Amphibia > Anura > Ranidae > Lithobates > Lithobates sylvaticus. Next base: position 216,950,666 of record CM053033.1, read on the forward strand.
ATGGTATATGCACTTCAGAGAACTACTAATACCTCACCTACTGAAGGTGTACTATTTTGCTATGAAAACAGGACAGTTACCGCCCTCTATGTCTGAGGCGCTGATTGTCCTCATTCCTAAACCCCATAAAGATCACCTGCTCTGTGAATCGTATAGACCGATTTCGCTCATTAATTCAGATATCAAGATTCTGGCCAAGGTGCTCGCCCGGCGACTGAACACAGTCATCACTGCTATCATCGGAGCGGATCAAACTGGGTTCATCCCTGGGCGATCGACCTCCATCAATTTGTGTAGGCTTTTTACTAATCTGCAAGTCACTCATGATAATGTGGGATCTCGGGCCGTATTGGCCTTGGACGCACACAAGGCATTTGACTCAGTCGAATGGCCATACCTGCTGGAAGTTTTAGCAAAATTCGGATTCGGCAATACCTTTATCAGGTGGGTGCAACTACTTTACTCGAAGCCCACCGCCAGACTAAGAGTAAATGCAGCCGTGTCTGATCCCTTTCTGATAAAGAGAGGCACTAGACAGGGATGTCCCCTGTCGCCGCTGCTATTTGCATTGGTGATAGAACCTCTGGCAGCGCTAATAAGATCCAGTGGGGAGGTAGTGGGACTGACGATTGGGGGTCTGGAAGAAAAGGTGTCTTTATACACCGATGATATGTTGATTTACTTGTCGGACCCCCAGTCGTCTCTCCCAGCCCTGCTGGAAATTATTCGGAGGTTTGGTCACTTTTCTGGGTTCCAGGTCAACTGGGACAAATCCTTTCTGTTTATGATAGACCAAGCAACGTCGATCGCGCTACCTCCCTCCTGTCCCTTACAAATAGTCAGCTCCTTCCGATATCTGGGGGTTATGATACAACAACCAATCTCCTTATACATCAAAATTAACCTAGATCCTCTTATCGGAAGACTAAGAACCACATTAAAGACTTGGACCAATCTCCCCCTAACACTACTAGGTAGGATAAACATTTTAAAAATGATCTTTTTACCACGATTTCTGTACATCCTGAGTAATTCGCCAGTATATGTCACTAAGGTCAAATTTAGGGAAATAGACTCAATTCCTACCACTTTCATTTGGAGGGGGGGAACAGTTAGGATTGTGAAGGACACCCTGCAGTTGGAGTAATGGAGGGTGGATTGGCTTTACCTTGCCTTCAAACCTATTATATCGCCTCGCAGTTGGCTCACGCGCACTGGTGGTTTTATCCTGAAACCAACAATGCGGCCACTGCCCTGGAAGCAGCTATACTTACCTCCTATGAGTCCCTTCAAAACTTCATTCATCGTATGTCCCTTAGAGGGAGGGAGGGTACATCTATACTAGCAATGACCCTACGGATTTTTAGGCTCACTAAAATGCTGCCATCCAACGAACGCAATACATACTCACCAAATACCCCATTATGGGGAAATCCAAATTTGCAGGAATTCTACCGCAGAACTGATAGGGGATTCTGGTCTGCACGGGGGGTGAAAACGATCATGCACCTATTCTCAAATAATATGTTCCGCCCCTTTGAGGAATTTCGTCGGGAATATAACCTGCCCAATAAAGCCTACTTTCTATATATGCAGATACGTCACACTGCTGCGGTGCAGTTTGGCCTTCGCAATATAGTTGTTCAACTCTCTCCGCTAGAACGATTACTGACTGATTCCTCTCACACTAAATTGGTTTCATCATATTACAGATCTCTCCTACATTCTACAACTCATAGGCTCAGCAGTACGGCTGATAAATGGAGTGCTAACATCCCTGAATTGACGGAGGACATCTGGCAGGAAGTTCTTCCCCTCCAGGTCCCCTCAGTCATTTCTTCTCGTGACAAGGTGATACAGACAAAATTGCTATACAGATCCTATTTTACACCATGTTTACTATACAAATTAAACAGATTACCCTCTGCACTATGCTCTCGTTGCGGTATGGCAGATGGCACATTCTTTCATCTGATGTGGGAGTGCACCACGATTAGGAAGTTCTGGTCGGAGGTCACGGCCTTCATCAGCTCCTTAACTCAGATACCCAATATCTGCAACTCTCTACGGTGTCTACTGGGATACATTGATGATGAAGGTATATCTAAAAATGTACAAACCTTTCTGCGCATAGTATTGTTCTATGCTAAGAAATCGATTACTATCCACTGGAAGTCTCAATCCTCACCCACTATAGCCTTTTGGATCACTATCATTAATCAGGCAATACCATTATATAAGTTGACGTATGAGGCCAGAGGGTGCCCAAAAAAATTCCTTAAGATTTGGGGTTCTTGGGTCAGCTCCGAAAGTACCATACCACCTGCTCCTTGAAAGACTAAATGAAGCCCCTTGATCATTGATTGGTTCTAATTAAGCAGAATAGACATTTGACCTTTAGGTTGTCACATTTCAATTAAATGTATACCAGTTTACTAGATTATGTAATGGTTTGAGCGATGTTCGCTCCATATACAGTTTGTTTTCTGTATTGTTTGTTGTGTGTGAAAATAAATAAAATTCTACTTTAAAAAAAAAAAAAACAGGAATAGTAATATTTGTTGGCTTGTGGAAGACTACTGGAAATCTTAAAATCCCACCTTGCAGGGGTCTTCGTCCCCACTTCAAGGGTTAAAGAGACTCTAAAGGTTGTAATTTACGAAAAATAACAAACATGTTATACTTGCCTAGTTTGTATAATGGTTTTGCACAGCCCGATCCTCCTTTTAGGTTCCCCACTGGCAGTCTTGGCTTCTCCCACTGCTGAGTGCCCCTAATAGCAAGCCTCTTTCTATGGGGGCACCCAAGCTACGCTCCTGTGAATAGACATTGTCCATTCACACACAGAGCGTAGCTCGGCCCTCCCCCTGCTTACTCCTCATTGGCTCACTGGCTATGATTGACAGCAGCAGGAGCTGTCAATCATAGTGGTGGCTGTATTCTTTTCCTTTTTTGGGGGGGGGGGCTTTTTACGCTCTGTTTTCACCTGGGATTCAGGCCAATACCACAACTTCTGTATTAGAATGCCCCCCACTCTGGAGGAATGATGGCAACATTGTCAATCTGGGTGGTAGGGAGTTAAATGTACTAGCAGATTTTAATACATTAACAACTTGAAGCCAAAATCCATCTAATACTCTATAAGCAGTTACAGAAATTAGTTTTTTTGCTTTTGGGATAAAGGTTTTATATAAATAAAAACTGATCATTGTAAGCACCCCTGTCAGTGGTAAATGGTTGGTCTCATCTCTGTATAATCTCTGTTCTCGGCTGCACAGAGGTGGGGGAGGAGCAGCAGCACACTGATCTTCCCAGTGAATGGCTGTGCGGGGGGACGGGAATGTCGGGACACGTCTGATCATTGGAGGAGAGGACACTTTTTCATACAAGTGCTTGGTACAGCAGGCACATACAGTATCAGGAATATGAAATGCTGGGTTTACACTACTTATATACCTATAGCAGAATGACAGCCGGGCGGTGGTTCAGTTATCTTGACTGGGCGTCATATGACGTCCAGCAGGATAACAGCCGCCGCGCGCCCCTGGGGGCTCACATTGCGGCGATCGGTGGTGTGGTGTATCAGTCTGACACACCGCTACACCGCTCTTGGTAAAGACCCCCTGACGGAGGCTCTTTACCACGTGATCAGCCGTGATCACTATGTAAATAGGAAGAGCCGTTGATTGGCTTTTCCTCACTCGCGTCTGACAGACGCAAGTAGAGGAGAGCCAATCGTCTGTGCTGATTGTTTATCAGCGCAGCCCCCCATGGATGCCCACACTGGACCACCAGGGACACCACCAGGACCACCAGGGATGCCCACAACAGATGGATGACCAGGGATGCCACCCTAGACTGCTAGTGATGTCAGTAAGTGCCCAAATGCCAATCAGTGCCCACACACCTTCCCAGTCAGTGCCAGTCAGTCAGTGCCTGCCAGATGTCTCCTCATCAGTGCCACCCATCAGTGTCCATCCATGCCTACCTATCAGTGCCCACCCGTGCCACCTATCAGTGCCCCTATCAATGCCCATCAGTGCTGCATACCAGTGCCAGCTATCAGTGCCCACTCATTGGTGCCACCTCAGTGCCCATCAGTGCCATCTTATCAGTGCCCATTAGTTCAGCCTCGTCAGTGCCTGTCAGTGAAGAAGAAAATTTTTTTATTTACATTTTATAACAAAAACTTTTTTTTCAAAAAATAAAAATGCCAGCAGCAATACCACCAAAAGAAAGCTCTATTTGTGGGAACAATATTATAAAAAATTTGTTTGGGTACGGTGTAGCATGACCACGCAATTGTCATTCAAAGTGCGACAGCGCTGAAAGCTAAAAATTGGCTTGGGCAGGAAGGGACAAAAGTGCCTGGTATTGAAAGGGTTAAGGTACACAAAAACCTTTAGGTTTAGAACCACTTTAGGTTATGCAGCCATTTCTGATAGCAACAGTGGAGTTTTTCTTTCATTCGTAAGCATGTGTCCATCTGAACAAAACCTTTGAGTTTCATGCAATAATGTTTTGTATATTACTATCATTAATAATATATATATATATTTTTTTTTATAGCAGTCATTTCTGTCAGCATTATCCTCGTCATTTCTATCATTTCCATTGTTCTGTGCAGAAAATATGGTAAGAATTGAGAAATAAACAGCATTTTAAAAATTGGTTCACTACTTTGTAAAAAAAATAAATGGTGCATAAAAAAGTGGACATGTTGCCCTTGGCAGCCAATCCTATTTGTTGTTTCTATTTTCCCTAATTTTGGTCAGAAAATGAATACTACATCTTACTATATGCTATGATCAGGTAAATAACTTGTGTTAGTTTTTCCATAAATTGGATCCCATTTTTAGTTTCAAATTTTGCTTTATGCAACAGACATACTATACTGTACCTTCTGAGACCCAGTCCGTATGGATAGTAATGGCAACTTGCTGTCTTGACAAAAAATACAGGGATTTTAATGCACTAAGAAGTAGGATCACAATGTAGTTTTAATCCCGCTTAGTGAGTTAGAGGATGTTCTTAGTTTCTTGAAGTATAAAAAGCAATTACTTCACAAGTCTGACTCTGTTGGGGTGAAAACTGAAATTAAAGTGGACATTTCCTCAAAATCAGCAAAAGCACACATGCATGAAGGTCTGCATGGGCAACGTATTTATACACCATGGGTTATAGGCTTGTACCTTCATGTAATTTTACACTGACAAGCTATTGAGGATGTGCCCCTAGGGCACCTCCCCAACGCCACTCCATGAGTACTCCGTTTTCTGCTAGTTTATCAACATGATGAACCTCGTCTTCTCTCAGAGAAATCAGCTTAACTAGTTTATTATTTTTTTTCTTCAATCAACCTCAGTGTGTTCTAACCCTACACAGATGCAGTGTTGGTAAAATCCACGTGAGCGGTACCTGGACCCCAGGGATCATTATGCTGTGCATCCCTCCCCCCCCCAAACAAAAAAAAAAATTGTATTTTTTTTTTACAAAAAGGCAATGTCTTTTTGTTTGCATTCGTAGCGGATGCGCCACATCCTACTCAGGCCACCGCTGGAGTAACACAGTCTCTATTGAGAGGGAGAGTATCCCCAGTGATTCCTCCCCCCTCCTTCTGCTCGCTGACACTGCATAATGCGAGCACTCACACAACCACGGCAGCCCGATCTGCTCCTTCCCCTGCATCCTCATTGGCAGGGAGAAGAGCGAGTTGCAGGAAGGACTCCACCAGGACTCTCAGTTACTGAAAAAACTGACTGATTTCTCCCGTTCTCCCGTCCTCCCACTCTGTGGGGACAGCCTGAAAATTTGTTTCAGGCATTGTATGCTGCAAAGGGAGCTTATCTTGGTGCTTGGTGCAATGTTATTTGTTGCAAGGTGCTATACAGGCCCAGGGTCATGATCTGTCACCATGGAGTCCCTAAAGAACTCTGTGTGGGGTATGCCCACTGTGATGGGCTAAGTCTGGACACTAGGCAATGCAGGGTTTGCCTGCATCTCTGATCGTTACTGTATAAAACTGTGTCTATGTTTGAACTGTATTCACTTTTAAGTGTAAACTTTTCAAACTTAGTACTAAAATTTGACCACTCAGAATTAAGTCTCAGGAGGATGATTTGGGTGTTACATCACACCATTGGTTGCACCCTTTAGCACAACTTCTGTCTACAGCCCCCAAAGGGTACTCAAACGCTTTCTGATACTCTTTCATGATGGGGATTCATTAAAGGATGGACTATACCTGGGTTGCTGCACACTCTTTCCAGACACACTTATGCCGCGTACACAAGACCAGAATTTTTTCGACGGACTAGATCCGACGGTCTTCCCGACAGACTTTCGGCGGAGTTTCGACGGACTTTCCAAATGAACGGACTTGGACACACACAATCACACCAAAGTCCGGATTCGAACGTGATGACGTACGACCAGACTAGAATAAGAAAGTTCATAGCCAGCAGCCAATAGCTGCCCTAGCGTTGTTTTTTGTCCATCGGACTGGCATACACACAAACGGATTTCTCGATAGGAACTGGGTCCGGTGGAGTTCCGGCGGAAAAAATTGAAACAGGTTCTATTTCTAAAGTCTGTCAGATTTTTGGACAGCAAAGGTCCGATGGAGCCCACACATGATCGGATTCGTTCCGTCGGACCTTCGCTGTTAAAGTCCGGACGAGTGTATGCAGCATTACTGTATCCCACACTCTACTCTGTGAGTACCCCACGGGAGAATATCCTAACTTGTAGCTATGGCAGAGACCAGACAAAAGGGAGCCAAATCAAAACAGACAAACATTCGCTCAGCTGAAGGTCAGTTTAACACTCAGAGTGATGAAGCATCCCTCGCACCAGAAGAGGAACCAGTTCTAATACTCGTCTCAGCATCTGATTCTAGCTCCATTTCAGGCACACAACAAGCACCCTTTTTGACAAAAGCAGAATTCTCTGCATCTGTGTCACAGTTCCTTGGACAGAACATAACCTTAATTTGGCCATCTTTGCCCAGAGCTCAGAAACGCCCTGCCTCTTTTCCAACTCCTATTTCGCAATCTCAGTCCCCAAGAGTCAGTCCCTGATATGCCTGTCCTAGAGGATGCTGAATCAGAGGGGAATATACAGAAGGTTGAAGGAGTGGTAGAGGAAGCTGCAGAAGATTTCTCCCCAATGCACTGTAAATATATAGTGTAAAAGCGGAAGCTTCACAAATATGCTTGTTAACACTTACCTTAGTATGCCCAGCCCTGCAACCAGCTCCTGCTACTATTTCTGTTTGTCAAACTGCAGCTAACTGGACTAGAACAAGCATATATATATAGATATATATATATATATATATATATATATATATATACACACACACATTTTTTTTTTTTAAAACGCTTCTAAATGCAAATGTAGCATGTAAATGCTGGAAAACGGACATTTCTTAACATTGGTTACTATCTGTCAAGTTAAATAATTTAGGAGAGGTTGTAAAACGTCCCGTGTACATGAAGCCTCATGCCGCTTATACATGACCGGACTTTCCGGCAGACTAGGTCCAACGGTCTTCCCAGCGGAGTTCCAACGGACTTCTGAACGAACGGACTTGCCCACACACCGTCGTTCATTTTGAAAGTGATGACGTAAGACGGGACTAAAAAAGGAAGTTCAATAGTTAGTAGCCAATAGCTGCCCTTGCGTCGTTTTTGGTCTGTCTGAATAGCATACAGACGACCGGTTTTCCCAATAGGAATTGATTTAAAACATGTTTAAAACATGTTCTATTTCAAGGTCCATCAGAATTTTGGAAAAAAAAAGTCAGATGAAGCCCACACACGATCGGAATATCCGATGAAATGATTCCGTCTGACTTTTTCTGCCGAAAAGTCCGACCATGTACACGGCATAAGAGCTCATGCTCAACAACTCTGATCCCACAATGAGCTTTTCTAGAGAGTTCCTTATCTAATTGGGGCAGTACTCTTTGCCCAGTTTCTTTAAAGTGATCTCCAACTAAACATTCTGTCAGCATGAAGCTTCCATCCTCACCCGGTCTTCCTTCCCGTGTTTGCGACCTCTGGCTGCATGAGTGGCCGGGGGCGTGGTGTCAGCAAGGTCCAGCATGGTATGCCAGGCCTACAGAGCACATACGCTGGTGACACCTCTGAATATCTCCTAAATAGTGCAAGTTTAGGAGATATTCACAGTACCTACAGGTACTGCCTATAAGCCTTATTACAGGCTTACCTGTAGGAAAAAGATTAAAAAGAAAGAGTATGGAGGGACTTCAAAGGCATCAATATAGACACAAGATTGTATCAATACAGTTTTAAATGGATATAAAGATAAAAGAACATACACACAATGTGCATGTTGTATACGAACATAAGATCAATATATAAAACATTCCTAAAAGGAGCATAGTACCCCAAAGGGGACTCCTTTGCGATTCAACTTGCTGAGTCTTCTTCAGGGGGTTCTTTATTTGAGAGTGCAGTGAATGGACACTCCAAAATGTCAATTAATGACATGCAGAAAGAAATTAATATATACATACCAAAAACACATATAAACAATGTAGGTATATCTTACAGTGTATGGATAAGAAGATTATATGCCAACACCTAGATGGTTCCAGGGAGTCCAGGAGGCAATTCAAGAGAATGTGTCCTAATTTATAATGAAAATTAAGTGAATATCACATCCAAGACATGACCAAAGAAGCCCCCACATTAGAGCATGTGGTCAACATAGAATCTAAAAAACTTCCAAACATGTATGTACATATGTTTAAAGCTGTTTGTAAGAGAGACTAGCAGTGGTACTCACTTAATGTACTAATGGATCCAATATGTTTGAGTGTTTTGACCATAAGTCACGATAAACAATCCAGCAGAAGAATCAAGAAAAGTGGAGTGCCACGTCATATATGTGCTGGCTTGATGCATCCAGAGCAGGCAATAAATGTGTTTAAAGGACTCTGAAGGCAATGATTGCCTGAGTAAAAAAGCCAAAAAGAAATGCCATGCATGGCCCACAAAGGGTACAACTCTAAACCCCATGATGTCCCATTAGCCGACTCACCACCTAGGTTGATATAGCGATATATTGTAGCAGTCCTCTGCGTGTTAGGATGTGCGCATATTTTACTGGAGAGACAGATATCGCCCCTTATATATTGATTGGAGGGGTGGAGTACAAGCACTGTACCACTAATATGCCTCAATGTATATCAGGGCAGGGACAAGCCAATGAGGATGGACCTTCTTGAATGGCTCAGCAAACACAGCAAATCCCACCATGAGCCGCATAGGGCATGCCAGCCTCTCTTACAAACAGCTATAAACATATGTACATACATTTTTGGAAGTTTTTTAGATTCAATGTTGACCACATGCTCCATGCCCTCTAATGTGGGTGGGGGCTTCTTTGGTCATGTCTTGGATGTGATATTTACTTAATTTTCATTATATATTAGGATACTTTCTCTTGAATTGCCTCCTGGCTTCTGGACTTCTGAACCATCTTGGTGTCTGCATATAATCTTCTAATCCATACACTGCAAGATATACCTACATTGTTGATATGTGTTTTTTGTATGTAAATATTAATTTATTTCTGCATGTCATTAATTGACATTTATTTTGTAGTGTCCATTCACTGCACTCTCAAATAAAGAATCCCTAAAGAAGACTCAGCAAGTTGAAACGCGTAGGGATCCCCTTTGGGGTGCTATGCTCCTTTGAGGAATGGAATTTGTTTTATTTATTTCTTTTGTTCGTATGCAACATGTACATTGTGTGCATGTTCTTTTATTTCTATATCCATTTTAAAATGTATGTATAAATAAACTTTCTACATTTGATACAATCTTATGTCTATATTGGTGTGCCTTTTAAAGTCCATCCCTACTCTCTTTTTCTTTGTATTATTAGGATGTGGCACCTCTTGACACTTGGACCGTGTAGGCATCACTGATAGATTATTTACATTACTACCACTTTAACTTTGGTCAGTAGACCCTTCTTTTTGGGCTTGTTGGCACAGTTACGTTTGTCTAGTTGATGCCCACCCATGTATTCATTGCTTGGGGACATCCCATGATGTATGAATAAGTTGCTTGTATCCTGTACTGTGTGATTAGGACAAATTCAATATCCTAGAGTACAGTACAGAACAGGACACTCTCCATAAACTCTCCTTGTTACTCTGCATTGCTTGCTATAGAACTGAGGACTTATGAAGTGGGGTTGGGTTATAAGGGAGGCACCCCAGGGGGTGTATCCTCAAAAGCTTGCCAGTGTCCAATTTCCTGAAGGTACAAGCCTGTAATCAATTTTCAAATATCAAGCCGCGCTGTAAACTAAAAAAAATTAAATTGATAGTCAATCTCCTCTGTGCACTTAACACACACAACATCCAAGAATGGTGATATGAGAAAAAGGGTCTGCCTTCCACCTCCACAGAAACTGCCACTAACCAGCTCCTATGGATCTTTTCGTTATAGGAGATCACATATGCCTGTGGCTTGATACCCAGCCAGGGCCTTTGATTGCACACGGTCAGGATCCCAGCGCCTTTGCAGTAGTATGTGACTCAATCAGGAGGTTATAACAGATGTTTCCCAAAAAAGAATGATAAAAAGCGCTTCCATAGCGTAAAACCGTAAAATATTTATTTTATGACAAATAAGATGTATTGCACTTACATTTATGTAAAAACATTGTATGCAGAGTAAAAGTTAAGCCGGCCGGCCGGCTCTCTGTAACAACCCGTGATTCCGGGACTTCCGTGTATCAGCACGTCGCTCCTCCTACGCGTTTCATCCCTCCGTACGAGCCTATAATCCCATGGTGTTTGAATAAGTTGCATGTGTCCTATATTGTACTACAAGTTATGGAATTTATACAGTAGGTAAGACAAAATTCCTTTTTTTTTTTTTTTGAGTGGACTTATGACCAATACACACGACACGGTCGGACATTCCGACCACAAAATCCGTCTGATTTTTTCAGACGGATTTTGGCCGAAACTTGTCTTGCATACACACAGTCGCACAAAGTTGTTGGGAAATCCAATCGTTCGGAACGATGTGACGTAGAACACGTACGACGGGACTACGTAGAGGCCAGTAGCCAATAGCTTTCGCCTCAAATTTTTTCTGAGCATGCGTAGCACTTTGTGCGTCGGAATTCTCAAAACGCGATTGGAAAAAGTCTGATCGGATTTTGTTGGAAAATTTTAGATCCAGCTCTCAAACTTTTTCCATCGGAAATTACGATGGGAAAAGTCCGATAGAGCCCACACACGATCGGATTTTCCGACAACATAATGCGATCGGACTTTTTCCGTCGGAATTTCCGACCTTGTGTACAAGGCATTACAGTTTCATATTTTTTACTTTCATTTTCTCAGAGGCATTGCTAACATAGTCGGTGTCTCCCAGCTGTTCCCTGGAAAGCCTATGTCACCAGTGTCTTCCAGGGAGCACTCCCCAGTGAAGCACAAGATCGCATAAGATTTCAAGAAGTCTTGCAAGATCTCAGATAAAGGCTCATTCTTTCTTTTTTTCAGCTCCTGGGTTTGCACATGCGCCTTAGGTGATCTAGCATGGTTTGTAATTGATGTAATAGATTCAGCAATGGAAGTGTTGGGTGGCGTAATGATGATCATGTTGCTAAAGCCACAGCAGTGGTAAACAAACACAAATTGCTCCAGAGCTTATGTATGAACTCTGGCATGGATGAGTAAAATGGCACCATGGAATTTTCAGCATGGAGTAGGCAATGCCATAGGATTTGGAAATTTAGACATACCGAGGTAAATAACCATGCGATTTTTTGTCTTTGCTAGAGCCAATCTATGGATGCTGGCAGTTAATAATTAGTGTGTGTAGGGGAGAAGGTCTGCTTTAATTGAAGGTATGGTAAGAATGAGAGCTGTGGACTAACTAGTAGTAACTGTGGAGGCGCACCCAATGTCTATTCCTTATGGTCTCTTGATGCATGTTTGCTGCACAAATATTCTTCCAACTTTGTGTGTAATTAGGTTTCTTCTGTTCATTTCAGGGATGATGAGTTGTAAAAAGGTTCAAGAAACAATCTGTAAGTATCATTTATTTCAGTGTGTTTATACTTTTATACTCATATTGTGCAATGTGTTTATCAGCATCCTTAGCATTATCTTTCTGGCTGGGTTCACTATATCGCTGCATGCGGCTCACAGTAGGGGTGTGGTGTGTCCTGGTTCACCGTTTCAGGTCTGAATTTTTGGCTGAATTCAGGCCTGAAAGGGACCAAAAGACGCACATGGCTCTTGTGCAAATTTGCACCGGAGCCACAGCGGAGATATGTGAACCAGCTCCATAGAGAGCTATTGCAAATTGGATGCAGGGAACCTGCATCCAATTCGCAATAGTGTGAACCCAGCCTCTAACTAACTAAAATCAGTAAAAATGAGATACAAGACTATTCTATATGTATTTTTTGTATTGTCTGTATTTTTGGAGACAACCCCACTGGGCCTACTTGAGTCCAGATACACTGTTGGAAAAAAAAACTATGTGTGTAACCAGCTTAAAGGCACAAGAAAGACACACCTGAAGCAATGTCCCAAATGCTGTTTAAAACATTTTTTTTTTTTTTTATTACACATTGTGCAGTAAAAAAAAAAAACATTTGAATGTGAATATTGGTTAGGAGGTGGGGCCTAGAGCAATAAGCTGTAGATAAAAAGTGTAAATGTGATTATATAATTTATCCTATTTATAATGATCCTAACATTATTATAATGCATAAATATTTATGGACTAAAAACAATTTATATTTTAAATATGTCACAATAACTTATCTAACTAACTAAAAAAGTTTAAATGAGTGGTAAAAAAGAGAACAAATTAACATATATAACTAAATAAAATAAATAATAGTATTAAATGAAAAATTATTTAATAAGGACTGCCTAAAATCCTATAAGGGTCAATAAGGAGTTAATAGATTACATTTTTATCTCAAAGGGCTATAATTTTTTTTCTAAATGTCTTTAAATGACATTATGTGCAGATCAACACATTTGATCTGCATATAAACAAGTAGAATAAAAAAGATACACTGTAACACTATTATTGGTAGAACACAATTATAAGAAAACCCCCACAAACAGTCTTTTTTCTTTTTTAAGGAGCTGTCAAAAACTACAGCTGATTCCGTGTGTTGTAGGGGCGCTGACAATTGCTTTTGTGCAATGGATTTTTCTTCAACCAGTGGGTTAAAGGAAAAAAAAACCGACAGCTCCAACCAACATTAGTACAGCAATCTCCTTTGCTGAGCTGTTGGCTGAGAGCGTTGATCGGGAGCAGGTTGGCTGGCTTCTGTCGGACAGGGTGTAATACGCATGGCCTAATGTCGGCTGTTTTTTTTAACCAGCCGTTGTCAGCCGGATGGAATTAGGTAGCAGGATGGAATTTTTTATCTCGAATGAACAAAGTCTAATGCCCCGTACACACGGTCGGAAATTCCGACCACAAAATCCGTCTGATTTTTTCCGACGGATTTTGTCCGACACTGGTGTTGCATACACACGGTCGGACAAAGTTGTCGGAAAATCCGATCATTCTGAACGTGGTGACATTTGTTGCGTACGACGGAACTACATTGAAGCTAGTAGCCAATAGCTTTGGTCTCGTAATTTGATCTGAGCATGCGTGGCACTTTGTCCATCGGAATTCTCTACACACGATCGGAAAAAGTCCGATCGGACTTTGTTGTCGGAAAATTTGAGAGCAGGATCTCAAATTCCGACGGAAAAAGTCCGATGGAGCCCACACATGGCCGGATTTTCCGACAACATGGTCCGATCGGACATTTTCCGTCGGAATTTCCGACCGTGTGTACGGGGCATAACTGTGAATGTGGTTTTGTGTGTGTATATGTGTGTGTGTGTGTATATGTGTATGTATGTGTGTGTATATATATATATATATATATATATATATATATATATATATAATATATTGTAAGGAAATCCGTTTAATATATCTGGGATCTTGCCCTATGGCTCAGCATAGGGTACCAAATCACATGGCTGTGGAATGTAGCTCCACAAGGGAAGTTGGAGATGAGTTGTTTCCATTTAAATTTAAAAAAAAGTTACCCTGAAAAATATTTTATGGTAGTGAGACAAAAGTTCCTCCTCCACAACATTGAAAAGATTTGTCACAGGTTTACATAAAATAGTAAATAGTTAAATATTAAATAGTTGTTAAAACATGTAATAGTTGTGAATATTTGTAAAAGAAGATTTTTCGGCAGATCAAGATTTCCTCTTCTGAACTATACTATTTCTTTAAAGGCAAAGCGGCTTACAGACTAGTTGCCCAGACCGAAGCTCATGTTAGTCCAAATGGGATGGAAGCCCCAGAAAGAGAAGATGATATGACCAATTCTGTCTGAATGGACTTCAGTTATGTGATTTATTAACTTTTTATTTTCTACTTAAAAAATATGAATTGTATATACAAATTGTAGATTTACATTTATTAAATTTAATAAAAATATAAACATGTATTTTAAAAAGAACACAGATGATGACATTTGAAAGCTCAATAATCTCAGCAGGAGCAATGGTGCAAAGTTATGAGCTAAATCTAAACTGATGTGTTCAAAAAAATAAATAAAGCTAGTTTGCCCTTTCTGTTGGTGATTTGAAAGACAAAGGATAAACCTGCTCAAAGAGTGGTAGACTTAGCTGGAATGGGAACTTAGGTTGGAACTAATTGTATGTAATGCTGATAGTTCAGGAACCAATAAAGAAAGCATAACATTTCATGGAGGTAGCTTAGCTTTTGGTAGGAAATGAAAGCTGCTTAGGCTGAGTAGGTTGCAGAATTGGGTGGCTAGTTTTAATGTCCTGTTGTGAAGGTTACCTCCAAATTTAGTGGGTGGTACGAAGTAAGGGGGCGCTATAATACAGGGTAATAAACTCAATATAAAGTGCACTAGTGCTATATATACAGGTATACTTAATTATGCCATTACAAACATAATAATAACATAAACATAATACAACAACGTGAACTGAAAGGAAAGTCCATATATTTGAAAAAAACTATAAATACCTATAAAAACCTAAAAATACCTCCAAATTTAGTATCAAATCTTTCCCACAGTGGGGCTAAGGTCCCCTCGTACACAGTTGTGACCAGAACAGATGTCCAAATCAGAACATTTCTCATACCCTCTGACAACTTTAAGATTTTGGCTTTCAAATTTTTTCCTAGTGACAACGGACACATGAAGAAGGAAAATTCCCCGCCCAGAGGGGACACAAATAGCAGAAAATAACGGTCAGAGGTTCTAACCCTTCATGACGCTGTTAAAATTACCAAAATAAAATGACTGGAGATCAATTTTGAGGTTAGAAAAAGGTTTCAGGTATTAAGATCTCATGTCCATTACCTAGGCGGGAGGTTTGTAGTTCACAGACAATATCTGGGAAAGCTGATAACATTGTTTGAGAATTCAGCTTAGCACACAGGAAGTTACAAATACACCAGATTTCTGGCAGGATGAACAGGCATATGTTTGTATTTGCAGAAAACGTCCTTAGCCTGAAAAAAAGAAAACCAGTGCAGTCACCACGTCTGATGAAGGGTAAGCTGTAATATATTCAGTTTTTGTTATTAGGTATACTTTAACCCTTTCCCTGCCTTCATTTTAGGCCTGGAGATTACTTAAAACCCCCAAAACATTATATATTTTCTGAAAGCAGACACCCTAGAGAATAAAATAGTCGTAGTTCCAATTTATGTCACATAATTTTAAATATAGCATGTCAAACTTGTGTGCGCCTGTGAATGTGAGACAAACGTCAGTACCCTATATTTTCCATAGGCGACACTTTAAAAGTCCCCTATAAGTCATCAGTTTAGTGTTCCGGAGGAAGTCTGGTGCAAGAAACATTGCATGCGTGTCGATATGTAATATGTGTATCGCAATTGGCGTTTTCATGCGTAGGTGTACCCCCCTCCCCCCCCCCGACAAGTGTATTAACATTCATACGTGCCTATATGTGAAGGAGCAATAAGTGATTTAAAGGGAGGCAATTCAGAAACCCTTCTAGCCGAAGTAATTGCAAAAAGAAGAGCCAACTTTTGTGTCAAAAGAACTAATGGAACTTCGTTGATTGGTTCAAAAGCCTGCTCCTTTTGCACCGACAAACCAAATTCAAATCCCAAGGGCAAAGAGGTGATTTAACGGGAGGCAATAAGTGAGTCACTCCCTGAAGAAAAGTCCGGACCAGGGAATGTGAACCCAAAGGCTTCTGGAAGTACAATGATAAAGCTGAAACCTGCCCTTTAATTGTTGTTAAGGCTAATCCTTTCTCTAAGCCTGACTGAAGAAAAGAGAGAATTCTCTCTACCAAATATCTGCGAGGGTGTCAACTTCTGACCTCACACCACGCAATGTAAGCCTTCCAAACCCTGTGATAAACTTTCCTGGTGACCGCCTTTCTGGCGTTCACCAATGTAGTTACCACTGGTTCTGAGATACCACGATCTCCTAGCACCCTGGCTTCAATAGCCACGCCATCAAATTCAGCAAGCATAAATTTGGGTGGAATATAGGCCCCTGTGAGTCCAAGGCTTGCCTACTGCTAATCTCACTACCTCTGGGTACCAGGCCCTCCTGGTCCAGGCTGGAGCTACCAGAATGACTGATGTTATCTCCTCTCGGATCCTGCGCAAAAGATGTGGCAGAAGAGGAAATCGGGGGGGGGGGGGATGCATAAATCAAAAAGAACTGAGCCCAAGGAACTACCAGAGCATCTATCCCGATTGCAAGTGGATCTCTTGCTCTGGATACAAACTGCTGAATCTTGCAGTTGAACCTGGATGCTAGCAGTTCTACATCCAGTGTACCTCACCGCTGGCAAATTTGCATAAACACCTGTGGGCGCAGAGACCAATCTCCTGGATGTATCTGTTGGCAGCGGAGATTGGTTGGCCTTCCAGTTTTCTACCCCCAGAATGTGGACGGCAGACAGCACTGGCACATGCCTTTCTATTCAGGATAACACATGACTGACCTCCATGTGGGTCAGACGACTCTTGGTGCCACCCTGATGGTTGACAGCCATGGCATTGTCACTTACTGGGTGACCCTGTAACTTTGACGTCCAATAATTCAGCGTGAGGCGTATTGCCCACAGCTCTAGCACATTGATGGACAATCCCTGTTCCTTCAGAGTCCATTTCCCCTGGACTGTGGAACTTTCCATAACTGTGACAGCTCTGTGTGAGGATAATTTTACACAGAGAGCTGTTACAGATCACCCCACAAACAGTACACCAAGCACCACTGATACCCCTGTCCCTATACACATTTCAGTGTCCCCATAAAACATCTGTTTGTCCCCCATCACTGCCAAAACCAAATAAACACTGATTTAGGTTATTTTTACCAAAGAAATGTAGCAGCATAATTTTTGGTCAAAATTTATCAAGAGAAATTACTTATTTGCAAAATTTAATAACAGAAACTAAGAAAAATTCTTTTTTTTTTGAAAATGTTCGGTCTTTTTTTATTTGTAGCCTAAAAACTAAAAAAACCCCAGCGGCGATTAAATACCACCAAAAAAAAAAGCTCTATTTGTGTGAAAAAAATGCTAAAAAGGTAATTTGGGTACAGTGTTACATGACCGCGCAATTCTCATTCAAAGTGTGACAGCGCTGAAAGCTGAAAATTGGTCTGGCAAGGAGGTGGGTGAAAGTGCCCAGTATTGAAGTGGTTAAAAAAAAACATTTTAGCCTAGATACAACTGTTGCAGAGTAATATATAATAATTGGACCCTGGTTTTTCACAGGACCACTTACCACTCCCACCGCAGGACAATAGCCTAAGCCAGAGGTCCAGCCTTCACCCATTGCGTCAGGTTCTGTCACCACGGACCTTCAAGGACTGGGTACCCTTTTAGTATGAGGGTCCACTCCCTTGGACCTGTACAGCACCCTGCAGGTGCAGTGCCTTAGCACTGTGCCTTAGCACTGTGGTGTCCAGGATTCCACTACGCAGGGTCCAGCACCTGAAGGTTGCATTACAGGAAAAACCTTGTTGATCCTTTAATTTTCTTTACGAGGCTCGGGTACCATTTATCTTAGCATAGTAGCTTTTTGAAATGGATCAAATCTGGAAACGTTGTCCCTTGATTCCTAAGAACCTGTGCATGATTACAGCATGGAAGCTCACAGAGAGCTCAAAAGTGACCATCCACCATTTTAGACACTGGTGAAAAAACTGGAGTACTTCCCGTATGTGAGGGGTTATATAGGGGATCACTTCCTGTTTTTGGTTATTCTACCAGTGTCCATTCCATTCACCTAAAGTGGAACTTTAGTCAGAAAATTAAGTCCTGCTAAATCACTTCAGGCTGGCCCATTTTGCAGGTATAGTTATGAAAAACATTAAAGATAAGTGCATATACTGTTTAAAATCCAGTAATGCACTGCCTCATCCTGCTCTGTACATGCTCAGCTTCTTTCTATTCTTGGCACTGATGCCAATCTGCTGACAGCCTAAAGCTTTCCTGCTATTCAGGGGCTCTGAGGTTCAGTAAAATTGCAGCTTCTGGCAAGAAGAAACTGGAGCAATGCTGGAGACCGTTTACAGCACATACTTATTTTGGTAGAAAAATTATTAATGTGAAATACATGTTCCTTGCTAAAGAACATTATTTTTTATCAAGTTGTTGTGGGTAAAGTTCTGCTTTAAAAAAGCCTTGCTGTTACTAACTTCATAATATTGTGTTAACAGAAATGTATTGAATAAAATGTGCTTTAAATCTTCACTTCAAATGCTGTTGACCATTTTAGATCATCTCATTTTGGATATGCCAGTACCCACCCCTATGGACCTGATGCCAACAGTTATTTTATGATTTTTTTCATGGATACATTTAGAAATGTAACACAAAAATCAGAGGATGTGCAGTTTCCAAACTTCTGTAAATAGACAACCCGACATGGTAGGTCTTCCTTTCTTTCTCTTTTTTTTTTTTACATGTGAAAATTGATACCTTTTGAAGCGGTTTTGGAACAAATTATGTTTAAGAAGAAGACTTGCAACTAATTTTCTTATTTATGCTCCTGGAGAGTTTAAGCAATGTGAATCTGTGGTTGAGTTCATCAGCACATATTTAATTGGAGACTAGGCTTAGTGGTTGTAACCCTAAACAAAAAATGTCATTATACCTTTAAGGCAAGATACAGTATATAGCATAGTGCTTTTGCAGTGTCATATGTCCCTTTCCATGTTATAAAATATCTGGTTGATCCTGCCTGTTCCAGTGTTCTCTCATGTAATCTGATCATGCTAATCATGGCTGCTGATCCAGGATAGCATGGTCAGTTTACATCCCTCCATCATCCATCTCTCTCCTCAGCATCTCCACATCTTCCCTCCCTGTCATTTCCATAGTCTGTGTGTGATGCCGCCCCCCCCCCACTCTTTCCTCCTTCTTCGACTGTGTAATACGTTTCCCCTGCAGCCGCTCATCCCCTCCTTTCTGGTAAAGTGTTTGTAAAGTCAAATCTATTAAATAACTTTATCTGTTTTAGGTCCATATTAAGTGCAGTGTATGTGTGTTTTTTTTTATTATAATGCTAAAGTCACGTGTCCTCCCTGTGCCATCTTGCATACATCAGAAGGGAATCTCAGCACCTCCCACCATACTCCCTTAGATCAGGAAGGAGAGCAGAGGGAGGACACATGACTTTACAGCATCACTGTGCAAAGAAGGTATTTAGCAATATAATAAAAAAACAAAAAAACGCGCATACTACCAGGGAGGATAAAAGTATTTAATAGCTGTGACTTTACAACCACGTTAACCATCCAGCCCTGAAATTACTCTTCCAGGAGCTAAATCCATATCCCCGCCCTATTACATCTATTGAGCAATGCAGTTTGTGGTATAATCAACAAAGTTAATCAGTAACGGGCAGATGTAAAAAAATATTTAATGTAATGAGTGCAATCTATACACTGGGGGGAGAACCTCTGGGGGAACCTAGGATGGAAAAGGACCTGGGGGTCCTAGTAGATGATAGGCTCAGCAATGGCATGCAATGCCAAGCTGCTGCTAACAAAGCAAACAGAATATTGGCATTAAAAAGGGGATTAATTCCAGAGATAAAACGATAATTCTCCCACTCTAAAAGACTCTGGTCTGTCCGCACCTGGAGTATGCTGTCCAGTTCTGGGCACCGGTCCTCAGGAAGGATGTACTGGAAATGGAGCGATTACAAAGAAGGGCAACAAAGCTAATAAAGGGTCTGGAGGATATTAGTTATGAGGAAAGGTTGCGAGCACTCAACTTATTCTCTCTGGAGAAGAGAAGCTTGAGAAGGGATATGATTTCAATATTCAAATACCGTACTGGTGACCCCACAATAGGGATACAACTTTTTCGCAGATGGGAGTTTAACAAAACTCGTGGCCACTCATTAAAATTAGAAGAAAAGTGGTTTAACCTTAAACTACGTAGAGGGTTCTTTACTGTAAGAGCGGCAAGGATGTGGAATTCCCTTCCGCAGGTGGTGGTCTCAGCGGGGGGCATCGATAGTTTCAAGAAACTATTAGATAAGCACCTGAAAGACCGCAACATACAGAGATATACAATATAATACTGACATATAATCACACACATAGGTTGGACTTGATAGACTTGTGTCTTTTTTCGACCTCACCTACTATGTAACTATATGAGTGTAATTGATGTTAACTCACTTTGCATTCATTCCACTCATTACCAGTAATATCTGTACCAACATCAAAGTTTGGACTTTCTCTCAATATCTAATTCATTATTGGTTCTAACTTATAAATCTTTCATTTTGTTACAGGTACTTAATTTCCAGGATCTCGTCAAAATGAATATATTGTTAATGCAAATCAGCTGTTTATTATGGCTTTAAGCATGTAGTATTACCAAGTACATGAATGTTTGGTAAGTACTTTCGTTTGCTTTCAGTTACTGTATGTTCTATGTCCATGGGAATTTTTAGCGCATACATATGGCCATTTCTTTTCTTTTTCTTAACACGTGAAAATTTAACCCTTTGAAGCTGTTTTGGAATAAGTCTTTTTCTCATCAACCTTACCAGCGCATATTAAATTGGAGACTAGGCTTAATTATCCAGCCCTGGTATTACTCTACCTGAATCAAAATCCATCAGAGCCCTATTACATCTATTGAACCAGGCAGTTAATGCTATTATTAAAGCGGTGTTTCACCTGAAAAAAAAAATGTAAAAGTCAGCAGCTAAAAAAAAAAGTCGCTGCTGACTAGTACACTTACCCTCCCATGGCGCCCGCGATGTCGTTCGTGGAGGCCGAGATGTCCCTCCGCCATCCTCAGCAAGGGAAACGGCTTCCCGTTTCCTACTGCGCATGCGCGAGTCAGCCCGCGGACTACTGCGCATGCGAGTCTTATTTGTGAATGGGGAACGCGGTGTGTTGTGGGACACAGTTCCCATAACACACCGCGCCCCATTCACTAGAAGACGGAAGGAGAGAAGATCACCGCGGCGCTGGAGGAGGCAGATTAGGACGATCTGCCTAGCAACAGCCATTTCTGGTAAGTAAAAAAAAAAATTTTTTTTTCATTTTAAATTGTTACTAACATTTTTTCAAGTATTTGTTTTCAGGGTGTCCCACCACTTTAACAAAAGTAATCAGGACACATGTTTAAAAAAAAAAAAAAAAAAAAACTGTACACAATGCATAAATACTTAATGCCATAGGTGCAATTGACTTTTACTTAAAGGAGTTGTAAAGGCATGCATTAAGATAAAACACCTTCTGTGTGTAGCAGCCACCCCAGCACCCCCCTAATTACTTACCTGAGCCCCATCTCTCTCCAGCGATGTACACGAATGTCTTATGCCGCGTACACACAAGCGGACTTTGACGGACTTGGTCCGGTGGACTATCCGACGGACTATTCAATGCACTTTTTAGCGGAGGTCCGCCGGACTTTCAAACGAACGGACTTGCCCACACACGATCACTCCAAAAGTCAGACGGATTCAAACGTGATGACGTATGACCGGACTAGAATAAGGAAGTTCATAGCCAGTAACCAATAACTGCCCTCGCTTCGGTTTCCGTCCGTCGGACTAGCACACAGACGACCGGATTTTTCGACCGGACTCGAGTCCGTCGGAAAGATTTAAAACATGTTTTATTTCTAGGTCCGTCTGACTTTTGAGAAAGAAAAGTCCACTGGAGCCCACACACGATCAAATTGTCCGACGGATTTCGGTCCGCCGGACCTAGTCCGTCAAAGTCTGATCGTGTGTACGCGGCATAAGGCATTCGGGACACTCCTCCTGATTGGTTGAGACACAGCAGCAGCACCATTGTCTCCCACGGCTGTCAATCAAAGTCAGAGAGAGGGGTGGGCCGGGTCAGGCTCGGTGTCTGAATGGACACAGGGAGCTGTGACTCGGCTCCGGTGCCCCCAAAGGAAGCTGCTGACTGTGGGGGGCACTTGATAGGAGGGAGGGGCCAGGAGCAGCAAAGAGGGACTGCACAGAGGAGGTAAGTATAACATTGTTTGTTATTTTTTTTATTTTATTTTTAAAACGAGACTTTGCAATCACTTTAATTTGCATGCACTCTTCCCATTACCAGGAAAATCTGTACCAACATCAAAGTTTGACTCAATTAGCCAACATTTACGTTATTATTTGTACCAACATTTACTGTGCCCATTGGAAATTCTTAAGCATGTACATATGGCCATTTTTATTCTTTGTTATGAACAAGCATTTGAAGCTGCTTTGTGAAGAATTCTTATGTTTGGGAAGAGTTGCACCTGAATTTCTTATCTCAATTCCTTAAGAGTTTACAGAACATAAATGTGTGGTTGCCCTCATAGCGCAAATTTACTTGGAGACTAAGCTTCTGTGCAGCCCTGGAATTACTCTACCAGTAGCTACGTTGTAAATCCATTGACTCACTGTACATTTACTGTACCCCTCCCATTACCAGTAATATCTGTATCAACTCTTAAGTTTAATTTATTTATGGTTCTAACATGCAAATTTTTGATTTTGTTACTTGATTTCTAGGATCTTGAGGCATTGAACATAATCCGTGTAAAATCAGATGTTTATTATGGCTTTCAGCACAGTGACTCGCCAAGTGCATGGCTGCCTGGTAAGTACCTTATTTTCATTTCAATTAAAAACAAAACTCTACTGTGCCTATGGGAATTCTCTAGTGCATACATAAATCCATTTCTGTTCTTGGTAGCAATAAGAAAGTATGTGTACCAACATTGTTACTGATCCTATGACTAACAGCAACAAGATATTAATATAATAATACTAATAATGTGATCTTTGAATGGTGGAATCAGACCTTTCATTAACCCTACCGTCTACCATTTATAGAGTGCTTTTCATTCATGGAAACTTTAGTACCGCTGGAGGGCTTGAAAGGGTGGGCATAGTCGTCACTCTTTTTATTTTTTTATTTTTAAGTTGGTGTTTATTGCTTTTCAATGTTGTAGCTTACATTACATTCAAATATAGAGTCTGTGTCCTGTGTAACTTGTATACATATTCATTACAAAGGGAAGGCTGATAATACAAAAGCTAGTTAGACATATCTGAAAGGAGCATACATAGTAAGGCAGGAACCCAGTTGGGTTATATAGTGAGAAGAGTGGTCCAAGGTCCCCAAATTTTCTCAAAACTTTTCAGAGACCCCCTATTAGTGTGTGTAAGCTGGTACAGTGTGAGAGCGGAATTGATCAGTTGTTTCCACTCTAAGAGGGTAGGTGGAAAGGACCTCTTCCAGGTTATTAAAATACACTGTTTGCTATTGAAGTAGAGTACACATAGTAGTTTTTTGGTATGAGAGCTACTCCTCCACCAGTCCCTACAGGCAGACCCTAGGGCACTGGATATCTGGGAGACCCATAGCCAACTCAAGAAATTCACATACTTGCGACCAAAATCACTGTATTCGGGGGAATAACTATAAAGTTGAAAATAATCTGCTTCCTGAACACATAAAACAAAGCAAAGAGAATTATGTCCAATCCCCAGGCTATGCATGCGTTGGGGAGTGTAGTATATCTGATGAAAAAGTTTAAGTTGTATGAGCCTATACTGTATATAGTTAGGCAGGTTAAAAAAAAGACAAAAGTCCATCTAGTTCAACCAAAAAATTAAATAAAAATACAATCCCATATACACAAACCTATACCCACAGTTGATCCAGAGGACGGCGAAAAACCCCAGCAAAGCATGATCCATTTTGCTACAGCAGGGGAAAAAAAATCCTTCCTGATCCCCCGAGGGGCAATCAGATTTTCCCCGGATCAACTTTACCTATAAATGTTAGTACCCAGTTATATATTTATGTACATTTAGGAAAGAATCCAGGCCTTTTTAAAGCAATCTCTACATTTTCACAGCTCTTATTGTGAAGAAACCTTTCTGTATTTGGAGATGAACTATTTTTTCCTCTAGACGTAAAGAGTGCCCCCTTGTCCTCTGTGATGACCTTAAAGTGAATAACTCAGCACCAAGTTCACTATATGGGCCACTTTCCTCTTCTCAAGCATGGAATAGATTCAGTTCCTCTAATCTTTCCTCATAGCTGAACTCCTCCATGCCTCTTATCAGTTTGGTTGCCCTTCTCTGCACTTTCTCCAGTTTCCCGATATCCTTTTTGAGAACTGGTGCCAAAAACTGAACTGCTTATTCCAGATGAGGTCTTACTAATGATTTGAACAGGGGCAAAATGATATCTCTCTCTCTCTGGAGTCCATACGTCTCTTAATACAAGAAAGGACTTTGCTCGCTTTGGAAACTGCAGCTTGGCATTGCGTGTTATTATTGAGCTTATGATATACCAAAACCCCCGGATCCTTCACCATTGATTCCCCCAGTTGTACTCCCCTAGTATGTATGATGCATGCATGCATATTCTCCAAGTGCATAACTTTACATTTATTAACATTAAACCTAATTTTCCACTTAGTTGCCCAGTTAGACAGTGCATTGAGGTCAGCTTGTAAGTTGGAGACATCCTGTATAGACGTTATTCCACTGCATAGCTTGGTGTCATCTGCAAAGACAGAAATTATACTTTTAATCCCAGACCAAATATCATTTATAAAGATATTAAAACGTAAGTGTCCCAGCACTGAACCTTGGGGTACACCAATGAGAACCTTAGACCATTCAGAGTAAGAGTCATTAACCACTACTCTCTGAATTCTGTCTTTTAGTCAGTTTTCTACCCATTTACAAATTGATCTTTCCAAGACTGTAGACTTTACCTTACACATTAGCCACGTGTGGGGAACGGTGTCAAACATTTTTGCAAAATACAGGTATACCACGTCCACAGCCACCCCTCTGTCCAAGGTTTTACTTACCTACTCATAAAAAGAAATCAGGTTTGTTTGACAATTTCTGTATTTCATGAATCCATGCTGTCTGTTGGGCAGCAAGATATACTTGGAGGAAATTACAGATGTCATATAAGTTTCCTCAAAATCCTCCCAATCTTCAGAAAGTTGGGGGGTCACTGTCTGCCATTTAGATCTAGCCTTGGGGGAACAAGATGTCACCTTGGTATTAATGAGTTTGGAATAGTACTGTTTGGTTTCCAAAGAGGATAATAATATTTCCAAGGGTGTCTGTCGAAGTGCCACTGTAAGTGAATTAAATTGAGGCATAGCTCAGAGGCATTCAGGGAGATGGTAGTTACCCCATAATAGGGTTATTGATGGAGGACACCCATTCAGAGTGGCAGGTACATGACTTAATATATTAAAGGGTTTTTTAGACCGGTTCTTATGAGGGAGATGCCTGTTATACTTATGTCCTGAAGTTGGCCTATAGACAGTATTGTGCAGGGATTCAAATGAGGACATAACCGTTGCCTCTGTAGCCGTGCAAGCATTATCTAAGTTTAGCTGAAGCCAATCCTGAATGGGTATCGGTTGGGCAGCAAGATAATATAGGTGAATATTGGGGGAACGCCAGGCTCCCTTGTTTGACCGGTAGTTACAAAGTAGTAAGAGATTCTGGGAGACCTATTTTTCCAGTTTAATGGAGTGCAAATGGTGTTAATCTGTTTAAAGTATGTTTTTGGTATAACACATGGAGAATTTGCTAGAATGTAAAGAAACTTGAGCAAGAAATGAATCTTTATAAGATTAACCCTACCCTACTAAATGCAAGGGCATACATAATTTAAGCTTGTCACGAAAAAACGTCTCTATGTATTGGGATACGGGTAGTTGAATAATTATACAGAGAGATATTTAAATCAATGCACCACCCTCAAGCGAGAACCACAGATCACATTTTTAATGGTCTCTGGGTCTAAGGGGAATAGGTGTGACTTTTCTCAATTTATCTTGAACCCAGAGAACCTTCCAAAGTTACCCAATAAATGGAAGAGAGACTGATTCACATCCTCTAAGTATATCAGCGTGTCATCCACATTCCTCAAGTGTGTTCATTTTAAGACTAGTCACTGGCCCTCTTAGCAGCAGTGCAAGGGGCTTCATAGCCAATGCAAACAAAGCGGGTGACATTGGAAAGCTCTGCCCCATGCCCACATAAATACAAAAAGGTTCAGAGATGGTAGTATTAATCCTAATCCTTGCCTGAGGGGCGCTATATCGAAGGGTCAGCCACTTAAGGAAATTGGGGCCAAATCTGCAGAGTATGAATAAAAGGTAAGGCCACTCCACATTGTCAAAGGCCTTGCGCATGTCTAAGGAGATTATGGCCATAGTCTGCACTTGGAAGAGAGGAAGAGTCAAAAGAGCCAGCTGGAGGACCAGAGGAGGAGGTTTTGGACCTCTGTGCAAAACCATTGCTCAGAGCAGGTAAGTATGACATTTTTATTTAAAAAAATATATATATACTGTATGACTTTCAATCTCTTTAAGTTAAAGCTGTGTATGGAAGTACTCAACACACTATGGCAAAGTACATTTTTTAAGTGAAATATCTAATGGAAAATTTAGGCCATCTCTACTCTCTCCAAACCTAAAGAAAATGTTGATGGGCTGTGCTATAAACTTGATAAACTTGCCTCAGTTATGTAATTACCAGTAAAAAACTAAAAGCAGAAATGTTTGAAGGGAATCTGTCAGGGGTAATAAACGTTAGATCAGCACTACTCTGTGAAACAATCAGGATTATCCTTTAAAGTGTTTGTTAACCTAAAAAAAAAAAAATGTTCATCCTGGTCCCGTAAAGCATGCTATACAGCACAGTGCTTGTACTGTGTAATTTGCCCCCATGTAACACCTAAAAAACATGGCTGATCCTGCTTGGCTATACCCTACCTCATGTAAACTGACCACGGTTTATCATGGCTGCTGAGCCCTGATACCATGGTCAGTTTACGTGCCTCCGTCATTCCCAGCTCTCCTGTCTCTCCCCCTCCCTCCCTGCTTGTCTGCTCCTGTGTCAGTGCCCATCCCCTCCTCTCTTACTGCTGAAGTTTCAGTTAATGTACTCAGTTTTATACAATCCTGCCTGTTTAATACTCCTATGTGCCCTGTGCCTGTGTTTTATAAAAATAAGCTGTTCTTTACCAGTTCTGAGAGCAGCGATCACTGCTCACATGACGTCAGCGGGGAATCCTCGGCCCCGCCCGCCGCAGTTGGCAGACAGAGAGAGACGGTGGGTCACACGAGCGGCGATCGCCACTCTAAGAACTAGTAAAGAACAGCTTATTTTTTATAAAACACAGGGACACATAGGAGTATTAAATAGGCAGGGTGGTATAAAGTGGCTTAACAACCACTTTAAGGCATGGGTGCTCAACCTGTGGCCCTAAAGCTGTTGCGAAACTACAAGCCCCATCATGCCTCTGCCTTTGGGAGTCACACTTGTACCTGTCAGCCTTGTAATTCCTCATGAGACTTGTAGTTTTGCAACAGCTGGAGTGCCACAGGTTGAGCTCCCATGCTTTAAGGGTTCTGTGTATAAATATTTGCCATGTTTCTAATATGATTATCTCCTAAGATCATCCACTCCATCTAGTGGACATAATGCAGTATTTTTTTAAAGAGTTATTTCAGAAAAATATAGCCTTATGGTCACTAGATGGAGCTGATGATCATAGGAGATAATCATTTTACAAACAATATGATGATCCTTTGTTATGCCTGTGCAAATGCTGAAGACATCCACATGGCAATAGACCCCTTAGTGTTTATTATCAACAACCACAGCTAAAAACCCTTGCAACTATGATGGCACATAGAAGACAAAACATGTAATTAATGCAAGGTCTCTGACTTGATATCTTCCAGCTGGAAGCAGATGGACATACACTTAGCTGTCCCACCCAGAAATGTTGAATTTCCTACTGCTGTCACAACACTCTTTTCTTTGTTTTTCTAGAGAAAGAAATAGAGGCTCGATGGCACACAACCATGGAGAGGCTTGTCTGAGTGCTCAGTGCAATGTTATTCTAAATGTTCATTCAGGAGCTATGAGATCTACCGTATTCCTTTTTTAATCTCTTTCTGGAAAACAGTGAAGGAAATAAGGAGTTCTATGTTTCAATTTGGCCTGAGGTTTGAAACTGAAAGCATCAGAACAGTGTGTAAGATATTGTGCTAGCGGTCTACACAGAACAAACATGACCCAGAAGGACCCACATGATCGGTCTGTGAAGGACTTTTATCATGTAGAAAATACCAAAGCTTCACCACCTACAAGAAAAATTCATTTTTTTTACAAAAACACATGATCCGAAAAAAATGAAGACAAAAGCACAAGATCTCAAACAGGAAGAAAAGGGTGTAGGCTTACTTTACACTTGCAGTTGTGGGGTGGTAAAAACACATGGTTAAGACATGTTTCTACCACCCCACAACTTCTGCCCGAACACCAAACTGAACATAGATTCACTTTATCTCACTTCACCTCATTTCAGTCTTAGGCAAATTAGGCCTTGGCGGCATGAAACTCAGAGCAGTCAAGTTTTTTTGTACCTCTTTGTAGAAATGGTAGTAGACTTATACTCCAATCACAAAAATCCCAGCATATGTGATTTATTTATTATAGGTACTTGGATAGCACCGTTAATTTCCGCAGCACTTTACAAAATATATGTTTTTCATTCACATCAGTCCCTGCCCTCAAGGAGCTTACAGTCTAAGGGTCCTCAACTCACATTTATACATACACATATTAGGGCCAATTTAGACAGAAGCCAATTAAATCAAATTTCATCCGAATTGCATTTGAATCGAATTCCATTAGAAATCAAATGCATTCTATTCTAAATTAGAATTTTAGAAGATGCTAATTCATTCTATTCTATAATTTTTTTTCTTTTTCTATTGTAGTCTTTTATTTTCTCTTCTGTTCTATTCTTTTCTATTCTATTTGAATTTATTCTATTTGGTTTTTGGAAAACAGTTATATTGTGATTTCTTCTATTCTATTATTTTCTATTGTTTGTCCTATTCTATTCTTTTCTGTTCTATTATTTTATTTTCTATTCTATTTTCTATTATATCATATTCTTCTCTATTCAATTTGAATTTATTCTATTTGAAATTAGAATTTTGGAAGATGGTTATATTCTTTCAATTCTATTTTTTTTTAATTCTTTTCTATTCTATTCTTTTCTATTCAAATGTTGAATTTATTCTATAAAATTTTGGAAGGTTCTATTCTTTCTATTTTATTCTATTTACTAATGTATTCAAATGTATTCTATTTGAAACTTGAATTTCAGAAGATGGTTATATTCTTTCTATTTTATTCTGTTGCATTCTATTTTTTATTCTATTCTATGTCTTTATTTGCTATTAAATTTTATTCTTTTATTTTCTATTCTATTTTGTTCTGGTTTACTCTATTCTTTTTATTTTCTCTTCTATTTTTTTCTATTCTATTTTTTCTATTCTTTTATTTTGTATTTTGTTCTGTTTTACTCTTAAATTCTATTATTTTATGTTCGGCTCTATTTTTTTTTATTCTATTCCTTTATTTTCTATTCTATTCTCTTTGGAATTCGATTCGAAAACGGTTCAAATTTGAATTTCACTTGAAATTTTGTTTTGTTATTTCGGATTCATTTAAATTCATTACTATTGTAATTCGGATACATCGGAATTGCAGAATAACAAAAAAATGTGTCACAATTCCAGTTTGGAACGAAATAAGCCACACATCTACTCCAGATATCCTTGCAGCTTAAGGTACCAGGCCTGAGCTGTGCCTCTAGAAAGTTTCCAGCGCCCCCGCTATGTCACATACATAATTTATATAAACAGAAATATAAGATACAGCTTATTTTTTTTCAAAGGCCTGCTGCCTTGATGAAAATATGTAACTTCTATTCACGGCTTTGGTCAGATTTATAACATTTACAAACAAGCTTGCTTTGCAAATGAACATCATTTCCTTCCAATTGAAGTCAGCTTGAATGCACAAGAGGTTTGATCCAACTCCTTGAGCTACTCAAAAGCAAATCAAAACAACTTGAGCACTTTAAATACTGTATTTGACTTGCGTTTGCGTTTAAAGCCTGTGTAAATGAGCCCTTAAAGATCAATGACGACGTGCAATAACAAGTTTACTATCCTCGAGTAAATACCTCATTCTCAGCTAGTACTAAATGAGACCTTTTACGGGGGTTTATCCTTGGCTACTGCAGCATATTGAGCCTGGGAATTATCCGACTGCCTTTTAGAAGACAGGAAGGAATTTTTCCCTTATTAAGAAAAACTGGACTGGGCTTTATAAGGTTTTTTTTTGCCTTCCTCTGGAATATTTTGACTTGTACATATATATGTAAGAAAGTGTTTGTTTGTTTTTTTTGTTTGTTTTTTTTTATGTATGTATTTATGTACGTATTTATTTATTTATTATTTATTTATATGATGTGCTAAAGAATACATACCACATTGGCACTTAGTAATTAATGAGAACGTTTTGGCGGTTTTGCCCTTGGCTACTGAAGCATATTGATCCTGGGAATTCCGACTGGCTTTTAGGAGTCAGAGAGGAATTTTTCCCTTATTAAGGAAAACTGGACTGAACTTTAAGGGTTTTTTCGCCTTCCTCTGGATCATTTTGGTTTGTACATATAGATGCAAGACAGTTATTTATGTATGTATATTTGAATGCATTTATTTATATATTGTGCTAATGTATGCACACCGCATTGGCACCTAGTAAATAATGAGAACTTTCTGGGGGTTTTGCCCTTGGCTACTACAGCATATTGATCCTAGGAATTATCCGATTGCCTTTTAGGAGTCAGGGAGGAATTTTTCCCTTATTAAGGAAAACTGGACTTTATATGGGTTTTTTCGCCTTCCTCTGGATCATATTTGTATATATATCTGTAAGAAAGTTTTATATATTTATGTATGTTGTATGTATGTCTGTATGTACTGTATGTGTATATACTTATTTATTTATATGATGTGCAAAGTATGCATACCACATGGCCAACTAGTAACTAGTGAGAATGTTTTGGGGGTTTTGCCCTTGGCTACTGAAGCACATTGATCCTGGGATTTTTCCCTTATCAAGGAAAACTGGATTGGGCTTTCTAAAGTTTTTTTCACCTTCCTCTGGATCATTTTTGGTTTGTACATATATATGTAAGAAAGTTTTATTTATGTATGCTTGAATGTAATTATTTATATGTTGTGCTAAAGTATGCATACCGCATTGGCACCTAGTAATTAATGAGAACTTTTTGTGGGTTTTGCCCTTGGCTACTGCAGCATATTGATCCTGGGAATTATCCGACTGCCTTTTAGGAGTCAGGGAGGAATTTTTCCCTTATCAAGGAAAACTGGATTGGGCTTTATAAGGGTTTTTTCGCCTTCCTCTGGATCATTTTGTATATATGTAGGAAATATTTATTTATTTAGTATTTATTTTTTATTTATTTTGTGTATATTTATAATATATTATATTTTTATAATATTTATTTATTTACAATATGCACATGTTGGTTGGACAACAAAATATTTAGTTGATATACATATATGTAAATTAGAAAAACGAATTAAAAAAAGACAAACTGAACTGTCCGGAATGTAAGTGATAAATAAAAATAGAGACATGCATACAGACCATATATAGAGACATATAATCCAATATATGTCAAGGAAAAACTTTCCTAAAACATTAGCAGAGCTATAGAAAAATTAGCAAGCATTAGAAATGACAATGGGTTAACATAAGATCTGCTTTAAACAAGTGCAGTGGTGGTAATCAACTACATCAAAGTCCATTACTGTGCAGAGATAACTGTGCCATAAATCATCATAAAGGAAAGCATTGATAGCAATCCCAATGTGAGATGAACTCCTTCACCACACCTCTTGTGCCACAGCCCTATAGGAAATCCACTTACCAGACCCAGCTGGTTTGCACGCTTGTCAATCAGATAAATGATCCCTGTTCACTGGACACTTTCCATCTGTATTGTGCTCGTCATAAGCAATAGATAAAAGAATCCAGTACAACACTATTTTATTTAACTTAAAATATCTCACGATAAAACACTCACGTGATAAGCATAAAACAAACCCATGTAATTAATTTAGTCGTGCAATCCCATTTAACCTCTCACCGCCCCCGTGGTGTCCCGGGAAGGAAAGACAAGGGAAGACCGACACTGAAAGATGCTGCGTAGCGACGCCCTGACGCGTTTCTGTCATCACTTTCGTCAGAGGGCGTGGCTATGCAGCGCAGCTCTGAATCTTAAGTACACACTGCACCGCCCGGGGATCCCTCCTCCCACGGTCACATGTGTTGCAAACTTGTCTGAAGGCGCACTCCGTCCATCATTCACAGTCTGCACTCTGTGTCCATCTATGCAATGTTGTGTGTCTATTTGCATATTGGCTTCTCAAGTATAGGAACTTGGCAAATTCCTAATCACAAAGTATAAGTATACCAATACACTACCCATACAAATAAAAAATACAATGGGGGTATATTAGTACACTGCACAAACAAATCGGATCGGAACCAATCAACCACAACTAGATTGTAATTGCGCGATCGGGATCGCTCTATGTATGTTAACAAAAACTATTTCTTAAAGAGTATAACATACAGTAGTGGCATAGTACACTTGCATTTCTGTGTCATAGTCACAACAGAATTACTCATAATCGGAACTGCAACCCGATATGTGCTATACTCCATTATCCTTTTACCTTTTATATTATTTAAATTGTTACAAGAATCTGACATAAAGTCTAACCCTTATTACAATAATCACTACATAAATCTCATGTGTAATTTGACAATCAATATGCATTCAAAATAATAATTCCTGTGCGACTTTACACAGATTTTACAGTCGCTAATCCAGTAACATATATCCATGCATTTCATCTATTATACAGTGTATACATAGCATCTGGTGATTAAGAGAACAAATGTGGGAGAGATATTGAATATTATTTTACTATTTCTCCATTTTTAATAATGTGAAGTAGCTGATGTTTTTAGGGTAAACACAATATCTCTTAAATCAAATTTCAGAATATAAAACAGTGCTTATCTGGATCGTAAATACAAGGATTCCGCACTTTTGTGACCCTCTGTAATTAAAAGGTCAATCACCTCTGGTGAGTTGTGCCTACTATTGTAGTTGGTTGTTTTTTGCAATTTATTATTTTTAATATACAGGATTTGTATTGCATCAACAGTATGTGGAGCACTTTGCATGTAAAGGGAGGCAGTACATCTATAATACAATTCAATAAAAGAGAATTAAAAGGGCCCTGGTCGTGAGAACATGCATTTAAAGTATTACTAAACCCATAACAGTAAAATCAGTCTGTATATTCAGTAAAGCATGCTTGTTATACTCACTGTGGAACCTAAGGGGTTAACCATCCACATTGTGTAAAAAGGCTGTTTTCTGATCATCCCCTTCTTTTACTGCCCCCAATCCATCCGCTGATAGTACAGAGCCTTGGGGGGGGGGGGCACTCTGCACATGCTCAGTTTAGTGTGTATTGCTAGAGAGTTGTTTTTTTTTTTTCCTCTTGGGAGGGTGCATGTGATCAGATAGGGCCAATCAGCACTGTCCAGGCAGAGGATCAGGGGTCCTGCAGCCTCAAAGGAAAGTCAAAGTAAAAAATCCTCCTACAAGCTTTAACCAGACACCAATAGAAGTCACAAGACTGCTATATACTGCTGATGAGAAAAGGTATTTAGTGGTTTATATTTACTAAAATAATTGCATTTCCATGTTCTGTGTACTGTGGGAGACCAGATATAGTAAATGCAGGGTCCTGGGTTTAGTAACACTTTAAGATCACAATGAACACAACGAAAAGTTTGAATAAACTTACATTTTTTTGCTGCGTGTGTCAACTTTTTGTTTTGTACCTCGATCAAACCAATATTTCTATTTTTCATATATTCAATGAAACACCCATTATGAACTGAACATTTAATTACATTTAATTACCCCCAAACAATATAGTGCCGGCAAGCAGGGAATTAAAGGATAGAAGTCTCCAGTTTTTCCTTGGAAAGATGCACAAATGTAAATCAAATGGTATCTTCCATAAAAAATTCTCTTAAATATTGTTATTGGTCAGTGGCGTACCAACAGGGGGGGGAGGGTGGTGGGTTGCCCCAGGTGCCACACATTGGGGGGGTGTCAGGCCGGCACCGCTTAGGGGTGTCAGGCCAATGCAGCTTATTAACTGGGGATGTCTGGGCTGACACCTGGCAGTAGCACATGGTAATTTACTCTGCCAGTTACATGTACTTCTGTCTGGCACTGGCCGCCCGATAACAATCCTTGGGTCGGTCTGCGCCATTTTTGCATGAAATTTTTTTATTCTGCCATGCAGTGGGGCTTTGCTCGCACTGCATAGGGTAACTGCGTCCAGGGGTGCAAGGAAAATCTATGCTTACCCGATCCTTCAATTCTCACGAAAAAACGTGCTTCCCCATGTCCTGTCGTACTCATGTCCACAGCCAGTCTATGGGCATGATGACATCAGGAACAGTCTAATCACAAGAACACTAGCATGTGACTGCAGCAGCGGCAAGGACTGATCTTGCACTTGGAGGA
This sequence comes from Lithobates sylvaticus, assembly GCA_028564925.1. Classification (NCBI taxonomy): domain Eukaryota; kingdom Metazoa; phylum Chordata; class Amphibia; order Anura; family Ranidae; genus Lithobates; species Lithobates sylvaticus. The sequence goes on from CM053033.1 coordinate 216,985,789, forward strand.
TCGGTAGATTAGGTAAGTATATCTCTGCTCTGAAATCCCGTAGACAAAAAGGAGCAGTCAACCTATGCAGTGTGGGCACAGCCCTCATGCCTGGGAAAACACAAATTTTGCCTGGAAGTTTTCTTCAATGGAAACTACTAGAAAATTAACCCCTTTAAGCACCCCACCTTTTTTTACTGTGGGTAAAAGGCCCTCACTTGCCTTTCTAAAGTTGGCGCACCTAGTTCAACCACTCCAAAACCCATACAAAAACACAACCTATCGACTGCCCTATCTTCCTTATCTCTAATACTGGACAATCTCAATCTCTCCCCTTGATACAGACCTCCATTAATGAAAATGTCTAGCAAATTAACTCTATGAGGCCTCTCTTTTTTAACAAAGGGTCAATGGTCCTTATTTGCCTTCCTCACTTTTCCAAATGACCCCTTCCACTTAGAATTCTTCAGCTTTGCCACTACAGTGCCATGTCCCCACTGCTTCAGAGTTCATCTGTTCATAGACAAACTTTAAGGCCTTGTGCTGACACTGGTCCACTACAGCATTTTCTTCTGAATATGTATCTCAACAAGCCAGGCCTAGATTAGGTGGTCCCTTTTATCAGCAGCTGGGAATCTGCCTTCAGTTTGAAATTCTGCCCTTAACCTTATCAAACGGTCTTACACTTTTCTTTAAAGGTTTAATCTGCACTCAAATCAAACAAACTTACTATAAAACTGTCATGTTGGTGTGACTCTTCAGTTAAAAAAAATCAGTCGCAACACCCTGGCAATGTTGAAAGGAGAAATTATAACTGCTACTGATTATGCCTCATATTGCTAAACTTTTTGAGAAATTTCTTAAAAGTTCATTGACCACTCCATCCTGGTGGAACCCACCTTCTTCCTGATCCATAACAATTTTATGCCTATTAAAGCATACCACACATCTGTGTTGCTACATCTTCATATAACAGCTAAACCTTGTATACCTTTTGAAGTGGTGGGATAAACTCCTCAACCACACTTCCATCTTCGTGTAGATATTAAAGAATCAAGATCCATGGAAGACCTATTACTTGCCCTACAAACACCAGTCAGAAACATATCAGAAAACCTGGTTTTACTGGATACCCTGATGAACAGAAACAGCTTAACCCTCTCTACCTCTCTTCATACCACCCTATACTCCACCTTCTCCACATCCACTCTTCCTCAACCTCTCTTTTTTTTTCCCCTTCTTCATGCTTCTCTCTCTCTCCATTCTGCCCCTTTTTCATGTACCCCTGTTATTTTTTCCCATACCATCCCCACTTATTCCACCCACTCCTTATTATCTTCACTCCCTCCATCCTACCGTCTTTCCATCATCAAATCAGAACCAACCTACTCTAGACAGAAGTGGAGATGGCCCTTTCCTGTGAACCGAGCTGTGATCTTGTATGTATCTCTTCCCATGTACTGTATAAATTGAAATGATATACGATTTCTGTAACTCCCATTCCATTTTGTAAATGAGATGTTTGTGCTTTCTATAGAAGATAAAGAATAAAAAATAAATAAAAATTGACTTGAAACGATTATAGTTTCCTTTTAAGTGTCTTGTGTGTTGGGCGACCTCATGTGGGTAGTGTAATACAGGGTTATATGTGTATGTTTTCCAAATATATGTTAGAATACCAAATGCTAGTATTCTGTAGTACTAGTGTGATCACATATATTCTCCATGGAGAAGAGATGCTTGAGAGGATATATGATACCGATATAAAAATACCTTAATGGTGATTCTAGCATAGGGAATACACTATTTAGTCTCAAGGAGTGTAAGAGGACACATGGCCACTCAATGAAGTTGGAGGAGAAGCAGTTTAACATTAACATTAAGCTGCGTATGGGGTTTTTCACTGTCAGAGTGGTAACGATGTGGAACTCTCTTCCACAATCGGTGGCGTCAGCGGGAAGTAGTGATAGTTTTGAAAAAACTCTTGGATGGTCATTTTAGTGAACAGAGGATTATGAGGGTTTTTGTGCTGACATTGAACCCGAATCTCATTCTAATGCCCCGTACACGCGATCGGATTTTCCGACAACAAATGTTCGATGTGAGCTTGTTGTCGGAAAGTCCGACCGTGTGTATGCTCCATCGAACATTTGTTGTCGGAATTTCCGCCCACAAATGTTTGAGAGCAGGTTCTCAAATTTTCCACCAACAAAACTTGTTGTCGGAATTAACGATCGTGTGTACACAAGTCCGTCGCACAAAAGTTCACGCATGCTCGGAATCAAGCAGAAGGAGCCGCACTGGCTATTGAACTTCCTTTTTCTTGGCTCGTCATACGTCTTGTACGTCATTGCGTTCTCACATTCAGAATTTTGGGCCAACATTTGTGTGACCGTGTGTATGCAAGACAAGTTTGAGCCAACATCCTTCAGAAAAAAATCCACGGTTTTGTTGCCGGAAAATCCGATCGTGTGTATGGGGCATTAGTCTTGTTTAAAAAACATCTGTAGCGTGCCCCCTTAAGGGTCACAGATAAACTGGGACCCCCCACCCTGCACAGCCAGGCACACCAAATTTTCCAGAGTTAGAGAATAGTCTGTGACTTTGTTTTCCTTTTATTGAGGTATAATAACTTGGCTAGGGATGGGAGATTATGGGATGCTCACTTGACTTCAGAACAAACTTCAGGGATAACTCTTCCTAGATACAGTTTCAAAATAACAGCTCCACTCTTCCTCCAGCACTCGCTTGCAGAATCCAGCTAGAACACTAAGGATCTGACAGTCACTCAGTCAGGTGAAAGCAATGGCCCATTACAGGAAAGAACCCGAGGTCCCTTGGATGTGTAGCAAAAAGTCAATGTCCAGCTTGCATCTCTCCTGTGGCTACTGATCCCAGCACCACCTCTTCAGGCACTGCCAAGCAACCTGGCTGCAGCTTCCCCTTTCACTAGCCCTCCTGGCTACTCACCAGCCCACCTGGCTGACTCTCAGGAGATCTCTCGGCAGTGCTGACCTGTTCCAGCTGTCCTCTCTCCTTGCTCCTGTGCCTCAGGAGGGGATCAGTGGGTTGTGACAGGATACTTCAAGCACCTGAGCCCAAGGCCCGGGGTCACCCCCCCCCCCAAACTAGGGGGCGCCCTGCAAGGGCCTCCGACAGCCTCCTCTGCACTCCATCTTCCACCCAACTGCTGGCATGACTCATCAATGCCTATTGATAAGGTGAGTCTGCCCCCTGCCATCTCTTTTTGCTGAGGAATGGCCAAGGACCTCATAAATATTCCAAACAGCCCCTCCTAATTTCCACCACTACATCTAGAATATTCTCCAATGTTCCAGAAAACAGGGCGCTGTCAGGATGAGTCATGCAGCCTAACTCACTTCTCGCTGTCCTAATACTATAAATGTTAATTTTATGTATTGCTTAAAATAAAAAGGGTTACTTTAGGATAAAAATAATTGTTATATAGTGTGATTGTAATTTTCTTTTTATCTTTTTTTATTAAGATTTGAAGTTGCAGCCAACATGATAGGAGCAATATGGAGGACACTGGTTTTTAAAGGCGAAGTTCACTTTTAGTAACATGTTATATGTTACACCCGTATTCATGTTACTAAAGCAGCATTCCCCCCATCCTTCATTTTGACAGTGGGCAGGGATCCTTTCCTCGCACACACTGATACGATTTAAAAACAGCATGGCTGTGCGTGACTCCGCCCACACAGCTGTTTCATTAATTTACAGAGTTTTTTGAATGAATGAACTACAAGTCAGGTCTTCCACCATGGCAGACGGTTTGTAGTCTGTAAAGAACTGCAAGGGCGCTGGTGAATGCTCTTGTAGTTCATTGGTTCTTCCTGCTCTTCGGTAACTCTGCCCATATGCGAGGTATGGGCACACAGCTGTACTGAGTCAGCCTGACTGCGTTCGTGATCTGCTGATTGTGGGTGAAATGCTCTGCAGGCTCCTGCAAAATAATGTTCATTTAATTCTGACACTTCTCTCCTACATGTAAAAATCTTTTTTTTTTGCTAGAAAATTACTCAAGACCCCCAAACATTATATATATATATTTTTAACAAAGACGCCAGGGAGTAAAATGGTCGGTTGTTGTAACTTTTCATGTCACACGGTATTTGCGCAGCAATTTTTCAATGCAATTTTGGAATTAAAAAGAAAAAAAAAAACACCATATTTACCCCAATTTTGTATAATGTGAAAGATGATTTTTTAGGCAGAGTAAATAGATACCCAACATGTGATGCTTTAAAATTGCGCACACTCGTGAAATGGCTCCAAACTTCGGTACTTAAAAATCTCCATAGGCTATGCTTGAGAAATAAACAAACAATCAGGGGGTTTGTCCTCTTTTTTTAATAAATTGATTTTACCTTGCTGCACTTAGAGGGCGCCGTCTCTCTCTCTTTCTGTTTATGCTTGAGAAATGTTTACAGCTTACCAATTCAGAGCTAAAGAGGAAGTCTGGTGCTAGAAATATCGCTTGCATTGATACCTATGCCGGTGTTTCATCACATATGGGGACCCATCACATTTGGCTACCTGCTGGAGCGCGCATGCGCGCCGCCGCCATATGCGTCCAACAGTTTTAGGACAAAAGAGCACACTAAAACCGTAATGGAAGTGACGTTCCGTCGCCGACATCTTGCTACACCCCGCACTTCTCCATAGTAAGGATACACTGAGAAGGGGGAAAGCGGACATCTTCTTACACCCCCTGGAGTCTTGCATTTTACACTTATTTTTAGCAGTAAAGTGAGTTTATCTAGTGAAATACAGTACTTACAATTCCGTCTGACTCGTTAGATGTTGAATTTTAAAAGCAGCGTCAAGCCTGCTTATGTCATAGGTTTGCTAATCTGACAGAATTTCGCTGCTTTTAAAATTTAACATCTAACCAGTCAGACGTAGTTCTAAGTACTGTATTTCACTAGATAAACTCAGTTTACTGTTACAAATAAGTGTAAAATGCAAAACTCCGGTGGGTGTAACAAGATGTCCACTTTCCCCTTCTCAGTGTATCCTTACTATTGAGGAATGCAGGATGTAGCAAGATGGCAGCGACAGAACGTCACTTCGTTACACATAGTGGCGGGTCGCCTAATCTGATGAAACAACAGTGTTGAAGCGCATATGGCGATGTTGCGCATGCACACTCCAGTTGGTAGCCAAATGTGATGGGTCGCCATATGTGACGAAACACCGGCACCAGAATTGATGTCATGACGTCGCTTTCGGCCTCCGAGGGTCATAGAGATGGCCAGGGACAATCTGGTGTGAGAACGGAGAAGCACTGGAGGGCAGCGGGAGGTGACATTATGATTGTTTCTACTGTGCAGGGGATTGCCTGCTGAAAACAAAGATATCTGGATGATGCCTGCAGCACTTCAAGTCACAGATGTCATATGACGGTGACCCCGGTGAAGTGGTCACGTATTTTTCCCTACAAAAGTGAACTTATCTCTTAACCGCAGTTAACAAAAAAATTGTATATCGATGGCCATGGTGATTTTCAGGCAATTTCAACAGCTTTCTTATGCAAAAACTGACAAACTTTCTGTTTAAGTTATGCAATTATCATAGTTGTTTAGGGTAGAAATAGATCTTAAGCTATTGAAGCACTTGAGCTGCTTGGCCATTTTATCTGGTTCACAACCATATTGCTTTAAATAGGGGAGAACAGAATTTTCTATAACTTGTGCAAGGTTAAAAAATGGGAATCTCTCTTGCACATCTTTAACCACTTGCCGCCCGCCATATAGCAGAATGACGGCGGCAAAGTGGTTTCAATACCCTAACTGGGCGTCATATGACGTCCTCAGGATATCAAGCCGCTGCGTGCCCCCGGGGGCGCATATCGCGGGGGTCGTTGTTGCGGTGTGTCAGTCTGACACCCCGGAACACCGATCTAGGTAAAGGGTCTCTGACGGAGACTCTTTACCACGTGATCAGCCGTGTCCAATCACGGATGATCACGATGTAAATAGGAAGAGCCGGTAATCGGCTTTTCCTCACTCGCATCTGACAGACGCGAGTAGAGGAGAGCCGATCGGCTGCTCTCCTGACAGGGGGGTCTGTGCTGATTGTTTATCAGTGCAGCCCGCCCAGGACCACCAGGGACGCAACCACACTGGACCACCGGGTATGCCTCCCTAGACCCCCAGGGAAATGCACATCTGTGCCCAGGCAGCTGCCAATCAGTGCCCACGGACAATGCCTACCACTGCCAGTGCCACCTATCAGTGCCACCCATAAGTGCCCATCTTTACATCCTTCCAGTGCCCACCTGTGCCACCCATGAGTGCCCACCAGTGCTGCTTGTCAATGCCCATGAGTGCCACCTACCAGTGCCCATCAGTGCCGCATATTGGTCCTCGTCAGTGCCTGCTAATTGGTGCGCCTTATCAGTGCCAATAGGTCTGTTGTTTTTCAAGCTCTCTAGCAGAATGTATCAGTTTACATGGATGGGACCAACCATTTAAAGCGGACGTTCAGTCATTTTTTTTTCAACTTTCCTTCTATTAAATCTTCTGCCCTTGTTGTTGTTTTAACTTTGGATAGTAAAACATTTATTTTCTGCCAGTAAATACCTTATACAGCCCACTTCCTGTTTCTTGTCTGGTCGTTAGCCTAGGCTTATAAAATCATGCACAGCTCTCTCTCTCTCTCACTCGCGTGAGAGTTTGCCAGAAAGGGAGAGTGATGAGTCATAAGAGGGCCAATGAGAGCTGCAGAGCTGAAGGTGTGCCTTTGTGTGTCTGTATAAATCCAGGATGTGAACAGGCAGCAGCTTCAGCTGCCCACAGTTAAAATGGTTGCAGCCAGATTTCTGCAGCATATTTGGCAAGTACAGAATCACAGTATATATAAAATAATATGCAAAGTGGTTGGAGGGAAGCTTCAGAATGGCAAAAATGTTTTTATTACAAATTATGTGAGCAGACTGCCGTTCCTGTTTAACACTGACAGGGGTGAATAAAATGATCAGCTTTTATTTATTCATGTAAAACATTTATCCCAAAAGGAAAAAAACTGTTGCTGTAACTGATTAGAAAGTGTGAGCTGATGTTTGGCTTCAATTTGTTATTGTGTTTAAATCTTCTAGTACATCTAAAGCCCCATACACACGGTCGGATTTTCCAACGGAAAATGTCCTATCGGACAATGTTGTCGGAAATTCCGACCGTGTGCAGGCTCCATCTGACTTTTTCCGTCGGATTTTCCGACGGACAAAGTTTTATCTCCTGCTCTCAAATTTTCCGACAACAAAGTCTTATTGGACTTTTTCCGATTGTGTGTAGCGAATTCCGACGGACAAAGTGCCACGCATGCTCAGATCACATTACAAGACCAAAGCTATTGGCTACTAGCCTCTACGTAGTCCCGTCGTACGCAACGAACGTCACCACGTTCAGAATGATCGGATTTTCCGACAACTTTGTCCGACCGTGTGTACGCAAAACCAGTGTCAGACAAAATCCGATGGATTTTGTGGTCGGATTTTCCGACCGTGTGTACGGGGGCATAACACTTTCTCTCCCCCACCCCGCCCCACCCAGACAGACAAACAATGCTGCTGTCTGCTTTGCCTCCTGTTCTCGTTCATCCAGAATTGTGTCTCACTAATACAGGAGGTGGGTTACTGGCCAGATCACCAGGTGAAATCAGAGGGAAAGCTGCAATATACAGTGCTTTTTAAAAAGTATGTGCCCTTTCCTAATTTTTTTTTTTTACATATAAATCACACTTAACCACTTGACCACTGGGCACTTAAACACCCTTAATAACCAGACCAATTTTCAGCTTTCGGTGCTCTCACATTTTGAATGACAATTACTCAGTCATACAACACTGTACCCATATGAAAATTTTTACTTTTTTCACACAAATAGAGCTTTCTTTTGGTAGTATTTAATCACCGTTGGGTTTTTTATTTTTTGCGCTATAAAAGAAAAAATACTGAAATTTTTGTTAAAAAAAAGAATTTCTTCGTTTCTGTTATAAAATGTAGCAAATTTGTAATTTTTCTATAAATTGTGGCCAAAATTTGCTTCATATCCTTGGTGAAAATAAGTAGAAATTGGGGTATATTATTTGGTCTTTGTGAAAGTTATAGAGTCCACAAGCTATGGTGCCAATATCTGAAAATATCTGAAAACTGATCACGCCTGAAGTACTGACGGCCTATCTCATTTCTTGAGTCCTTAAAGCGGGACTGTACTGAAATTTTTTTTTTTTTTAAAAGCCAGCAGCTACAAATACTGCAGCTGCTGACTTTTAAAAAACGGACACTTACCTGTTCCAGGGTCCAGCGGTGTCGGCAGCAGAGGCCGATCGATCGCTCGGCTCTCTGCTGTAGCCGGCGCCATTCTCGGTAAGGGAATCAGGAAGTGGCTTCACTTCCCGATTCCCTACTGCGCATGCGCGAGTCGCGCGGCGCAATGAGAATATTCAGCGCTGTCTGCCGGGACACGTGTGTGTCCCGGCAGACAGTGCGCTGGGACAGGAACTTACGTAAACTCCCGTGGGAGTTTATGCCGGAAGTGGGTGCAGATACCTGTCTTAGACAGGTATCTGCACCCCCCTCCCCCCTGAAAGGTGCCAAATGTGACACCGGAGGGGGGGAGGGTTCCGAAAAGCGGGAGTTCCACTTTAGGGTGGAATCCCGCTTTAACATGCCAGAAAAGTACAAATACTCCCAAAATGACCCCCTTTTTGGAAAGAAGACATTCCAAGGTATTTAGAAAGAGGCATATTGAGTTTTTTGAAGTTGTCATTTTTTCCCACAATTCTTTTCAAAATCAAGATTATTTTTTTCTTTTTTTTTTTTTCCACAAAATTTTCATATTAGCAGGTTATTTCTCACACACAGCATATGCATACCACAAATTACACCCCAAAACACATTCTGCTATTACTCCTGAGTACGGCGAGACCACGTGTGAGACTTTTACACAGTGTGGCCACATACAGAGGCCCAACATGCAGGGAGCACCTGTAGGCATTCTGGAGCACATTTCTCTCCTACATGTAAAAATCATAATTTATTCACTAGAAAATTACATAGAACCCCAAAACATTATATATGTTTTTTTAGCAAAGACCCTAGAGAATACAATGGCGGTCATTGCAACTTTTTATCTCGCACGGTACTTGCGCAGAAATTTTTCAAACGCGTTTTTTTGGAAAAAAAAAAATGTTTTGTGCTTTACAAAAACAAAACAAGTAAAGTTAGCCCAATGTTTTTGCATAATATGAAAGATGAAGTTACGTCGAGTAAATAGATACCTAACATGTCACCCTTCTAAATTGCACACACTCGTGGAATGGCGCCAAACTTCGCTACTTAAAAATTCCCATAGGCGACGCTTTAAAATGTTTTACTGGTTACATGTTTTGAGTTACAGAGGAGGTCTAGGGCCAAAATTATTGTTCTCGTTAACGTTCGCATCGATACCTCACATGTAAGGTTTAAACACCGTTTTCACAGTTTTCATGTGGGCGGGACTTACGTATGCGTTCTCTTCTGCATGCGAGCACACGGGGACAGGGCGCTTTAAACAATTTTTTTTTTTTTATTGTTCAATTTACTTTATTTATTTTAGTTTGACACTTTTTCCCCAAAATTTTTTTTTGATCACTTTTATTCCTATTACAAGGAATGTAAACATCCCTTGTAATAGGAATATGGCATGACAGGTCCTCTTTACAGTGAGATATGGTGTCAACAAGACCCCACATCTCACCTCTGGGCTGAAAAGCCTGAAATAAAAAAATAAAAAAATGATCCTGGCTTCGATCGTAGCGGTGAGTCGGTAGAAGCACCGGAGGGCGGCGGGAGGGGGGGGATGTCCCCTCTTGCCGCTCGTAAGAACAATCAAGCAGAGGAACAGCCATTATGATCATTCTTATGGTGTAGGGAATCGCCAGCTGAAAAAGCTGATATCTGAATGATACCTGTAGCTGCAGGCATCATTCAGATATCCCCGCACAAAGTCAAGGACGTCATATGACAGCCGGCAGGCGGGAAGTGGTTAAAACGCATTTTTTTTTTTAACACAAAGTTGTCCATTTATACAATATTTCTAACACATAGCATACATACATACCAAAAATGACACCCCAAAATAGATTCTTCTACTCCTCCTGACTACGGCAATACCACTTGTGTGAGACTTCCGCAATCTGGCCACATACAAAGGCCAAGTACAGCCGAGTATGGCTGAGCATGGCTGGGTATCACTAAGTATGGCAGAGTATGGCAGGGTATCGCAGAGTATCGCAGGGTATTGTCTTGTATCGCAGGGTATTGCATGGTATCGCAGGTTATGGCAGGGTATTGCAGGGTATTGCAGGATATTGCAGGGTATTGCTGGGTATTGCAGGATATTGCAGGGTATTGCTGGGTATTGCTGGGTATTGCAGGATATTGCAGGGTATTGCAGGGTATTGCTGGGTATTGCAGGGGGCGCGCGAGAGCGGAATTCTGGGAGGATGTCACTGTATGCCCTCCCAGAGTTAAGCAACCGCCCTGTAGCCGTCATTCGGCTATGGGCCGATTGTTAAGTGGTTAAAAAATGGAAACATTCATGTTGAAACTAGATTAACATTAACTCATCCTGCTCTCCGATGATCAGACTTGTCCTGACACCCCCCCCCCCCTGAAAACAGCCATTCACTGGGAAGATCAGTATACTGTTGTTTCACTTCCCCCAGCTCTTATGCAGCTGAAAAAAGAAAGGAATGTGATAACTTATAAAAGAGATAAAAACACATTATAAATACCTTTTTCTTTACTATATATACACAAATATTTTGCCTTCCTTTTCTGTTTTAAACTGAAAGGATTGTTTTACAAGGTGATCATTTACAATCACTTTAACTTGGGATTCCTCATCATCTAAACTGATAGTCTTTGTATGTGCTTCCTATAGAGCTTAAATAAGCCAAAAAAAAAATTTCAGTTTAAAACAAAGGATGGAAGATGATGTCCCATCAAGTTTTTTTTTTTTTTTTTGCTGACTGTAAAGCTGGGGAGATTTTCTTTCACTTCCTGTCATGGGGATATAACAGGAATGGAAGGAAACCTCTCCAAAGTGAAAGTAAGGCCTATCTTAGAAAGCTGTCATAGGAACAGGTGTCCCAGTAGGATAATTTTTCCTATCTCATTTCCTATCACAACTTTTGGATTTCCCCTTTCATTTTGTTTTGGTAAAATGTTTGTTATACTTACCTGCTCTGTGCAATGGTTATGCACAGAGCAGCCCCGATCCTTCCCTTCGTAGGTCCTCAGCCAGAAATCATGGCTCCACCCCGCACCAAGTGCCCCCATAGCAATCCACTTGCTATGGGGTGCACTCGTTCGTGATCGCTCCCGAGCTGGCTCTGTGTGTCCATGTACACCCCCGTGTTACTGTCTGTGATTGACAGCAGTGGGAGCCTGTTCAGTTGGAAATCTGTGCGCTGATCCCCGGTGAGCAGGCGGATTACTTGGCCATCGATGGCCATTCGATACTTGTGTTACTTACGTGTCTGATCCACCTGATCCACTTATGCAAAACAGACACAGCCCACTGTCCTCTTTGGGCGGTTGGATGTAAATGGCCATCCGATCCAGATGGCCATTCGATCTCTTAGATGTATGGGGAATGGATTCCCATCTGTTTTTGCCAGATAGGATTGGAATGAACACATGTCTGTTGACAACCACCCCTCTATAGAGGGCAACTGACAGGCGGACCAGATCGGACCCATGTGAAAGGAGCCTAAAGCTCGTAGTACCTTGTATTTCTATACTGGTGTGCATCTATATAATTATGGTTAATGTTATATGCTGGTTGCAGTAGTTCTTCTGCTTCCAATTACTTTGATTAGATTACTGATTCATTCTTTCAAAAGGAAATCCCCTCTGTTCACAGAGGCCGTGTCCTGGGTGGTGGCACTGCCAACTTTTTTTCTTTCAATAATTTTTAATAAAGGTTTAAGCATACATATCAAACAGTAAGCAAATGTGTGTCTTAGATTACAACATACTTTTACATAACAGTCCAAGAAGACTGCAAAATGTCCTACATAGACATAAGAGATGGTCAAAAAAATTTAAAGTACATGCCATCTGTTCATGAGCTGGTGGCACAAAGTATGACATATAGACCAAACCATTGTACCCTGATCTCCAGGCAAGCCAAGTAAACAGATACAGAAACGAGTATAAAGACAACCAAGTCAAAGAGTGAGAGTGAGAAAATAAGGTAAAAGATAGAAGAAAGATGTATTGGAGTCCCAAGGAGGATACAAGACAAGTGCCATATACTAAAACAATCCCGAACCCTTACAATTCAATATGCATATAGCGCTCCCAAGGGTTCCATACCTTTTGTGTCCGTTGTTCAGGACACATTATCCAGGAGACTTTTTGCTGCACCTGTGCCACCGGACGGAAGTCCTCATCTGATGCCTAGCAATAGTCAATTTGGCTGCTGGGAGAATAAAGAATGCCAACCTTTGTTTGGCTTTAGGAACTTGAGCAATAGGCTCATTCAGTAAGGCAATCTCCAGGGATTTAGGAATAGAGACTTCAGTCACCTGTCTCTGAAGGGAAAAACCTTATTCCAAAAGCCCCAGAATTGGGGGCATTACCCCGAAGACGTTAAGCGTGAAGCCTAGCATATGACAACCCTTGAAACAGATCAAAGAGGTCCCTGGGTAAATTTTCGCTAACTGGGTGGGAATCAGACACAACACTGTGTCTTTACCTTACCATTGGCTTCGATCAATGATACATTTAAGATGCCCTTATAGGAACTTAATAAAAAAAATGCTAATTATACATAGTTCTTTCTAAGCCCAAATCGGCCTCCAAGGAAGATATATATGGAAGCTTAAAGTGTTTCTAAAGCAGAGGTCTCAAACTGACGGCCCTCCAGCTGTTGCGGAACTACAAGTCCCATCATGCCTCTGCCTGACGGAGTCATGCTTGTAACTGTCAGCCTTGCAATGCCTCATGGGACTTGTAGTTTGCAACAGCTGGAGGGCAGCCAGTTTGAGACCCCTGCTCTAAAGGCTCAAGGTTTTTTACCTTCATGCATTCTATGCAGCAGCCCCCCGAATGCTTACCTGAATCCCAACTCGATCTAGTGATGTGCACGACCATTGGCTCCTGCTGCTGTCAATCACAGCCAGTGAGAGGGGGCAAGGCCTAACTGTGACTGTGTGTGTGAATAGACATAGACAGACATTGCTGTTGGGATACTCGGCAAGAGGGAGGGGCCAGGAGCTCCAGCAGGGGACCTGAGAAGAGGAGGATTGGGGCTGCTCTGTACAAAAACATTACACGGAGCAGTATAACATGTTTGTTATTTTAAAACAAAAAAACATCCCTTTAATATCACTTTAACTGATGTATCCAACATTAGGCCATATATGGTGAAGATTCTCTGGGACTACCAACTTTATCAAACCCACTTTCCACTTAGCGCAGGTTCCGGTTCTCTTATTTACCTACAGGTTTAGCACAAAATACTGTTTGGGGGGGACAATTTTTCATAACTCCAGAAAAATCAGGCTACACAACACAATGTGTTCTGTCCATCAAGGGTTCTCCTGATTGGTGTTGTACTCGGCAGCTGGGGATGGGATTTGCTTGAATCCCATCTTCTGCTCTGGTAGTTTAGGGAAATGTTAGTTCTTGTAGTTCCATGGCAGCTGAAGAGCTCATAGGAGACCAATACCACAGTTAAAAACTGAAAAATTCTAGAAAAAAAAAACATAAATTGCAGCCTCACTGTGCCCATCAAACGCAGCCACTGTGACATCAAACGCAGCCACTGTGACATCAAACGCAGCCACTGTAACATCAAACGCAGTCACTGTGCCCATCAAATACAGCCACTGTGCCATCAAACGCAGCCACTGTGCCCATCAAACGCAGACACTGTGCCCATCAAACACAGTCACTGTGCCCATCAAACGCAGTCACTGTGCCCATCAAATGCAGACACTGTGCCCATCAAATGCCGCCAGTGTGCCATCAAATGCTGCCAGTGTGCCCATCAAATGCTGCCAGTGTGCCCATCAAATGCCGCCAGTGTGCCCATTAAATGCTGTCACTGTGCCATTGAATGCCACCACTGTGACCGCCCACTCGCACGCCGTCTGCCCGGGACTTACCCTGTCTCGGTGGGGCAGCGAATGATGGCGACGAGTGGGATCCTCCATGCGTCTCCTGCCGTCCTCTCCTCCCGTCCTCTCCTCCTGATAGGCATCCAATAGCGGCGCCTGTCGTTTCAGCCAATCAGGTGACGGGTAACAGACCCGAGCACCTGATTGGCGGAGAGGCGGTTCAGTGTTAGGAAAGCGAAAATGAATTTGCTGTTCTAACACACCTGGGTGAACTGTGAGTGCCAAGCCTGGTGCTCGCAGTGCACCTTTTTTGACACCTATTAGAGCCTATGGCTCTAATCAGGTGCTTCAAAAACATCCCTGCCGCTGTAATTCAGGCGCCCGACACCTGAAAAGAGTCTAGGGGGTGGCAGCGGTTATGGATAGATTCATGCTATGCATGAATCTATCCATTGGTCATAGAGGGGGTGGCTGGAGAGAGGAGGTGGCGCCTGTGCGCCCTTATGGATGCACCGCCACTGGCAACAATACCCAAATATAGTTAGAGCCACAACAAAGGGAGGAGATTTGGAACCTATAAAAGAAAAACTACAAATCCATTGACTGCCTAAATTATATTCAAACTTCGGTTTCAAATCATTATTTGTTTAAAAGCTGCCCAAGATCAGAGCAGTGGGTGAATATCTGGGAATATCTATTTTCTGTGACAGTTTTTTTTAAGATTTTGACTAAAAATATCTATTTTCCACTGTGATAAATTGAAATAAACATATCTAACTGAAATACATACTCAAATTTGCCTGAAATAATTGTACATGTACTCCATGCTATACCAAACATTCCACAAAATTATCTTCATATAAGTTAATGTGTAAAATAAGTTAATGTGCCCGCAGTGTTGCTAGGACACGGCGAGACCCAATCTCTGTAAAGAGCTGCGTCCGCGGCTCTTTAACCATGTGATCAGCTGTGTCCAATCACAGCCGGTCACATGTAAACACGGAGATGCCAGTAATCGGCGCTCCTTGCCTCACAGTGACAAAGTGTGTGGCGAGGAGAGCCGATCAGCGGCATCTCCTCACAGGAGACATCTATACATGTAATCAGTGCCAGAGATGAGTGCTCACCAGTGCCAGCAATCAGTGCCCACCACTGCCAGCAATCAGTGCCCACCACTGCCTATAAGTGCCACCAATCAGTGCCTATTAGTGATGCCAGTCCGTGCTGGCTATCAGTCCTGCCTATCAGTGCTGTCCATCAATGCCCATAAGTGTCGCCCATGAGTGCCACCCATCAGTACCGCCTATATGTGCTGCCTATCAGTGCCACCTAACAGTGCCCCCTATCAGTGCTTATCAGTGCTACCTATCAGTGCCCATAAGTGCAGCATATTAGTGCCTCCTCATCAGTGCCACCTCATCAGTGCCCATAAGTGCCAGCTCATCAATGCCCACCAGTTCAGCCTATCAGTGCCCATCAGTGCTGCCTCATCAGCGCACATCAGTGAAGGAGAAAAAGTTTAAAAAAAAAAATTTCCATTTTTTTTTTTGGTAAAAAAAAAACCCAGCAGTGAATAAATACCACCAAAAGAAAGCTCTATTTGTGTGAAGAGAATGATAAAAATGTCATCTGGGTACAGTGTAGCATGACCGCAATTGTCAAAGTGTGACAGCGCTGAAAGTTTGAAAAATGGCCTGGGCAGGAAGGGGGTGTAAGTGCCCTCTAGGCAAGTGGTTAAATATGGCTTGTGCTGGACTGCTATGCCAATGCCCCCACCCCTTCAGTATAATAATCACACCACAACAGATTGGAGTTAATTGACTATAGCAGCCTTTTATTAACCAAAACATAAATAACAAATGAATAACTGATCAATAACATATTAACATGATATATATATGCATAAAGAATGGAGCCACAAGATCCTAATAGGCATCAAAACAAAGGACAGTACCCGCATGTCACTTCTCAGGCCTCCAGCCGCAAAACCACAGAATCTGAGACAACTCGCAGATATGCATCCCACCTACAGAGAGCCCTACCTCAGACGGGTCCCTACACCGTACCTTTTGTGCCCATATGAACCTAAAAGGTCCTTGCACTCCGCCAGTCGCCATACCAGGCTTCTCACAACAACCAAATTACCCAACACGGAAAACCAACAAAAAACAGGGGGGGCAGGAAGTTGTTCCAACTGAAGACCACCCGGCTAGCAAACCACAGCCCCCAAAACTCCACCCATCCCTGACCTTGCTCCAATCAGATAAACTTTACTTGCTTATTTTGCACAGCCAAACTTTCATTAATCCTCCTATACCCAAGCCTGTTTAACCCATGCTGTCTATTGCTTTTTTTGTTTTACTCTGGGCCTCTCTTTCTTTGCATTATGCAAGTCTGCTGCAAGTTCTGGTTCAGTTATGTTGTGTAACATTCATCCCACCACAGGGGGTCACTGTGACTTACAGAGCTCTTGCTGTAGACTCACCACTGCAACTTTGCTAGAGACTTGCCATGTAAATGTGCTACAAATTGGAAAAGTGTCAACTAGAACTTGTGCTTCAAGTGCTCTGCAAGTGTACAACTTACCAGGGAATGTGCAGCAAGTTATCAAGACTTACAATTCAACACTGACACACATTTGTGGGAAGTTATCCTTCCTATCTGGGATACAGGAAGCAAAAGAGGGGTGACAAGTTCCATGGGGACACATAAGAGCCCCAGCAGGAGATTTTACTTCACTTCCACCTGAAGAGAGACACAGGGGTTGGTTTACTAAAAAGGTAAATGGTCTGTGCACTGCTAATACAGGTCCTCTAGATATGAGGGGAACATGCAAAGAAAATAAAAAACTGCATTTTTGCTTGCACATGATTGGATGATAGAAATCAGCAGAGCTTCCCCTCAGATCTTTCTTCTTTTTATTTTATTTTTTTTAGCTTAATTCAAAGGTGCCACTACAATGCCATTCACCTTCCTTAGTCCTATATATACACATCTATAGATCTCAGATCTAGAGAAACTTCACTTGCAGTGCACTTCTAGTACAAAATATATTTGTCTTTAGTAAATCAACCTCACAGAGAGCAATTCTAACCTAAACCCGACTTCCTTTCCCTATCCAGTACTTTAAAGTGGTGTTTCCCCCCCAAAAAAAAAAATTGCTTAAAATTTCTAAAAAAAAAAATAATAATAATATGGAAAAAATGGAAAAAAAATAAAATTGAACTCACCTCTTTTTTTTTAACTTTATATTTTTATTCATCATTTTCAATTTTACAACATAAGCATCATACATAGCATAAAACGTTCTTACATCTATACTTTGTCCAAATATCAATACAGTAGGTAGTTAAACCACTCATCCTCTAATATTCTGGGAGGAGAGTAGGGGGAGTACAACTATTTTTGCTAGAAAGGAGTAAACACAATATTGCTCCAACATGTATATCCTCTCCCTCTTCCCAAATAACACAATCTGTTTACTATTTCCCCCACATTTATTCATTCACGTAGCTTACCCATTCACATCACACATCTACCTTCACGCATGTCTCTTTGTATAGTTCAAATTTATTCTTCTATTTATTATGTGTCTATTTTCTTTTTTTCACACCAAGTTTTCCACAACCTTTCAAATTTATTAATACTCCCCTGTCTTATATAAAGTGTTTTTTCTTTTAATACCATACTATTCACAGCTTGCTCCCATTCTCTACTGCATGGAGGGGTGGGCGACTGCCATCTCTGGGCTATAAGTTTACGCGCCTGAAACAGACATCTCAGAATTGCGATATTAGTGTCATTAGGTCTTCCTTTCCCAGCCATCCATCCTAGTACACAAATCTCAGGTTCTGTCTCAAAAGCGACACCAAAAACCTGAGAAATTGTTTCCACTAACTCCAGCCAATAGCGATGCAGCTTGGGACATCTCCAAAACATGTGTATCATGTCTCCCTCCATTCTTCCACACCTTGGGCAGGAGGGGTCTATTCTACTACCAAAGCTAAAGAGCTTTTTCGGGGTAAAGTAGGCTCTGTATAGAAGGAACAAGTGCGACATCTTTTGAGGTGGAGAGAGAGAAACCCATGGAGCTAGTTCAAGGATCCTGTCCCATTGGTTATTTGTGATGTTAACCCTGTCTCTTACCCATTTATCTCTAGAGACAAAGGTATGCTGGCCGCCCCTGGCTTCTTTATGTAGGATCAAGTACGTCCCTGAGGTCAACCCCTTTGTTACTTGTGTTTGCACTATTCTCACTAGTGTCGATATATTACCCCATTCTACTGGTGAGTCCTTGAATTGTTGTGCAAGTGCATGCCTTAGTTGGAGGTATCGAAAGAAAGATTTCCTCGGTATTAAAAACTCCGCTCTGAGCTCTTGAAATGTTTTTAATTGCCCATTGGAAAAAAGCTGATATAGATATTTTATATCTCTTCGTTCCCACTCCCTAATTGGTCCTATTTTTTGTACCTCTCTCAAATTATTGTTCTTCCACAGTGGTGAGTATTCCGTATAGCCTCTACATCCCAGTATTCCCTTAACCGCTACCCATACCTTGTTCATTAGGTCTAGGGTGGGAATTCCCTGTATCTCTGTACCTGCTTCCATGATTTCAACCGATTGTCTATTTAGGAGTGCCTGGAGCAAGTTTCCCCCCGCCCCAGTGCCCCTCATATATTGTAATTGGGCTGCTAAAAAATATCTAAACAGGTGTGGGATTGCCACTCCCCCTTCATTAGTTGGAAGTTGAAGGATTTTTAGACTGATACGCGCCACGCCACCCTTCCATATCAGTTCTCTAAATATAGTGTCAAATCTATTGAACCATTTTTTATAAACCCATACCGGGGAATTAGCTAGAATATACAAGACTTGTGGGAGAAAGATCATTTTAATAAGATTACACCGGCCCATCGAGGAAAGAGGGAACCTCTTCCAGATCCTAGTTTTCTCTTTAAACCTGGTCAACAGAGGGGACAAGTTATTTACTATATAGGCTTTGGGATCTCTCGCAATAATTACACCCAGGTATTTCATCTGGGTTACTACTTGCAGTCTACTGGCTTCTTGAGGTAGTGGGCTGTGTAGGGGGTCCACTGGTAGTAAAGTGGACTTTCCCCAATTAATGTTCAAGCCTGAAAATTCACCAAATTCGCTGATTTTACACATGGTTTGTTTCAGGGAGTTCTGTACATCACCAAGGAGTACAAGTAGACGTCTGCGAATAGGACTACCTTTTCCTCTTCCCGGCCTCTCATAAACCCCCTAATCTCTATACAAGAACGGAGAGATATAGCCAGGGGTTCAATTGCAAGAGCAAACAAGAGGGGGGACAAAGGGCATCCCTGCCTCGTCCCCCTTAGCAACTGAAACCCCGCAGAATGTTCATTGTTAATCCTCACCCTAGCTTCTGGTGATTTATACATAATTTTTACCCATTTAGAAAATATTGGCCCTATTTGAAACTCACTCAGGGTCCTCCATAAGTAGCCCCATTCCAATGTGTCAAAAGCTTTAGCGGCATCTAGCGAGAGAATAGCTCTATGTCCCTCGTCTTCCGTTGGGATTTGTAAATTTAGGTGTACTCGTCTGATGTTTATATTAGTTGACCTACCAGGAATAAATCCTGATTGGTCAGGATGGACTAGGTCTTCTATCACCCCGTTCAATCTGGACGCCAAGATCTTTGCCAAAATCTTGGCATCCAGATTAAGGAGGGAGATAGGCCTATACGATGAAGGGTCCAATGGATCCTTGTCTTCTTTTGGAATGACGATTATAGTTGACTCCCTCATAGAACGGGGAAGCTCCCCTTCAACCAGCGCCCAATTGAGTGTCTTCAGCAGCTCGGGAAGCAAAACGTCTCCAAAACGGCGGTAGACCTCAACCGGTAGGCCGTCCGGCCCGGGAGATTTCTGGGTCGCCATTGCCTGTACCGTATGTTGTATCTCTTCTAATGTAATAGGAGCATCCAGTTTGCTCCCAGCATTTTCAGAGAGACGGGGAATCGTCAGATCTTTAAAGAAAGTTCCCATTGAACCGTCCATCTCTTCCTGAGTAGAACTATAGAGATTTTTATAATACTCTTTAAAAGAATCCACAATTTCTGGGGTATTGGTGGTTATTCCCTTTGTCGGCGTATTAATCATTGGCACTAGTGATGAAGGAGAATTAGCTTTCACCAATTGCGAAAGCATCCGACCTACACATTCCCCCTCCCCAAAACTAACTTGTTTTTGGAATATATATCTCTTTTCTGCTTTCCCCATCATTATCCAGCGATAGACCCGTTGTGCCTCTGTCCATGCCCCAAGGTTCCCCACTGATGGATCTTTAATAAATTGTTCTTCTGATTGTGTCACCCTTTGTGCTGCCTCCTCCTCCCTTCTATTGGACTCTCTCTTAATTACTGAAATCTGTTGGATCAAAAGGCCCCTAAGAAATGCCTTTAAGGTGTCCCAAATGACCCCCTGTGATGCTGTTCCGTTGTTTAGGTCTATAAACTCTGTCATAGCCTTTGTTACTTCCTGCGATTCCCCAATAAGTTCCAGCCAAGCTGGACTAATTTTCCACTCCCTAGGTTGATTTTCCCCACCAATCTCCACAGATATTGTCATTGGGGAGTGATCCGAGAGACCTCTCGGCATATATTGGGGGCCGCAAGATATAATAATTGCCTCATCATTCCCCAATACCATATCTATTCGAGAGAGTGTGGAATGTGTGGAGGAGAAACATGAGTAAACCCGATTTCCCGGATTATGTAGTCTCCATAAGTCCCTCAGGCCCATTTCTCCCATTACATGGATCAATCGTTTATCCGCTAGGCCTCTCCCTTGATTTGATTGTGAGAATCTATCTATATCCTGGTCTATGACCATATTGAAGTCTCCCATCATGAAAATCGGGATACTAGGTTTATCCAACACAAACTCTGCTAAGTCATAGAAGATGTCCGGTTTGAAAGGTGGTGGTATGTACACACTAGCTAGGACAAAGGTTTTATTCTCTACTTTGCAGTATAGAAAAATGTATCTCCCGGATTCATCAATCTTATTCTGGAGACAGGTAAATGTTACGCCCTTCTTAATAAAAATACTAACCCCCCTTGAGTAGGACGTGTGAGTAGAATGGTATTGGAATTGAAAGTCCCTCCACCCCAAGTGAGATAGAGCAGTACTTGAAAAATGTGTTTCCTGTAAACACAGGATAGAAACCCCAAGTGCTCTTACTGTATTCAATACTGCTGCCCTTTTCCCCAAATCTCCTAAACCCCTTATGTTCCAGGAGCACAATGTGATAGCTTTCTTTTTTAACCGTGTATTACTAACCATATCCGTGAAATTGTCTGTTTATTACAAATCTATAAGCTCTACCTTTATTTTGTTGTGTTTTAATTTTTTTAAATTCCTGTGTTAGCCTATTAATGTCGTAAAAATAATAAAAACGTGTATTACTCAAAAAATTCAAGGTGAACAAATGTATTTGATACCTATCTTCCCCGTTAGAGACATGCTTCTTCCAAACAACCCTTCCTATTGCCCATTCATACCATCCATTCATACCTACCCCCCTACTAAACCATGCATACATTCTATCTTCCTCCAATTTCTTCCTCCCTGCCTTCCTAGGCCTACCCGGGGGCTTCCTATTGTGACCTATCCATGCATTCAACATACTTAATACATTCCCCTTGCCCCCTCCCATATCCCTCCCTTCTCCCCTCCCTACCCAGTCCCCCTCACCCCCACCACCAACAGAAAAAAAACTCACAACAACAACATAAAACTCTTGAGAACATTTCGCAAGGTCCCTCCAACAAAAAGAAGCTGGGGGTAACCTGTTCATTGCTCCCAACCTTCCACACCTCTCCCCCCTCCTCCCCTTTCCCTTTAGGACAAGGCAATTAAAGAATAAGAATTAGCCTTCCCGCCCGCCTAGGGGCTGGCCTGGATGGTATCTAGAAAAAAGCATTTTATTATATAAGTAATCACAATTTATAACCCTTCCTTTATCCTGTTTCATTGTATGTGGTTAGCCACTCATTCACCCCTTCTGGAGTATCAAAAAATGTAGTCCCCCCACTAACTGTTAATCGTAATCTAGCCGGGTATATCAATGCATATACTATGCGTGCCTGGCGTAGTTTACGTTTAATTTCAATGAATCTAGCTCTTCTCTTCTGCAATTCCGGTGAGAAATCCGGGTATACCGATACCCTAGTGCCATTATACATCATATTGCCCAGTTCCCTTGCCCTACGCATAATAGTCACTTTATCATTAAAGTGGAATATCTTAGCTATTAAAGGTCTGGGAGGGGAACCGGGCTGAGGAGGTCTTGCCGGGACTCTATGTGCCCGCTCTATTGCGAAGAAGGGGGAAAATACTTCTAAGCCCATTGTATCCCGAAACCATTTTTCCAGGAATCCTACTGCATCTACCCCCTCACTGTGTTCTGGGATCCCAAGGATTCGTACATTTTTCCGCCTTATCCTATTTTCCATCTCATCTATCCTAGTCTCCTGCCTACTTAGTTGCCCTCTCATGGCTGCCAGTTCTTTTTTAAGGGGATCCAAGTCATCCTCTAATAGAGCAACTTGCGTCTCTAGAGCTGTAGTCCTTTCCTGTGTAGTTTGTAAAAAAAAAAAGGAGAGACCCCCACGGCGGAGGGGGTGTATACAGTAATAAGATGTTACACAGCAGATTACCCAATATGCCAAAGTCTCCCTATCCCCAAATACTCAGTTTTCAGTGCTTGAGGGGTCCAGTGTTTCCCCAAAACTCGAATAAGGAGGGGGGAGACGAAACTGGGCCTATAGCAGCCTGGGGGCAGCAAACAAAGCGTGGATATATATTCTATAGTCCGGTATATGCAGGTAAGCCAGAAGAATGCAGGCTCTCGCCACTGCTGCTCTCACATACACAGTTTTTACCAGTTAGTTCAGCAGCAGGGGATTAATATGATAATACTTTATACTCTTAAATGCATATCTGGCATTGATGTTTTACATAAGCATTAAAGCATTAAAACCCGTGTACGGTGCCAATGTTTATAGGTAGCAAATTTTCCAGCAAAGGGGGAAAAGGGAACAGTCCATATATCTCCAGTAGTCACCGCAGCTTACCATACCATTACCATTATCACACAGTTCAGTCCCTTTGCTAAAACGGTATTTTAAATGGGATATTTTATATAGCACAGTCAATGCCCCTTTTTTCCTTCCCCTTTCACCTCTGTCCCATCCAATGTTGTTACTTATGCGGCTTACCCCTCTCTCTTGCTTTTTTTTTTTTTCTTTCCTTTTGGGCTGGCTGGCTGGGTACTTGCAGGCTCTAGTCACTGCGCCTCGCTCACATGCCTGTCAGCCCCATCAACAAAAAGCCACAAGTTTTTAATTTTTGTTTGGTAGCTCAGAGTAGCAGTGGGGGTATCCAATACCTGTAGGTTCAGTAGGAGTAGTGTATAAGTTCTATGGTAGAGCCAATATATAAAATTATACACTGAGGTACACTGGGATCGGATGAGACAGTTAGCTGCCGGCTCTCACCACTGCTTCAATTCAAATTTTTGAGGTGGGGATATCCGGTGGTTATATAGTCTTCAAGGGTATCAGTTCTAAAATTCGGTGGGGATATGCGGGGGGGTCGAGTAGTTCGTATAGATATATGCAGGCTCTCACCACTGCATTTCTTCACCAACAGTTTTTAGCCCTCCTCAGGCATACCCCACACCCCGCACTCACCGCACGCCTCCCGATAGTCCCCGCCACTTCTCCACGAGCTCCGCAAGCTTCGCTGTATCTCAGCCACAGCGGTCTCCCTTGATGCTCTGCCGAACACACCGCGCTGATCTTCCTAGCCGGTCCGGCTACTTCCGGAACGCAGACACACCAGAGCAGGAGGGAAAGTGGTAGGAGGACCGGAACGCCACTCAGCGTCACATGGGGTCACAGATCCCACCTCCCGGAGAACCAGCACGCCAGGCACGGTGAAGGGAGTTTAAGCAGCAGGTAAGGTCCTGGAAGGGGACGCACCATAGAGCCACTGGAGACCGCTCCTCAGATTCCCATCTCT
Source organism: Lithobates sylvaticus (assembly GCA_028564925.1). Classification (NCBI taxonomy): domain Eukaryota; kingdom Metazoa; phylum Chordata; class Amphibia; order Anura; family Ranidae; genus Lithobates; species Lithobates sylvaticus. The sequence continues at coordinate 217,009,983 of CM053033.1, forward strand.
CCTGGAGTTCACGTTGAGGTATATGTCTCAGATAAAAAAGCCGGTTTCCACCGCCTCTCTTTTCGGCCGCTATACTCCTCGGTTATGGGCTGGAGGCATCCTCTGTATTAGCAAGGAGCGGAGGGGAGAGGTCTGCACTCTCACTCACCAACACACATCCTCTTCCATCCGGTCACGCCCTCTGAACTCACCTCTAAATGCCTGTTGCTAGGGGGTCCCTCGTAGTATGCCTCCTTCAGTGCCCGGGCTGGTGACATCACTTCCCCTCGGCGCAGTCAGTCATCTGGGACACGTGACAGGTCCCAGGTGACTGCGCGGCGTATCACGGCGCGCGGCGCTGCTCGCGCATGCGCAGTGGGTGCCCGGCTGTGAAGCCACAGCCAGGTGCCCACAGTAAAAATGTCGGCGCCGCCGAGCAGAGCGGGAAACGAGTGGGGGCTTCGTTCCCCCGCATCGCTGGACCCTGGGACAGGTAAGTGTCTGATTATTAAAAGTACTGCAGCTGCTGACTTTTAAATTTTTTTTTTTAAGGGGCACCCCACTTTTACCACTTTCGGACCGTCCACCGTCGTTATACGTCGGCACTTTGAAGAGGAATATAGTTGTTATGGCAGCTGCCATAACCCCGGTATCCTCTTCTTCAGAGGGCGGTCCACTTCAAGATAAAAGTGATCTCTGCAGCGGATTCGCAGAGAGATCACTTTTATCGGCAGCGGGAGAGGCCCCCCCCCCCCCGTTGCGCTCCGGTGCCAGACATCGGTAGTGGCAGAGGCGATTGGATCCTCTCTCTAGCCTGACAGGGAGACGAGTGAGGGGAAGACGGCCCCCACCTGTCTCCATATCATTGCAGGGAAGAAATTACGCCAAAATGTCACACCGCCCATAGCTCTTATGCCGCGTACACACGGTCGGAATTTCCGATGGAAACAGTCCGATGGGAGCTTTTCATCGGATTTTCCGTGTATGCCCATCGGTCTTTTTCTGTCGGAATTTCCGATGTACTTTGGATTGAGAACCTGTTTTCCGACGGAAAACCTTTCTATCGGATTTTCCGATCGTGTGTATGCAATTCCGACACACAAAATTTGTACGCATGCTCGGAAACAATTTGACGCATACTCAGAAGTATTAAACTTCCCTTTAGTAGTGCTGTTGAACGTGTTGTATGCCGCTGTGTTATTGACCATCGGAATTTGGTGTGACCGTGTGTAGGCAAGACAGTTTGAGCGACATTTCGCCGGAATTCCGACAGGAAAACCATCAGAGCTTTTTCCGACGAGAATTCCGACCGTGTACGCGGCATAAAAAGGCCATTTTTTTCTTTAAAAAACGAAATTTCTTTTTTTTATTGCATTTTAGTGTAAATATGAAATCTGAGGTCTTTTTGACCCCCAAAACCCATATTTAAGAGGTCCTGTCATGTTTTTTTTTCTATTACAAGGGATGTTTACATTCCTTGTAATAGGAATAAAAGTGACACCATTTTTTTTTTTTTTTTTTTTAGAGAACAGTGTAAAAATAAAAAATAAAAGGTCAAATAAATAAGAAAAAAAATAATAATTTTTAAACACTCCCCGTCACGCCGAGCTTGCGTGCAGAAGCGAACGCATATGTGAGTAGCGCCCGCATATGAAAACGCTGTTCAAACCACACATGTGAGGTATCACCGCGATTGGTAGAGCGAGAGCAATAATTCTAGCCCTAGACCTTCCCTGTAACTCAAAACATGCAACCTGTAGAATTTTTTAAACGTCGCCTATGGAGATTTTTAAGGGTAAAAGTTTGTCGCCATTCCACGAGTGGTCGCAATTTTGAAGCGTGACATGTTGGGTATCAATTTACTTGGCGTAACATTATCTTTCACAATATTAAAAAAAAATTGTGCTAACTTTACTGTTGTCTTATTTTTTAGTTTAAAAAAAGTGTATTTTTTCCAAAAAAAGTGCGCTGGTAAGACCGCTGCGCAAATACGGTGTGACAGAAAGAATTGCAACGACCGCCATTTTATTCTCTAGGGTGTTAGAAAAAATAACAGTATATATATATATATATATATATATATATATATATATATATATATATATATATATAATGTTTGGGGGTTGTACGTAATTTTCTAGCAAAATAATTATAATTTTTATCTAGTAAACAACAAATCTTAGAAAGAGGCTCAGTCCTTAAGTGGTTAAAATAAGAAGTGTGTGGAGTTGGTTTCAGGCGTCTGTATTTGTTATGATAATGGAAAAAAAATCATCTTTTCTATTCTGAACTGCGAATGACAAAATGGCTGCCAGAAACAAGGCTTCAGTTCCTGTGCCAACCAATCACATCTCCCCGCTCAGTGATCATGGCCCAGGATCTGGAATTCCCCCACCCTGAGCTCCTCTGTCATCATGTTTGTCTGACATCTCAGCATTTTACTTTCACTTTCTCCCATTCTATTCCTCAACCAGCCAACCTTTTCACACTGCCTCTGCCCAGCAACTGGTGATCATCTGTGTATGAATTTTTCTATTGGATGTGAGATAATTATCACCCAATCAGCAGTGTCCTGTGTACAGAGTCTCCGCCTCCTGTACGGAGTATCAGTAGAAGTCGGTGAGGTGAGGGGACAGTTCGGGTTCCGTACAAAGAAGAGAATGAGGCTCTTTGTGGCCGCACTCCTCTGTGTGTCTGTCATAGGAGTCCATTCCGGTGAGTACAGTGCCGGTATATGGGGGGTGTGGAGGGTCTGTGTTATGCCGTGTATGAGATATAATATCTATCAGTACTGCACACACTACTATACAAACACTTTCCATATAATAGGCGACAAATGCAGAGCTTCCAGCGGTCCTTCATATGGGACTAAAGCCGGTGTTCTGTCAAGAAATGTCCGCTTATCGAATAGTGTCCGCCCCGTACTGTGCAGGCGCAGCGCTTGGGCAGTACGGAGGACAAGGAGATTCCGAAAATCTCTGAAGATGAACGTCGCCTGCGCGGTGAGTCGAGGTGTAAGCCCCACCATCCAAGTGGACATAGGGCTGCGCAGTTAGAGGGCCCCTCGCTTCGCTCGCCACGCTTCGGGCACGACCTCGCTGCGCTCGGCTCTTTTTTATTCTAACTCTATGTCCACTTGGATGGTGGGGCTTGTACCTCGACTCATGGCGCAGGCGCCGTTCATCTTCGGATATTTTCGGAATCTGCTTGTCCTGTGTACTGTGCATGCGCAGTACACAGCGGACAATATCCGATGGGGGACACAATCCGACAGGACACCGGCCATAGACGGGGGACTTCCTTTTATTCAGCCAGCGGTCTGGACAGAAAAAGAGACGACTGACAGATTCCTCCATCCACACAGGACATCGTATTGTGACAGCGAGACTCCCCACTGACAACAGGACATCCATCCACAAACCTTCTTCACCTTGTTTGTGTGACAGAAGTCCATCGATCACATTCTGTAGGACTGGGACGGCCTCACTGATCGAAATGTGAGCGATCGCTGATAAACCAGACGGATTTCCATTTGTCTTGACGAGGCACTATTCCTCCCACTGACACCAACAATGGGGTACTATTCCTCCCACTGACACCAACAATGGGGTACTATTCCTCCACTGACACCAACAATGGGGCACTACTCCTCCCACTGACACCAACAATGGGGCACTACTCCTCCCACTGACACCAACAATGGGGTACTATTCCTCCCACTGACACCAACAATGGGGCACTATTCCTCCCACTGACACCAACAATGGGGTACTATTCCTCCCACTGACACCAACAATGGGGCACTATTCCTCCCACTGACACCAACAATGGGGCACTATTCCTCCCACTGACACCAACAATGGGGCACAATTCCTTCCACTGACACCAACAATGGGGCACAATTCCTTCCACTGACACCAACAATGGGGCACAATTCCTTCCACTGACACCAACAATGGGGCACTGTTCCTCCCACTGACACCAACAATGGGGCACTGTTCCTCCCACTGACACCAACAATGGGGCACTGTTCCTCCCACTGACACCAACAATGGGGCACTGTTCCTCCCACTGACACCAACAATGGGGCACTGTTCCTCCCACTGACACCAACAATGGGGCACTGTTCCTCCCACTGACACCAACAATGGGGCACTGTTCCTCCCACTGACACCAACAATGGGGTACTATTCCTCCCACTGACACCAACAATGGGGTACTATTCCTCCCACTGACACCAACAATGGGGTACTATTCCTCCCACTGACACCAACAATGGGGTACTATTCCTCCCACTGACACCAACAATGGGGTACTATTCCTCCCACTGACACCAACAATGGGGCACTATTCCTTCCACTGACACCAACAATGGGGTACTATTCCTCCCCCCCAATACCAATGATGGGGCATTACTCCTGCTGACCACCAACACCGAGGCCATGTTTATTCTCATTGGTTCCCGGCCCGGGACATTTTTTACCCTCACTGGCCACAATCCGGACCCCCTAAAGTCTAAACTGGATCTTTGTTTGTAATGTTTGGAGATCTTCTGATTTGATGAATAATTTGATGTTTGAGTATTTATACTTTGTGTCTCATGTAAATGGCTCCATGACTGGAGTGCGGCTTTTACCTATAGATTCTGTGAAGTCTCCAGTCACACCTGTGTGACAACCAGAGGAATCCCATTCTGGGTTATAGGACTATGTAATGGGCTTCTATACAACTTGGGATACAAAGTCGGCGCTTCTATTGGTGACAGTTGTGGCCCCGGAGACTAGGGACACAGGTGACAATACAGACACACAGCTCCGTCTAAAGATGTCCTTCCTCATCACAGAATGTTAGGAGGCAGAACACAAATCTGACTTTATGGAGATTCTACCTATTAGGACTTCTGGGATCAGATTATATAAAGAGTCTCTGATGATTCTCTGTACGGCGTCTCCAGTCCACTTCACGTATTTTCTTCATCTTGAATTAAAGGAAATCTTCATATGAATAGAACTGAGGGAACCATTCTGCTGATGGTGTAAAAAACAGTTTGGATTTACTAGATTAGTTGTGTCTGAATGTATCAGTGAGAGCTGTGGGGGGTTGTTGGGGATTGAGACTTAAATCCTTTTCATTTGGTTTTGGAGGGATTGGAACGTTTTGAGGTATTTATTGCTTTCTATGACCCCATTGGGGTGATTTCACCTCACTCTGTGTACTGCAGACACCGGGACGGGGGATGGGCGTCTCTGTACAGGAAGATCAGGGATTTTTTCAGCAGGAACGCAGTGCTAAATGTATGTAATGGCAATGGGTGCTGGAGAGTCTATTGATGCTGGCTAGGGGGGGGGATCTATTGTTGCTGGGGGGGGTCTGTTTTTGCTGGTGGGGGATATATTATTGCACAGGGTCTTATGTTGCTGGGGATCAATTGTTCCTGGTAGGGATCTACTGTTGAGGGGGGAAGTCTACTGATACAGGCTGCTAGGAGATCTATCGTTGTTGTGTATTGTTGATGGGGGGTCTATTGTTGCTGGGGGTGTGTTATGTTGTTGGGGGGGGATTGTTGCTGGGAGGGATCTACTGTTGAGGGCGGAGTCTACTTATGCAGACTGCTGGGGCTATATTGTTGCTGAGGCTCCAGTGTTGGGGGAATCTATTGTTCCTGGAGGGATCTGTTGTTGCTGATGGGGGATATTTGTTGTTGGGGGTCTATTGTTTCTGACTTCAGGAGATCTATTGTACTGCTTTACTTGTTATCATAACACATTCCTACAAATTACAATAATACTTGATTCTGTATTCTCTATAAAGGGGGGTACTGGGAGGTGAGTAGGGAGTAGACCAAGGGGCAATGCTCGGAGGTGGGTGAGGGGTGGAGACAAGGGGTGACTTGGAAGGGGGAGGGGGGGTACCTTCATCTATTCTGAGGAAAAAAGCCCTAAAGGAAGACGCAGTGCTTAGAACCTTCCCCAATATATCTAAACCAACAACAAAGCTTTGTCTAGATTAAACATTTGAATTAATTTTTTTTTTTATAAAAGAAATCTCTGAATAACAAAAAAATAAAAGCTCTGATCTCTGTGGGAGATCTCTGGTTATTCATTTCACGCTCGGAATCTCACACTGGCAGCAGAATTAGTATAACTGTCACTTTATCTCATGGATGTCACTTCATCACTGAATGAAATAATGGAGGACAGAAATCAGCAGTGAGAGAAGCAATGGAGAGACATTGTACTGGTTCAGGGAACTCCATAGAAGGTAAATTGTAGACATGTGCAATTAGTTTAGTTTTTTTTCGTTTTTCGTTTTTTTTCGTTATTTTCGTTCGTTCGTTTTCGTACGAATGAACGAATCGTTCAAATCGTACGAATCATTCGAATCGAACGAATCCGAAAAACAACGAAAATCCGAAAAAAACGAATTAGAAACAACGAATGTACTAATGAAGAAAATCCGAAAAACGAAAACGAACGAAAAAATTCGTACATTCGTAACTTTTTTTTTTTGTTGAATTAGTAATTTTTCGTGTCCCTTACAATGGTGCTGCTAAACGTGCTTCGAATGGATTGAACAAAAAAATTCGTACATTCGTAACTTTTTTTTTTTCGATTCGTAACTTTTTTTTTCGATTCGTAATTTTATTTTTATTTTTCCGATTTGCAATTTCCGTATCTCTATTGAACAAAAAAATTCGTACATTCTTACATTACTTTTTTTTTCGATTCGTAAATTATTAAAATGTAATAATTGCATACACATTACATAAAATTATGAATTATGCTCTGATTACAAATCTACGAATGTTACGAATGTACGAATAAATACGAATGCGTCTGAAAATTAAACTAACGAAAAAACGAATCAACAAAAAAAATAACTCTTACAAATGTACGAATCGTTACGTATACGAACACCGACGACTTACGAATGTAAAAATCGTTACGAATCAATGGAAACGAAAAAAACGAACGAAAATAAACACATTTTTTTGTTGTGCACATGTCTAGTAAATTGATGCTTAATGATTGTTTTATAGGCGGGTTGTGAAAAGCTTCAGAATCACTAGTGTGACGCGGTCTTTGGGTTCTATATATGTTTATATTTATATATATATGTTTATGTGTACAGAATTTAGCCATTTAGTTCAGTGCGTTAAAATTCCTGCCAAGGCTCCGTGCACACCGCGCTTAAAAAAAAAAAAAACGTCTGTTCTCTCTGGAGTAAAATCCGCTCATATAGAGCATTTTTTTTGTACAAAGTTTAGATGAGTTTAGGAGAGTTTAAAGGTTTTTTTCTGCCTCCAATCTCCAATCAGAAACACGAACCAGAAGGTTTTTTTTTTTCTGCCTCTACACATTAAACTCAAAATATGCCTCTTAACGTCCTAATGTGTATGGACACATAGGATAACCTGGAGCTGCTTCTACAGGCAGAACATAAAACCCCCATAGAAGCAACATTTTTTTAAGCCAGTGTGTATGTATATTATGCCCCGTACACACGATCGGACTTTCTGCCAACAAAACTGTGGATTTTTGTCCGAAGGTTGTTGGATCAGACTTGTCTTGCATACACACGGTCACACAAATGTTGGCCAACAATTAACCGCTTCCCGACCGCCTCACTCAGATATACTGCGGCAGAATGGCACGGGCAGGCAAAATCACGTAAATATATACGTGGCCCTTTAATTGCCTGGCCGTGGGACACGGTCGGGAGCTCCGTGACCCCGGCCGTGGGACCAGCGGACCTGATCGCCGCTGGTGTCCCGCGATCGGGGCACAGAGCTGAAGAACGGGGAGAGATCTGTGTAAACAAACCTCTCCCCGCGCTTCCTACACTGCCTGTTATTGATTGGCTGTTCCCGGTCATCGGGAAAGCCGATCAATGACGTCAGCCCCGCCCCCTAATGTAAAAAAAAAAACACACACGTCAGCCCATAACCCCTCCCCCCCCTAGTGGTTAACCCCTTCACTGCCAGTGTCATTTATACAGGAATCAATGCATTTAAATAGCATTGATTGCTGTATAAATGACAATGGTCCCAAAAATGTGTCAAAATGTCCGATGTGTCCGCCATAATGTCGCAGTCACAATAAAAATTGCTGTTCGTCGCCATTACTAGTAAAAAAAAAAAATATTAATAAAAATGCTATAAAACTATCCCCTATTTTGGTTTGCGCAAAAGTTATAGCGTTTACAATCAATAATCGCTAATTGCGTTTTTTTTTTTTTTTTACCAAAAATATGTAGAAGAATACGTATCGGCCTAAACTGAGGAAAAAAAATTTTTTTTTATATATTTTTGGGGGATATTTATTATAGCAAAAAGTTAAAAAAGTCAAAATTGACGCTCTTTTTTTGTTTATAGCGCAAAAAATAAAAACCGCAGAGGTGATCAAATACCACCAAAAGAAAGCTCTATTTGTGGGAAAAAAAGGACGCCAAATTTGGTTGGGAGCCACGTCGCACGACCGCGCAATTGTCAGTTAAAGCGACACAGTGCCGAATCGCAAAAAGGGGCCTGGTCCTTTGGCTGCCAATTGGTCCGGGGCTGAAGTGGTTAAGAACGTAGTGACATACTAGACGTACTACATATTTTTGTCAGCTCTTTAGCGCCACCCTTTGGGCTCCTGCTAATTTCGTGTTAGTAGAAGTTTCGAGTGTTGATTTGCCGTAAAAAAAAAAAAATTGTGTAGAATAATACTTGGTTGTGTGTTTTACTTCAAGTGACAGTTTGGGAGTCGGCAGGTACATTTAAAAAAATACAATGTAAAATTGACAAGGGACTACGGGATAATGGTGTCGCGGTAACTTGCCAAAATATATATATAATTCTTGATATCACTAGAAAAAAAACCCTTTGGAAATGTGTTTACAATAACTCCATCAGTATCACCAGCAAAGCAGCTTCATTATTATCCCATTAAAGAAGAAGAGAATTGTGCGCTGCATTTCCACATTTCATAATTTGCCGCGTCACGAATGTTTATCCTCCATTACGAACGCTAGTTTACAAGACCGACCGCTTCTGGCTCGTCCTTGCTTCCGAGCATGCGTGGACTTTTGTCCGACGGACTTGTGTACACACACTCGGAAGATCCGACAACACACATTTATCGGCGGAAAATTTGAGAACCTGCTAGCCAACATTTGTTGATGGAAAGTCCAACAACAATTGTCCAATGGAGCGCACACACGGTCAGAATTTCCGACAACAAGCTCACATCCAACATTTTCCGTCAGAAAATCTGACCGTGTGTACGGGGCATAACTCTATTCCTACCTATAAACCCTTGTTACACACCTATGCAAATGATACAATGGACAACACACAGTGCTGTTTACACTATCAATACATGAAGCGTTAGCGTCGCTACAAAATTGAAGCCTCATGTTGAGTCAGGAGGCGTTTGAAGCCTTTCAAGTCTATGGTAACACTTTGCTAACGCTCTAGCAAGCAGTAAGATTAGGCCAGCTATCCTATGCCCCTCATATTGCCAGAATTTTACATTTTGTCTCGAGACTTTTATTTCATTTTGATGTTCACATGCATATGTGAATAAATTGTTATTTTTTGACCTGCACCATTGGAGTGGTCTCCATTTTTTATTCCCTTCCCCGGTCTTTACCATCCATTTTGGGAACATTGGATAATCGCAAGCCGAGCCCATCCATCCCGCTGACTGATCCAGCATACAGTTCCGGAAATCGTTGGAGTTCCAGTCCTAGGGGGTTTCCCATGTGATGCAAGACCTTCCATCCTTAAGCGTGTCTGATGTGTATGCCGTACGGTAGTCACATCCACCGTTTCTGGTAAGCGTACCTACGCCTTATTTTTACATCAGTCAAGTATACATTACAACCTGCCTTCATTGAGTGGACCAGCAGGACCTACACTTTGATGTTATCACTATATGGACTATATTATTTGTATTTCTGTTTCACTGGAATCATATTGTTTTTAGAGTGTTGGAATATTTACACTTAGCTTATACATTAGCGCTACAATTTTGGATCTACAAGCAGTAAGATTAGTTTAGTTCCTGTAATGAAATAAGCATTTGTGGATCGGTTTTAGCGCGGGCCTCAATGCTCATCAAATGTTTCAAAACTCCCCCTAGGGCATTTGAGAAGTATTTTTAACTCGTCATTAACGCTTGTAAAATGCCAGTCTAATGCCCATACTGAAGCTCATTAACGTGAGTCTAACGCCCCATACTAAGGCTGGAGGAGTGTTTGTTAAGCCTTCGGAAAGTGTGAACAAGCCCTTAATCTCCCTGAAACCTAAACATTAACCCTTCCTACAACCATAACAATTCCTCTCCCTGTAATACTAATCCAACACTGACTCTCCCTGTAATCTTCACACTAGTCCTCCCTGGAACCCCAACACTAATCCTCTGTAATCCTAACACAGGCCCATTCCGAAACCTTTATACTAATACTTTCTATAATTTTAACACTTATCCTTCTTGTAACCTTAGGGCCAGTTCACATCTATGCGGTGCATTGTACTTTAGGTGCGTTACAATTGAGCTCTATAGAACATGCGTTTTGATGAAACCGCATCAAAAAGAGGCAGCATGCAGAACATTTTTAATGCACCGCACCTAAACTGCACATAAACACACAGGTGTGAACTGGGCCTTAAAGAGGTTGTAAACCTCAGAAAAAAATAAGACAAAGGCATAATGAGTATTCTTTGCATACTAGCTCATTATGAAAATGCTTACCTTAGAACAAAGCTGTTCCAGTGGCGCCCGCACACCACTGACACGGCTGACATTTTCCGGGTTCGGCTCCGGCGCTGTGATTGGCCGGACCTGTGGTGACGCCACTCCCACGCATGCACGCGGGAGCTGCCATTCACGGCACTGGGCTCGGAAGGAACGGCACCCTTGGCCATTCCTTCAGAACGCATGCCCCAGTGATGTTAGTGGCTGATGCAATGTAAATATCTCCTAAGCGGTGCAGGCTTAGGGCAGTGCTCGACGAATACCAGGCGCCAGGTCGCATTGGCGACTAGAATTAGCGACCTGGCGCCTGGGGCAGCACAGCTGGGGGTATCCTGTCTTCATAGTGCACCCCCCCGCCGCGCGCGATCGCGATGGGCCGCGCCGGCCGGTAATTGAGGCCCCGGCTTTGCGGCCTTGTGCAGTCCTATGGTACCTTCTATGGTACCAGCACTACTAATAAGGCTGTTTGTTTTCACTGCTTGCCTATCTCCTTCACTTAGAACCCCCAAACATTATATATATTTATTTTTCTAACACCCTAGAGAATAAAATGGCGGTCGTTGCAATACTTTCTGTCACACCATATTAGCGCAGCGGACTTACAAGCGCACTTTTTTGAGAAAAAATACTTTTTTTAATTAAAAAATAACACAACAGTAAAGTTTGCCCAATTTTTTTTTATATTGTGAAAGATAATGTTACGGCGAGTAAATTGATACCAAACATGTCTCGCTTCAAAATTTTGCCCGCTCGTGGAATGGCGACAAACTTTTACCCTTTAAAATCTCCATAGGTGACATTTAAAAAAATTCTACAGGTTGCATGTTTTGAGTTACAGAGGATGTCTAGGGCTAGAATTATTGCTCTCGCTCTACCGATCACGGCAATACCTCACATGTGTGGTTTGAACACTGCTTTCATATGCGGGCGCTACTCTTCTGCAAACAAGCTTGGCGGGATATTTTTTTCTTATTTATATTAACTTTTAATTTTTTCACTGTTCTTTTGAAAAAAAAATTGTGTCACTTTTATTCCTATTACAAGGAATGTAAACACCCCTTGTAATAGAAAAAAGCATGACAGGACCTCTTAAATATGAGATCTGGGGTCAAAAAGACCTCACATCTCATATTTACACTTGTACACATAATTGCCATTTGAAAAAAAAATAAAAAATGTCCCTTTTTAAGAGCTATGGGCAGAAGTGACGATTTGAAGTCGCTTCTGCCCTGCAATGACTTGGAGACAGGCGGGGGCCATCTTCCCCTCACTCGTCTCCATGTCGTTTAAAAAAAAAAAAAGAAAACCTGGCTCCTAACTTTTTTAGCTGGCTCCTAGATTCCAAGCAAATTTGTCAAGCCCTGGCTTAGGGGATATTTCCAGTACCTACAGGTCAGCCTTATTATAGGTTTACCTATATGTACTAGAGCTGCATGATTCTGGCTAAAATGAGAATCACAATTTTTTTTGCTTAGAATAAAGATTGCGATTCTCGCGGCATAACATTATCTTTGGAAAGTGGGGAAGTGCCTGGAGCTGCTCCAAACATACTCTATAGCACTAAAAAAGCCGAGGACTATCTCGGTACCCGAGGATTGAACCAAGTAAAAAGAAAATTTAAACAATTTATTAGAAAATAGACCTAGTTAAAAACAGTTGGTACAGAGGTACATACACTGTGCACATAGTACCGTGCACAGTAATGGACACATAGGTCCTAATACAAGAAAACTTGGATGTATATCCTGACGGAGTCCTCTACATGTTTTGCGGTATCCACCGCTTCTTCAGGAGGGGTCAGTCAAAAACATCTACAAGAGTAAATAAAGTTTTATAGTTGAACAGTTATACAAATTTCAAGATTAGTAAGTTTGAGTGTAACGGACACTTGGGTAACAATACATAGTAGATTAACCTTGGAGAATCTATAGAAGTAGCTTACCAAAGACGGCCCTGGAGGTGCCATGCAGTACCAAGAGAGGCACCCGATAAGGGGTAGTCCCCCCAGGGGGCGGACACAGGAGAGGCTATGAGCACAAAGGACCATAGTTGAAAAATTGTAAGGTGACAATGGGTCAGTGCTAGAAACTATGGACACAACAAACGGTGGGGAAGTACAAAGGGACAGGGGGGGGGGAGAAAAAAGGAAAGGGGGAGGGAAATGAGTAAAAGAACCAAGGAATAAGAAAAGGAAGGAGGAAGGAGGAAGAAGGGAAGGAAAAAAATAAGAATAGGAATAATTGAAAAGCTCGAACATCGGGCTCATCCCTACTTACAATTTGCTGTACTGCCCCTTTAAAATTTAATTTTATGTGCTTACATCAAAGCCAGTGCAAAAACGCGTTTTAATATCAAATCGAAAATTTAACGGAATCCAAACGTCCTATAAAATGAAAGTTTTAAAAAGTCCCATTAATCCAATGTCACATCAATGTCCACTAAAATAAAGTATATTGCATTCAATCCTGTGATCTCTAGTTAAAGGGATTGTTACTCCAACCCTTCATATTCCTGATATATGCCTGCTGTACCATGTACTTGTATGAGAAAGTCTCCTGTTCTCTTTGTAGTGATGGACTGAGCACCACTCTTTTCAGTTCGCACCTGAACTGCCGAACAGAGAAAAAGTTCTAACCCAAACGGCGAACCCCAACTTGAAAAAACAAAAGTTTGCATTTTGAAGGCTTATATGCAAGTAATTGGCCATTAAAAGGGTATGGGAGCCCGAGTACTGCCCTGAGGACATGTATCAATGCAAAAACAAATATTAAAAAGAGGATTTTTTACAGGAGCAGTGATTTGAATGATACTTAAAGTGAAACAAACAATAAAAATGAAAAATTCCTTTTAATATCGTGCCTGGAGGTCCCCTTAGCCTGCCTGTAAAGTGGCACATCTGTACAGTGTATAGAACCTGCTGCAGCAAAGCTGACATTTCTAAAGAAAAAAAAATGAAATTACATTAAAATTGCCAGCAATAGAAAAATGTTTTTAAAAAAAAACGGTTTGGGGGGTCCCCCCCAATCCATACCAAGCCCTTCGGGTCTGTTATGGATTCTAAGCCAAAGTTTAAAAAACGGCGTGGGGCCCCCCAAAATCTATACCAGACCCTTATCCAAGCATGCAGCCCAGCAGGTCAGGAAAGGGGGAGGGGGGCTTGGTATGTTTACCATTGACCTCATTGGCACACACCCTGCATTATCTACCCTCCTAATCCAGAAGATCACTATCGCCCACCTCATCAGGTGCACGTTTCCCAATGCAATCAGTGAATATTGTTCTTACTAAATACACAGCCATAGATTGTTCATTTGGCGGAGTGTGCAGGAGCTAAGTGATCAGATAACAGCCTATGTGGATAGAGCTGTAATATTTAAAACAGGTGAAGTATGTATGGACAGCACAGTGGCTAAGTAGTTAGCACTTCCACATAGCAGCACTGGGGGTCATTGGTTCGAATTCTAATCATGGCAATACCTGCCTGGAGTTTGCATGTTCTCCCTGTGCCTGTGTGGGTTTCCTCCGGGTACTCTGATTTCCTCCGACATGCCAAAGACTTGCTGGTGGGATAATTGGAATCTGTCCAAATTGGCCCTAGTATGTATGGATGTGAGTAAAGGAGCTTGGATTGTAAGCTCCTTGAGGGCAGGGACTGATGTGAATGTACAATATGTAAAGTGCTGCACTAATTGATGGTGCTATATAAAAGTACCTGTAATTAATAAATGTCCTGGGTTCTGTAACGCGCACTATACAATCTGATTGTGCAATTTCCTTTAGATCTACTATCAACTATGTAGTGCAAGGGTCTGCCTGATTGAATACAGAGTGATTGAATAGGTGGTGTGTCCTCCCATTATATAGTTTTGGTAAATCTAAAGGAGATCATACAGAGATTGTACAATCAGATTGTATAGTGTATGACCACCTTTACACTTAAAATTAACTAATTGCATTTTTGGTGCCATTTATTGTTAACGGCACACCAAATGCAGAAGCAAACATACATTTTGCTAAGTGAAAAAAGAGTAAAAGAGTAAAAAACATGCAACTCGCAACATGCCAAAATGTCCCATGAGGTACTTTGCCACGTGTAGCGCAGCCCTTTGGAATCAACAGACTGCCCCATGTGTGTCATGGGAAAAACAAGACAACAAAGGTGTGCTTCCACTATGCTAGGTGTGAATGGGGCCTGAAAGTGAAATTGGTTTGTTTACACAAGAACAATGAGGTTCCATTCACATTGGTGCATTTTCAAACGCATGGCAAACTGCACAGAATATGCACGCTTTGCACTTCAAAAACGCGCTGCAAACACACCAAAAAGCACGATAAACGCACCACTCTTCGCTCTAAAAAAAAGTTCTGGAGCTTCTTGTTGTGAGTAGGGCAGCCCATTCAAGTGAATAGACCTTCCCTATGTATGACGAGCAAAAATGCCCAAAAAAACGAATGCAGGAATGTGAGTTCCCACTTTGCAGAAATGTGAATAGTGCCTGACAGCTGAGTGTCTCCATGTATTCCTTCCTATGTACTTGTATAAAGCTGGCCATACACTATGCAACCTGATTGTACAATCTCTGTATAATTTCTTTTAGATTTACCAAAAGTATGGAATAGGAGGACCCATCTATCTATCCGTTCAGACAGGCCCATACACTACATAGTTGATGGTAGAACTAAAGGAAATGGTACAATCAGGTTGCATAGTGTATGGCCAGATTTATACAAGTACATAGGAGGGAGTGCATGGAGACACTAAGCTGTCAAGCCCCATTCACATGTCTGTGTAGCGGGAACTCACATTCCCTTATTAAAGAGGTGGTCCACCTGAAAAAAAAAAATGTAAAAGTCAGCAGCTACAAACTGCAGCTGCTGACTTTTAATAAATGGACACTTACCTGTTCCAGTTTCCAGCGATGTCGGCAGAAGATGACGAGCGAGCGCTCGTCTCTCGGCTGCCCCTCCGCCATCCTCTGTCAGGGAATCAGGAAGTGAAGACGCAAGGTCTTCACTGCCTGGTTCCCTACTGCGCATGCTGGAGTCGCGCTGCGCGCCTCTATTGGTCCCCGCTGTGTCCTGGGAACTGTGTTTCCCAAGACACAACAGGGCATCCTCAGATAATCCTCGGATATGGGCGGGGATGCTAGTCCCGGAAGTGGGTGCAGATATCTGTATTATACAGGTATCTGCACCCCCCTCCCCCCTGAAAGGTGCCAATTGTGGCACCGGAGGGGTGGAGGAATCTGAGAAGCGGAAGTTCCACTTTAGGGTGGAACTCCGCTTTAATATAAAGCTTTTTTTTTTCTGCAACAGAGTTATATTAATGGTATATTGCTACATGGGGAGCTGGATTTTAGAAAAAAATAAAAGTTGAACTTTAAAAAACACTTGACGACTGCCCACAGTAAATATACATCATTACTTTGCCGTTAAATACCGCTATTATGACAGCAGCTAGCAAAGTATAATTTTTTACTGTGGCCAATTCTACGTCAAATTAAAATGGTCCCGCGGGTGGATTTGCCGGGGGATCACTAAGAGGCGGCGGGAGAGGTGCCCTCCTGCCACTTCCAGGTCATTTCTGGGAAGGGACAAGGACCCCCTCCCTACAACCCTGGCTGGTGGTTGTGGGGGTCTGCGGGCTTATCGAAATCTGATAAAAAAAAATCATCTTTTCTATTCTGAACTGCGAATGACAAAATGTCTGCCAGAAACAAGGCTTCAGTTCCTGTGCCAACCAATCACATCTCCCCGCTCAGTGATCATGGCTCAGGATCTGGAATTCCCCCACCCTGAGCTCCTCTGTCACCTTGTTTGTTGAAAGCATTGAAAACATTTTACTTTCACTTTCTCCCATTATATTCCTCAACTAGCCAACCTTTTCACATTGCCTCTGCCCAGCAACTGGTGACTATCGTGTGTAAATTTTCCTATTGGATGGTAGGTAATTATCACCCAATCAGCAGTGTCCTATGTACAGAGTCTCCACCTCCTCCTACACGGAGTATCAGTGGAAGTGGGTGAGGTGAGAGAACAGGTCGGGGTCTGTACACAGGAGGAGATGGAGTGCTGTGTGATCACACTCATTGCTATGGCTGTCATAGGGGTCCATTCTGGTGAGTACACTGTCAGTATATGGGAGGGGGGGGGGGCTCGTGGAGGGTCTGTGGTTGGCTATCTAAAAAACACAAAACAAATGGATCCCTCCATCTGCTGTCAGAATAAACTGATCAGTGGCTGCATCTGTTGATCAATAATTTCCAAAAACCCTGTTCTACAGAAGGTGATTGTTAGATTGACTTTGGTGAAGTGGAAACTGCCACTTAATCAAAATTCATCTGGTCCCTTGCTATGGCTAGCTTTATAATGTCTATCTATCTAGTGGTGTACAAACAGGGGGCGGTCCACCCTGGGTGCCACACATTGGGGGGTGTCAGGCCGGTGTTGCATATTCACTGGGGGTGTCTGGCTGGCACCTGGCAGTAGCCAGTGCTATTGCTGCGGGGGTGTGGGCCATACCCGGGTTTCTCCTGCCAGAGGCGTGACACCCAGGGCCAGCCGCCGGATTGCCTCCACTGCTCACTAACACAGAAGAGAAGGAGAAGGAGGCAGAAGGGGGGAGAAGCGGCAGCGCTGAATAGACAGTGGGAGCTAGCAACCGATCCCCTGCTGCTTGACTTGGAAAGTTTAACTTCGGCAGCTCCCACTGTCTATTCAGCACTGCTGTTTCTCTCACACATCCTGCTCCGCTCTCCTGTGTCTCCCGCTCTGCATGCCTGAATAAGGTAAGAAGGGGCAGAGCTGGGGGGGCTGTGTAATGCAAGGGGGTCCAGAGGTGTGGGAGGCCTGTGTAATTTAATGGGGTCCAGAAGTGTGTGTGTGTGGGGGGGGGGGGGGGGATCTGTGTAATGTAAAAGTGTCCAGAGGTGTGGGAGGCCTGTGTAATTTAATGGGGTGTGTGTGGTGAGGGGGGGGGGGGGCTGTGTAATAAAATTTAATGGGGGCCTGTGTAATGTAAAAGTGTCCAGAGGTGTGGGGGGGGGGGCTGTGTAATGTAAAAGGGTCCAGAGGTGTGGGGGGGCTGTGTAATGGGGTCCAGAGGTGTGGGGGTAAGGGGGGCTGTTTAATTTAATGGGGTCCAGAGGTGTGTGTGGGGGGGTGTGTAATGTAACGGGGTCCAGAGGAGTGAAGGGGGGCAGTGTAATGTAAAGGGGGTCTTCCTACATTTTTCCCGCAGTTATAGCTGCAGTCCTATAGATTTCTATTATGTTGCACATTTTATTTTTTCTGCATTTTCTGAAAGCGCACCAAAAGTCCCACATGCTGCAACTTTGGCGCGCTTTCAGAAAACATATTTTACCGCACCAGGTGACACCAACCCTAGTGACGTCACTGGCAGTAGCACATAGTAAGTGTGCCACTACCAGTTGCGTGTATTTCTGTCTAGTGCCAGCTGCCCAATGACAATCCGCGGGTTGGTCGGTGCCTTTTTGCAGAGGAGGAGGGGCTTGGCCGCCCGGAGGAGCAGGGGGAGGAGGATTCTTCCGGGCCACAGTGTGTGTAGGCGCTACACGTGACGTCACTTGACGTTGTCAGCACGTCGACGTGTGGTGCGCCGCCTGCCTGCCTGGGGGGGGGGTGCCAGATATAGGATCCACCCCGGGTGCCAAATGCTCTAGGTACACCCCTGTATCTATCATATTAGCAGTACTCCATCCGCACAGTACTATTCATAGGAGGACCTTACTGAATATGTGTGACGAATGTATACAGTGCCTTGAAAAAGTATTTATACCCCTTGAAATTTTCAACTTTTTGTCATGTTACAACCGAAAATATTAATGTATTTTATTGGGATTTTATGTGATAGACCAACACAAATGATAAATAGTTCTCAACAAATAAACATGTGAAGTGTGGTGTGCATTTGTATTCAGCCCCCCTGAGTCAATACTTTGTAGAACCACCTATCGCTGCAATTACGGCTTTTTGGGGATGTCTCCAGGGCCGCCATCAGGGGGGTACAGCCGTCACAACTGTAAGGGGCCTCGGGGCCAGAAGGACGGACGGGTGAAGCAGATCCATGATGTGCATTACAGGAACAATTTCACAGCTTCTGCTGTTCTCGTGTCACTGAGCTCAGACATCGAGCTCTTTACTACCACCTCTGGCTACTATGTGTATGTGCACCCCTTGTGTGATTTGTACTGAGCTTCTCAGCAACATGTCAGCTTTGTGAAAATGAGCTGGGACCAGGTAGGAAGACTTTCTTTACAAGTAGGGGCTGTGAGGGAAAGGGAGGGGGCTGTTTGTGTACAGGGAGGGGCCAGAGCCTTGTGTGTTTACAGGTTTGTGTATGTGAGGGGCTGCCATATATACAGGTGTGTGTGTGTGTCTGTGTGGGGGGCTGACATATATACAGGTGTGTGTGTGGGGGGCTGACATGTATAGTGTGTGTGTGGGGGCGGTGACATATATATATATATATATAGTGTGTGTGTGGGGGGCTGACATATATTCAGGTGTGTGTGTGTGTGTGTGTGTGTGTGGGTGGGGGGGGGCCTGACATATACAGTTGTGAGGGGGACGGACATATATACAGGATTGCGGGGGGGGGCTGAGTGCGTACAAGTGAGGTGGCCGGTGTGCGGATTCAGTAGACTGGCCCGTGGGCAAGCCCTGGGGAATGTTGGTAGTCAGGCTCGGGGGGAGGGGGGGCCGAAGTCCTAAAGCTGTTTAAGGGGCCCAAAAATTTCTGATGGCTGCCTTGGATGTCTCTTTGCACATCTAGAGAGTGACATTTTTGCCCATTCTTCTTTGCAAGAGTCTTGCCACAGATTCTCAATTGGATTTAGGTCTGGACTTTGACTGGGCCATTCTAACACATGAATATGCTTTGATCTAAACCATTCCATTGTAGCTCTGGCTGTATGTTTAGGGTCGTTGACCTGCTGGAAGGTGAACCTTCACCCCAGTCAGAAGTCTTTTGCCGACTCTAATGTGCGTACACTCGGTTGAAATTTCCGACAACAAATGTTTGATAGGAGCTTGTTGTTGTAAATTCCGATTGTGTGTACACAATTCTGACGCACAAAATTCCACACATGCTCGGAATCAAGCAACTTAATTTTTCTCGGCTCGGCGTACGTGTTGTACATCACTGCATTCTTGATGTTCGGAATTTCCAACATTTGTGTGACCGTGTGTATTCAAGACAAGTTTGAGCCAACATCCATCGGAAATAAACCATGGATAAACCATGGATTTTTTTGTCGGAATGTGTGATCGTGTGTACGCGGCATTACAGGTTTTCTTCGAAGATTGTCCTGTATTTGGCTCCATCCCTCTTCCCATCAACTCTGACCAACTTCCCTGTCCCTGCTGAAGACAAACGGCCCCACAACATGATGCTGCCACCACCATGTTTCACAGTGGGGATGGTGTGTTCAAGGTGATGTGCAGTGTTAGTTTTCCACCACCAGGGGCGGGCTGGGCCGGGGGGCAATTTCCCCCCCGGGCCGCTCTGATTCCCTGTAAAAAGGGCCTCTGTGCTACCAGCTCAGAACCGCGCATGTGCAGCGCCAGTTTCCGAAGCTGGCCGAGTGATACTGCTCGAGCACCTCTGTCGGGGGATGGGGTTAACAGGGCTGGATTAGCGGCTGAATTGTAGTGAGAGATCCCTCCATCCCTTGATGCAGCTGCAAGCCACTGATGTGTCCTGTCACAGGGCTGAGAGTGTGTGGAACGTCTTACAGAGCATAGCCCTCCCCCGTCCTCTAAACCAATGGGAGAAGGGATCTTCTCTGCCTACTCCTTGTGCCTGCCCACACTCGATGCAGCCCATGCCCGTGTGCTGTGAAGGGGATGTGCGGGTGGGAAACTTTAAAGTCAGCAGTCACAAATCATAATGTCACAACAGAGAGCCAGTGAACCTCCTACTGGGACAAGTAAGGCTACTTTCACACTGGAGCGGTGGGGGCGCTGGCGGTAAAGCGGCGCTATATTTAGCGCCGCTTTACCGGCGTTTTAGCGGCGCATTGCGGCCGCTCGCGGGGTGTTTTTACCCCCCGCGAGCGGCCGAAAAAGGGTCAATACCGCCCGCAAACCGCCGCTATTGCGGCGTTTTGCGGGCGGGTTCGGCGCGCTCCCCCATTGTTTTCAATGGGACCGGGCGCTATAGGAGCGGTAAATATACCGCTCCTATAGCGAGCCAAAGATGCGGCTTGCAGGACATTTTTGAGCGTCCTGCAAGCGCACCGCTTCAGTGTGAAAGCCCTCGGGCTTTCACACTGAAGAAACAGCAACAGCTGTTTCGGGTCGGTTTGCAGGCGCTATTCTTAGCGCAATAGCGCTTGCAAACCGCCCCAGTGTGAAAGGGGCCTAAGTGAGCGGTGACCAGACTCTCCTCTCTCTTCCTTTCTACTCTGTCTCTCCCAAATTCCTCTCCCTCATACTTATCATTTAACCACTTGCCTTCCAGGCACTTTCACCCCCTTCCTGCTAAGGATAATTTTCAGCTTTCAGTGTTCTCACACTTTGCCCTGGTTCACATTGGAGCGATTTGGCATTCAATTTGACATGTCAAATCACATGCCAAATCGGTGGCAATGGCAGCGTCCGAATTGGTGTGACGCTGCACCGTTTCCAAAAAGTAGTTTCTGTACTACCTTTGGCAACTTTGGGGTGCGATTTCCATAGACATCTGTGCAGGAACCCGCACAAATGTCGATGAAATCGCCCCCAAAGTCGGACTGACATGCAGGAATGAAATTGTATGAGTTCAGCTGAACTCGCACAATTTCATTCCCACTGTCAGTGTGAACCCGGGCTCTGAATGACAATGGCAACACTGTACCCATATAAAATTTTTGTCCTTTTTTTTTTTCACACAAATGGAGTTTTCCTTTTGGTGGTATTTAATCACAACTGGGTTTTTATTTTTTGCTAAAAAATGAAAAAAGACCGAAAATTTTGAAAAAAAAAAAGTTTCATTTGTAAATAAGTAATTTTTCTCCTTCACTGAAGGGCACTAATGAGGAGGCACTTATGGGTGGCACTGATAGGCAGCACTAATAGCTGGCACTGATAGGTGGCACTGATAGGGTGGCATTGATGGGCGGCACTGAAAGGCAGCACTGATGGGCACTGATAGGTGGCACTGATAGGTGGCATTGATGGGCGGCACTGATAGATGGTGGCACTGATGGGCGGCACTGATGGGTGGCACTTTTGGGTGGTACTGTTGGGCACTAATGATGGGCATTGATGGGTGGCACTGATAGGGGGCAGAGATGGGCACTAAAAGGCAGCACTGATTGGTGTCACTGATGGGCACAGACTGGCGTCACTTGCTGGGCACTGCTAGGGCTGTACTGTAATCAGTGTCCTGATTATCTGTACAGTCTCCCCTGCGAGGAGATGCCACTGATCGGCTCTCCTCTCCTCACCTCACACACTGTCATTTACATGTGATTGGCTGTTATTGGACACAGCTGATCACGTGGGTAAAGAGCCGCGTCATTGGCTCTTTACCAAGATCAGGGTCATGCTGTGTTATATTTGTCTTGCTTCATAACATCAATAGCCATTATAAAATCGGGGCCGTGGATGGTGAACTGATTCGGCGATACAATGGGCCACTCGACTGGACTTGCCCCCCAGGCTTAAGGCTGCCAGCCCTCCCCTGTCCACCCCACATAGCATTTTGCTTTTAGGCCAAAAAGTTAAATTTTGGTCTCATCTGACCAGAGCACCTTCTTCTACATGTTTGCTGTGCCCCCCACATGACTTCTCACAAACTGCAAACTGGACTTCTTATGACTTTCTTTCAGCAATGTCTTTCTTCTTGTCACTCTTCCATAAAGGACAGATTTGTGGAGAACACAACTAATAGTTGTCCTGTGGACAGATTCTCCCATCTGAGCTGTGGATCTCTGCAGCTCCTCCAGAGTTACCTCTTGGCTGCTTCTCTGATTAATGCTCTCCTTGCCCGGCCTGTCAGTTTAGGTGGACGGCCATGTCTTGGTAGGTTTGCAGTTGTGTCATACTCTTTCCATTTTCAGATGATGGATTGAACAGAGCTCTGTGAGATGTTCAAAGCTAGGGATATTTTTTTATAACCTAACCCCGCTTTAAACTTCTCCACAACTTTATCCCTGACCTGTCTGGTGTGTTCCTTGGCCTTCATGATGCTGTTTGATCTCTAAGGTTCTCTAACAAACCTCTGAGGGCTTCACAGAACAGCTGTATTTATACTGAGATTAAGTTACACACAGGTGGTCTCTATTTACTAATTAGGTGACTTCTGAAGGCAATTGGTTGCACTAGATTTTAGTTAGGGGTATCAGAGTAAAGGGGGCTGAATACAAATACGTGCCACGTTTTTCACAAATATTTATTTGTAAAACATTTTGAAAACCATTTATCATTGTCCTTTCACTTCACAACTATGTGCCACTTTGTGTTGGTCCATCACATAAAATCCCAATAAAATACATTAAGGCCCCTTTCACACGGACGGTCCGTTCAGGTCCGCCTGTCTGTTTTTTAGGTGGACCTGAACGGACACTCCATAGACCTCTGTGGAGGGACGGATGTCAGCGGTGACATGTCCGCTGACATCCGACCTGCTCCCCTCCGAAAAAGTGTGACAGAGGAAAACCCTATTTTACCATCCATCTGCGGATTGGATCGGGTGACGGCGGACTCTATGGTCTGTCGTCATCCGATCCCCCCATAGGGGAGAGTGGCGCTCTGACAAGTCCATCCCTGCACGGAGTGCAGAGACAGACCTGTCATCTGCCTGCTCAGCGGGGGATCGACGGAGGGATCCCCCGCTGAGCAGAGCGGGCTCTGTACATGGACGTGTCCGTGTGAAAGAGCCCTTACTTTGTTGGTTGTAACATAAGAAAATGTGGAAAATTTCAAGAGGTAGAAATACTTTTTCAAGGCACTGTATATACACTCCAGCTGTCCCTCATTTGAGACAAAATCCCTTGTTCCTCTTTCCTCCTCAGCTGTCCCTCTTTTTGGTCCGATATACACACCTCTATAAAAATTTACTATTTAACAACCAAATATGTTATAGTTCATGAAACATTCCACCCATACTACATTTCTTTAAAAAAAATAAAAGTTTAAATGAAAAGTAGTACTTGTGGGTTTAACATTTTATATTAATACTTTGTAGTCCATGTAAATGGATGTGTGGCAGTGGGGTCTCCTTTGTCTCCATACATTTTGTTAGGTTCCCATTCACACCTGTGTGATCTGTCACGTTTCGGCCATTATGTGACAATCTGCGACTAAACCAATTCCATTATAGTCTATTTGGCCCGCTCACACCTATGCAAAGCACTTCCATGTGACTTGGTAGAAGGAGTAGGCACTTCTATAATGTGACATTTTTGGCCCTACAGACTTCACTAGGAGCACATGAACATGCAGACACGGGTGTGAAACCAGCTTTAAGGCTGGGTTTACACTTGATTCGCATGCAGCTGACAGCAGTGTCCAGTGTGTCCCTGTTCTCCATTTCAGGGACAAATCAGCGCCAAATTTTTGCCTGAATATGGACCTGAAATGGAGCCAAAAACGCACAGGACCCCTGTGCAATTCGCTTCCCAGCCGCCCTGGAGATATGTGAACCGACTCCATAGAGAGCCGCTGGTCACAGTCTCCTGACATGAGAATTGGATGCTGGGAAACTCGCATTTCCATTTGCACTAATGTGAACCCAGCCTAAAGGTGTCCCTCCTCGTCATCTCTGCCTTTTTTGTATGTCTTGGGATTAAATGTTTATGTAAAAAGAAGACCCTGATAGTCCTATGTATGAGTGCCCCTAGCCCAGGTTGGACATTTTGTTAATCTTGATTTGGATGGACTCATTCATATGCATACAGCTGTGGGAACCATTTTCTCTGTTGGTTGTATAAAAACTGTTTCGATTTTTGCTCAGACTGAATTGTGGTTACATAGTTAATCAGGTTGAAAAAAGACACAAGTCCATCTAGTTCAACCATAAAAATAAATAAATAAAAAATATACAATGTCATTTACACAATCCTATACTCACAGTTGATCCAGAGGAAGGCAAAAAACCCCAGCAGAGCATGATCCAATTTGCTACAGCAGGGGAAAAAAATTCCTTCCTGATCCCCCGAGAGGCAATCGGATTTTCCCCGGATCAACTTTACCTATAAATGTTAGTAATGTTAGTGGTTGAGTGCAGGTAATGCGCAAATCATATTGCCCAATGCACATGACATCCATTTCTGGGCGCTAGGCAAGTTGTGTGGTTTTTACATTTTAGCTCTGCTGCGGGAAAGCAGCAGGATTTACTTTGTGGTGCGATTTTTCATGTCGGTTTTCAGTGCGATTGTCAAAGATAGTAAGCCCTTAATCCTTTAAATCCTCTAATCATTCCCTAAATCACTAAATCGATCATTATACAACCACCAACTAGTAGATACATGGAGAGCCCACAATGTAGGTATCAAAGCCTACACATTCTACTCTCATCCACATGATAGCTATGCACGGCTGGATTATATTTTTTGTACCCCAGTCTTATTAGCCAATTCCTCAAAAGCAGAGATCCACCCATGTCCCTGGTCAGACCATCATATAGTTTCCTTCAACACCCCACATATAGGCCTAGCTACTACAACGCACAAATGGCGAATACATTATTCCCTGCTAACTGACCCAACAATCTCTCAAGAAATCTTATCTCACCTTGAACAATATTTTGCACTCAACGTGGCACCAGACATGCCACCCACAACTTTATGGATGGCACATAAGGCGGTCATGAGAGGCCATTTGATAAATATTGCCTCAACCAAAAACAAATGTAAACTCGCTGATATAAGATCTCTTACAAGGGATCTAGATCTCTTATATCATAGGAACAATCAAAACCCCTCCTAGCAATCTTTTTAAGCAAATTCAAGAAAAACGCACAGCCTTAGACTCATCACTTACATCAGATACAGAAAAAGCCCTAAAAGCTAGATTTTTGCTTAACAGCAGTTCATACTCTACCATGTTTGCCAGAAAACTAAATCGAACAACAAAACCTCCTCACACCTATAAATTAAGAAACTCATCAGGCAACTTAGTATCCCATCCCAAAGAAGTTATGAACATATTTTTAGACTTCTATAAAAAGCTTCTCTCTACTCCCCCCATCCTTACCTAAACAATCTTCTGTGAACTGGCTCAATGATATTACACTACCCATTCTGTCTAACCAACAAATAGAGCTTCTAAACGCTCCCTGCACAGACATAGAAATCAATAGAATTATAAGCTCGTTAAAAACCTCCACAGCTCCAGGCCCAGATGGATACTCCTCATCATATTATAAAAAAATTGCCTTCACATTAACCCCATACCTTACAAAACTATACAATCATATCCTACAAGGAAACCAATTCCCATCAGAAATGCTCCTAGCAAACATGTCCCTTCTTCCCAAACCAAATAAAGATCATTCCATCCCACAAAACTATCGCCCAATTTCAGTCATTGATAATGATCTTAAAATATTTGGCCGAATGCTAGCTGACAGACTAGCTGCAGTTATTTCCCCACTAATAAATCCAGACCAAACAGGATTCGTCCCGAACAGACATATAACAGACAACATAAGACTGACTACAAACATCATTCAAGACTCTAACTAACACTCTAAATCTACACTCCTACTCAGCCTTGATATCCACAAAGCCTTTGACAGCGTCAGCTGGTCATACTTAAGGCCCATACACACGATCGGACTTTTTGACAACAAACATGCAAATTAGCTGTTTTGGACCAACATCCGACCGTGTGTACGCTCCATCGGACCAACTTTTTCAGTTTTCATCTGACTTTTGTTGGCTGTGCGAACGGACCAACTCTCTGCCAACAAAAGTCCGATGGAGCAAAGTCCGACCGTGTGTACATAAAACTATCGGACTTTTGTACAAAGTACAAACACGCATGCTCAGAACCAATGCAAAAGATCAGACAAAAATACAGAAGTTGACCAAAGGTGGCGCTGGAGTATTTAAACGTCCTCTTTTGAAGTGTCATCAGTAGGTTGAAACGTCACTACGTTCATGTTTGTTGCCTAAAAAGTCTGATCGTGTGTATGCAATACCAACTTGGGACCAACGCCCTTTGTACAAAAATCCACGGGAAAGTTTGTACAAAGTCCGATCGTGTGTATGAGGCTTTAGACATACTACTCCCTAGATACGGCATAAACAGAGAATTCTTACATGGTTTCAAAGGCCTCTACCACAACCCACAAACACGCATCAAAATCCCCGGCAACAATTCTGACTTTTTCCCTCTGAGCAAGGGCACCAGGCAGGGATGCCCACTTTCCCCGCTCCTCTTTGCCCTGGCAATAGAGCCCCTCGCCTGTGCGATTAGAAACAACACAGATATAAAAGGATACACTAAATGGTCCAATGAATTCAAACTAAGCCTCTGTGCCGATGACGTCCTTCTCTTCCTAACAGATCCCCTCATCTCCCTACCTAATCTGACCAAAACACTGGACATTTTTCACGACCTGACTGGATTAAGTGTAAACTTGTCTAAATGCTCAGCCTTACCCATTAATATCCCACCAGCCTTAATAACACTCAAAGACAAATTTCCATGCAATTGGTGCACGGATTCATTTAGATACCTAGGAATTCATATTACACCCTCTTACAAAACACTATTTCACGCAAATTACCCACCAATATTTAATAACATCAAAAATATAATGAAAATATGGTCATCATACCAAATATCATTCTCGGGAAGAATAGTGGCAACGAAAAATGGTTATACTACCCAAACTTTTATTCTTTTTCAGAGCCCTTCCCCTTACATTGCCCAAAAACACGTTAGATTCTCTCCAAAGAGAAATCAACAAATTAATTTGGCAAAACAAAAAAACAAGGTTTAGTTACTCCTTAATGTTTTGACCCCAACTAAAAGGAGGTCTAAATATCCCAAATTTATCTGTCAGACAGATTCACCCAACTAGCACAATGGTATTCCCCAGCCTCTCAAATCCCCTGGCTCCTGTTCGAAGAACAATCAGTCCTCCCATACAACCTACAAGGACTACTCTGGTCCAAGTCTATTTTACCACAGAAAAAAATTAATTGTAACACATATCCTACAACTGTGGAACAGACACAATACCAAATTTAACATGTCCCCCATCATCCCTCCCTTAGCATCCTTTCTAGGAGACCCTCACTTCACTTCCTCAGATAATAACCAAAACTCATTAACAATATGGAAACGACACAATCTAACAAATGTAAAAGCACTAAGGCTCCGTTCAGACTGCTGCGATGCGGGAACGCTGCGGATCTACTGCGGGTTCCCGCACCGCATGTCTCCCGCCGGCAGTTCACACTGCCCTATGCGAGCTGCTGGGAGTGTCAGTGAAATGTTAATGACACCCCCATATTAGCTCGCAAATCGCAGTGCGATCTGCAAACTCGGACAGGAATCGGATCGCATGGTGAGAACACCATGCGTTCCGATTCTGCTGCGGACCTGTGCGAGTTTGGGCCGAATGCGATGCGAATTCAGCCATCGCACAGAGATCGCATATGATTTGAACTGCGGTGCGGTGCGAATCATATCCGATCTCCCGCACCGCAGCAGTCTGAACCGGGCCTTACCCATAACAATACATTTTACTCTTTCACAGAACTACAAACAAAATATGAACTTGCACCTACAGAACATGAAAATTATATGAAGATAAAACACTTCTACCAAAAATATTATTCAATCATTCTACGTACCCCCTTCTCACAATTCAAACAGATTTGTATTTCCTCCCCACAAGACAAAGGCTTAATTTCCAAAATTTATAAAAATCTAAACGAATTTAATATGCCTGAAAAATCACACCCCATGCTACAATGGGAATCAGATCTAAACGTTTCATTCTCCCCCCAACAATGGGATACCATTTTTGAAAACCTACACAAATGCACCAAAACTACCACCATCAGGGAATCTGCTACCAAACTGCTCTATAGGTGGTATCTTACCCCTGCCAAACTCAACTCATTCTACCCATCAACATCTCCACTCTGTTTCAGGGGCTGCCCTACACATGGGACACTACTACACATATTTTGGGATTGCCCCCATCTTAAAAACATCTGGCACAATGCTAATCTCATGATTGATCGAATCTCAGGTAGAAAGATCCCACATGACACCCCAAATGTGCCTTTTATTCTCCCCCATACAAGATATGCCAATAGCCAGTTCTAGAATAATCCATACTCTATTTAGCTCTATCCACTGGACCATCGCTTTCAACTGGCGTTCACCCAACATACCATGGCCTCAGGTTCTCAACCGTATGGCAAACATCAAACTATCAGAAAGAATACACCACACGTTATATGACACCATGCATATATACCAAAAAAATGCACTCTATGGGATACCTCACTACTGGTGTAACATTCAGTACTGTTATTTTACTTAAGCACATCCATGGATCCATCCCTGCAAATGTTATATAGACTTATAATCAAATGTGTGTATCCTGTCATATGATTTGTCTTTACTCAGTTATAATGTATTATCTAAATTAATCTTTCACTTGTACATTTTCCACCACTGTCCAAATCTTGTACTATGACCTTACCCATAATAAAAACCGTTTGTAAACAAAAAAAGATAGTAAGCCCTTGTTCACACTTCTCATATGAAAGTAGCACCACTTTCAGCTGGACTTTGCTGTACCACTTCCATGCTACTTCAAAACAACTTCAGCCGAGGTTCACACCGCTGCAGGTGAGAAATCGTGCAAATTCAGATGAACTCGCACAAATTTCAAACCTGCAATGCAGTCCGACTTCAGGGGTGAATTGACAGTATTTTCTATACAGGTTGCCATGCATTTGAAAACGTGCAGATGCGAATGTAGCCTAAATGGTAACACAAACGTGACACACTGCTGTGCATTTTCAAACTGTATGTCAAAGCGTGTATTTTCTCGCAGGCTGCCATGCATTCGGAAATGTGTAGATGAGAACACGGCCTAAACGGTAATGCAAGTGTGATGCACATTGCTTGTTTTCTAAATGCACAGATGCAAACGAATGGGTAACGCAAGTGTAATACACTTTGCCGTGTGTTTTTTCTTGCGGGTTGCCACGTGTTTAGAAAGGTGCAGATGCAAATGAATGGTAATGCAAGTGCGACATGTATTTCCACACGCTTTTGAATTGCAGAGCAAACTATGGGTTGCCTTGCGCTCAGAAAGGTGCAGATACAAACGAATGGTAACACAATGGAGGGACACATGTTTTCGAAATGCCTGACAAAGCACACATTTACTAAGCGAGTTTCCGCATGTTGGGAAATGCACAATGCGAACACTTTTCTAAATGGCAACTTAAAGTGGTTGTAAAGTCAGAAGGTTTTTTTTATCTTAATGCGTTCTATGCGTAAAGATAAACTTTCTGTGTGCAGCAGCCCTCCTAATAAAATATATAGCCAAAGATGTAACAAAACATATATAATTTGTATGTTAGCGAATTCAATTAGCAGCTGCAGTGAAAAATTTGCTGTGCAAATAAACAAAAAAAAAAATTAATACACTGCGCTAGGTGCTAAATATTAGTAAATAAACAGATAACATATCATTATATGACAACACTGTAGTCACATTAATAACAGTCCCAATCAAGTGATAATTGGCGCTCGTGCTCAAAAATAAACCTTTGTAAACGGTATTGTGCAATGAAGCCCCTTTCTTTCATATCTACTTGCATGAGGAACCGTCAGCTTAAAAAAATCTTCAGGGGTCTCCCCCACATGCTTATCTGACCATACTGGAGATAGTTGGCCCCTTTATACTTTACCTGAGCCTATCTCGATCCAGCGATGTTGCATGAGAGTCTTGGCTGTCCAGGACTCTCCCTCATTGACTGAGACAACAGCCTTTGGCTCCTGCTGCTGTCAGTCAGTGAGCCAATGAGGAGAGGGGGTGAGCCGAGCCACAGCTCCGTGTCTAAATGGACACACAGAGCAGCGGCTCGACTCGGGTGCCCCCATAGCAAGCTGTATGCTGTGGCTCCACTCAGCAGGAGGGAGGAGCCAAGAGTGTCGGTGAGGGACCTAAGAAGAGGAGGATCAGGGCTGCTCTGTGCAAAGCCAACTGCACAGAGGAGGGAAGTATAACCTGTTTGTTATTTTTAAACAAATAAAAACACAATTTTAATATCACTTTAAGCATGGCATGCGTTTCTGCACATTTTTCCATATACACAGCAAAATGTGCATTTTCTGTGTGAGTTGCAGCGGTGTGCATTTCTGCACATTTACCGGGGGTGTTAAAATAAAATAAAAATATTTGTCCAAGTGACTAAATCAGAGTCTCAATCTACTTGTCCCTCATGCATATCTACTTATCCTGCTAAAAAAAAAAAAAAGAAAATAATACGTTTTTTTATTACGGTAGGATTGTCTGGGACTTTTAAAAACGAGACAGGCTTTAAGGTGACTTATACATTCCATGTTTTTTATTATACAGTATCTGCTGTTTATCTTTCTCATCTACAACCTGCATACAGTGGCGGCTGGTGAAGTTTTAGAATAGGGGGGTGCGCAAGACCCCGCCCCTCCACGTTTGGCCCCTCCCACGTCTTATAAGCCACACCCCTTATATAATCCACATCATATACCAGGCTGTACATTATACACATAGATAGATAGAGGGAGAAAGACAGATAGCAAGATATATAGATAGATCGATAGATAGATTGATAGAGGGAGAAAGATATATAGATAGAGGAAGATAGATAGATGGATAGATAGATAGATAGAGGGAGGAAGATAGATAGATAGATAGATAGATAGAGGGAGAAAGATAGATAGATAGATAGATAGAGGGAGAAAGATAGATAGATAAAGGGTGAAAGACAGATATCATATTTGGAAAATGGAGCCTCTACTACTAGAGGACCATTAGTACCCTCCGGTACAATTGGGACTTTTCAGGCGAAACACAACAAAATTGTTGCACAGAAGCAAAAGAAATATATTTTTAGATAATTTATTAGTAGAAAAACAAGTATATCAATGAATAAATATCAAAGACAACAAAATGAACAAAAAAAAAAAAGGGGGGGGGGGGATTTAGATGTGTGCATACACAAATTGTTAAAAACAATTGTAATACAACCTTTTAGTTTACAGATATTTGCATGTAGATATGACATATACAAATGGAAAAAAGAAGAAAAATGGGAAAAAGAAACACATCCCTCAATTGCCTAACATGTTTCGGGAAACTCTGATGATCCCTTCTTCAGAGGCATTTAGGTAGAGATTGAGTGTGGAGCAGGAAGTCTGGGAAAAAAACACAAACGACAAAAACAGACAAAAATGAGCATTTCAGGGGAACCTGGGGGGAAGGGAGACAAAGCCATTGCATAGGATGCCTGGACACCAGCGTTTATACATACCAATATCCATGAGGATAAAAGGTTAATTACACCGAAAGTCCAGGTGAATTTCTTCATGTGATAAAAAATAGCAAAAAACCAGGAGTTGTTGCAAGAGGTTCTGGGACCATAATATAGCAAATTCTTAACCACTCAACACGAGAGGAGGGGGAAGGGGGGGGGGGGGAGAGGAGTTAACTATTGAGGGCTTTTGTAGAAAGAGGGAGTTGGTGGCCCTCCAAGTGATGATCTCCAAGGGTGAGGCCCACACAAGGATCAACCCAATGACCCGTCTCCGCGTGGTGAAGCACAGTGGAAAACCGGGTAATCAAGATGTCTAAAAATATAAAGAAAGCAAAATATATATATCAGAAATTAGTACACATAAAATGTGCGTGTGTTCAAACTAATATTGAAACAGCCAAGAGACTGTTTATTGCACAATAGCGAAGACACAGAAAATGATAAAAAAATATATATTATTTTAGAACTCATAATGAGCAAAAAGAAGCTGTTTGTTATATTTTCATGGATTCACATTAATGAATCACATGCTATATTTTAATGAGCCATCAGAGATCAAAGATATGTATCAAAAGGGTCTCTTTAACAATGAAGAATGATGATAATTCAGGCAATAAAGATTATGCATAAGCCATAAACAGACTGAACTTACACAGAAGATGCACACCCCAAGAGTACTGCAAATGGAAAAACGCCTGGTTTCATCACAGCAGGAGCAATCGCTGCTGACCTGCTGTGTGAACAGTTATTTATAAGGCAGAGCAAATGCACTGCGCATAAGCAAGTCAATTGAATGACAATACAGAACAGCTGGGGTGGAGGCGTCAACTATGAGACTGAGTAACGGCCTTAGAATATCAAAGGGCGAATCTGTGGCCAATGGGCGAACAGGGGCGGGGCTATTGGGGAAGAGCCTTTCTTATCCCTCCAATTATATGAGTCTCCTAAGACTCTATGAGAAAGAAAGAGGCCGGCGTCCAGCTGGACAGGAACGCAAACGTGTTACGTTGCGTTCCAAGAGAAGTGAGAGGCGACGCGTACGTCAGAGGCATGCGTATGGCGCATGCGCGATATGCGGAACACGGCGCATGCGTCGAGCGTGAAAGCCGTCGTTTGAAATACTGCGCAGAGAGGACGACCAAGAGTGGGTGGGATTAAAATTGGCATGTTGTTAAAGAAATACCAAGAGGCTTCCAAGGAGACAGGGCAAAAGGCAATGATCCCCAGAGCTATAACCGCACGGCACCCCGTCAGAGAGAAAAATTTCAAGCTGGTGGGGCGTCCTGCGGTGAGAACTCACTGGCGCGGGAAGGCATTAGAACCCAAGCGGGCAACTCCTACAGGGGGAAGTCGCCAGCGATGGGTCCACAGCCGAAAAAATAGAGGGGGCATCTCCCACTCCCTTGCGGGATAGGAGGTGGTACCCCTCTTACCCGCGCCAGGCGGGGCCAACACCCAGGAGACCACAAAAACCAACAAGTATGGGGACAAGTTGGGATTAATTTGCAAATAGAGCAAAGTGTGGATTAGAAAAATAGAAATAAAATTAAAACTGTTAATGCAACAATATATGGCAATAAAATATTAGTATGTGAACCAGGATCCACGCAATGGCAAGTTCTCTCCATACCAAGGCTCCTTATATGTTCTCGTGGAAATATTTTAAACTTGGAAAAACTCCATATAGAATATTTGGTTTGTCTGAAATGTAAAAAAACAATAAAACATAATACTGATAAATAGAAACAGACCAGGGACTTGTAATGGTATGATACTGAAATACCAATTTTAAACAACAATAAACATGACAACAAAAAAACAAAAAAACAATTAGCATAAAAACCTAACAAAACTAGATGCCAGAAAAAAAAAAAAAAATAAATAAAAAAATATAATATGATAAAATGATAAAATAATTAAATATGCTTGAAAAAACCGGGGGGGGGGGGGGGGGGAGGGAAAAAAAGTTCTATTCTTTTTCACAGCCACCTGACACAAAACCCTCAAGAAAAGGGCGAAAGGAAAGTTGGGTGTTAAGGCCCGGAAAAGAAGTTGCATTGAGGTCTGCGATCCATCTGACCTCTCTCTGGAGTAGAGACTTATTCCAGTCACCACCCCTACTGTCGGGGTGGATTCTGTCAAGGATGGTAAAGAGTACACGCGGAAAGATACCGGCATGTTGGTCTCTAACATGTCGTCCCAGAGGGAGGTCAGGGTTGGCGACCTTCATGCTAGAGATATGGCGTGCAGCTCGCTTGTTAAATTCATTTTTGGTTTTGCCAATGTAAAAACATTCGCAGTGACAGGTAAGTAAGTAAATGACCCCAATTGTTTTACAATTAAAGAAATGTTTTGGACTATATTTTTTGCCATTGGGAAGTGTAAAATTGGACTTTGTGTTCATATATCTGCATATGGAACAGCCTCCACAGGTAAAGGTGCCAAAGCGTTTACACACATCAGTTCTAAAGGGGCCACTATACTCGCTTTTGACCAAATAATCTCTCAGAGACCGCGTGCGTCTGAAAGTAATAGATGGTTTGGGAGGAATATGTTTACTGAGATTGGGGTCTACATGCAGCAGGTGCCAATGTTTCTGTAAGATTTGTTTGATTTTTTTATGCTGTTTATTATAGGTAGTTATGAAGCGGGTGGTATTGGGAGATCTATTCAGGGACCTGTCTGGAAAGAGAACCTCATGTCTGGCCGAGTCACGTGCCCGTCTGAATGCTCTTTTCAGACAGGTGCCTGAATATCCCCGTTGTAAAAGGCGCTGTCTCAGAAGGTCTGCCTCAACCTTGAAGGCTGCTTCCGTAGAACAATTTCGTCTGAGTCTCAGGTATTGTCCATATGGTATGGATCGTACCAAAGGCTCGGGGTGGAAACTGGATGCGTGTAGAATAGTATTTCCAGCAGTCTCTTTGCGATAGAGACTGCTGGAAAGAAAGCCCTCTGGAGATTTCATAATCTTTAAATCCAAAAACATGACTGAAAAGGGGTCGCAGGTCATAGTGAAAAACAAATTAGAGGTATTTATGTTCAGAATGTTAATAAAGGCCTGCAAATCCTCCACTGAGCCATTCCATATCATTAAAATGTCATCTATATACCTATACCAGGCTGCCACATGCCTGGTATAGGTAGAGATGGTTTCATCCGATAATATGGATTGTTCCCACTCCCCCAGATTCAGGTTGGCGTACGATGGGGCACAACATGTCCCCATCGCCACCCCCTGTATCTGGAGGTAGTGGGATCCATCGAACGAAAAAACATTATTTGACAAAATGAATTCCAAAGCGTCCAACAAAAACCTGTTTAGTTTTTTATCATCCCGATGGGATTGAGAAATAAAGTGTTCAACTACTGGAAGTCCAAGATTGTGAGGGATGGAACTATATAGAGCTTCCACATCTATAGTTACTAAGATTGAATTCGGCAAGGTGTGTAGTTCATCCAAGTTTTGTAAAAGATGAATTGTATCCTTGGTATAGGAAAAGAGGCCTGCAACATAAGGTCTTAAGTGATCATTTACTTACTTACCTGTCACTGCGAATGTTTTTACATTGGCAAAACCAAAAATGAATTTAACAAGCGAGCTGCACGCCATATCTCTAGCATGAAGGTCGCCAACCCTGACCTCCCTCTGGGACGACATGTTAGAGACCAACATGCCGGTATCTTTCCGCGTGTACTCTTTACCATCCTTGACAGAATCCACCCCGACAGTAGGGGTGGTGACTGGAATAAGTCTCTACTCCAGAGAGAGGTCAGATGGATCGCAGACCTCAATGCAACTTCTTTTCCGGGCCTTAACACCCAACTTTCCTTTCGCCCTTTTCTTGAGGGTTTTGTGTCAGGTGGCTGTGAAAAAGAATAGAACTTTTTTTCCCTCCCCCCCCCCCCCCCCGGTTTTTTCAAGCATATTTAATTATTTTATCATTTTATCATATTATATTTTTTTTTTTTTTTTCTGGCATCTAGTTTTGTTAGGTTTTTATGCTAATTGTTTTTTTGTTTTTTTGTTGTCATGTTTATTGTTGTTTAAAATTGGTATTTCAGTATCATACCATTACAAGTCCCTGGTCTGTTTCTATTTATCAGTATTATGTTTTATTGTTTTTTTACATTTCAGACAAACCAAATATTCTATATGGAGTTTTTCCAAGTTTAAAATATTTCCACGAGAACATATAAGGAGCCTTGGTATGGAGAGAACTTGCCATTGCGTGGATCCTGGTTCACATACTAATATTTTATTGCCATATATTGTTGCATTAACAGTTTTAATTTTATTTCTATTTTTCTAATCCACACTTTGCTCTATTTGCAAATTAATCCCAACTTGTCCCCATACTTGTTGGTTTTTGTGGTCTCCTGGGTGTTGGCCCCGCCTGGCGCGGGTAAGAGGGGTACCACCTCCTATCCCGCAAGGGAGTGGGAGATGCCCCCTCTATTTTTTCGGCTGTGGACCCATCGCTGGCGACTTCCCCCTGTAGGAGTTGCCCGCTTGGGTTCTAATGCCTTCCCGCGCCAGTGAGTTCTCACCGCAGGACGCCCCACCAGCTTGAAATTTTTCTCTCTGACGGGGTGCCGTGCGGTTATAGCTCTGGGGATCATTGCCTTTTGCCCTGTCTCCTTGGAAGCCTCTTGGTATTTCTTTAACAACATGCCAATTTTAATCCCACCCACTCTTGGTCGTCCTCTCTGCGCAGTATTTCAAACGACGGCTTTCACGCTCGACGCATGCGCCGTGTTCCGCATATCGCGCATGCGCCATACGCATGCCTCTGACGTACGCGTCGCCTCTCACTTCTCTTGGAACGCAACGTAACACGTTTGCGTTCCTGTCCAGCTGGACGCCGGCCTCTTTCTTTCTCATAGAGTCTTAGGAGACTCATATAATTGGAGGGATAAGAAAGGCTCTTCCCCAATAGCCCCGCCCCTGTTCGCCCATTGGCCACAGATTCGCCCTTTGATATTCTAAGGCCGTTACTCAGTCTCATAGTTGACGCCTCCACCCCAGCTGTTCTGTATTGTCATTCAATTGACTTGCTTATGCGCAGTGCATTTGCTCTGCCTTATAAATAACTGTTCACACAGCAGGTCAGCAGCGATTGCTCCTGCTGTGATG
The DNA here is from genome assembly GCA_028564925.1 of Lithobates sylvaticus. NCBI lineage: Eukaryota > Metazoa > Chordata > Amphibia > Anura > Ranidae > Lithobates > Lithobates sylvaticus. Next base: position 217,047,347 of record CM053033.1, read on the forward strand.
AAACCAGGCGTTTTTCCATTTGCAGTACTCTTGGGGTGTGCATCTTCTGTGTAAGTTCAGTCTGTTTATGGCTTATGCATAATCTTTATTGCCTGAATTATCATCATTCTTCATTGTTAAAGAGACCCTTTTGATACATATCTTTGATCTCTGATGGCTCATTAAAATATAGCATGTGATTCATTAATGTGAATCCATGAAAATATAACAAACAGCTTCTTTTTGCTCATTATGAGTTCTAAAATAATATATATTTTTTTATCATTTTCTGTGTCTTCGCTATTGTGCAATAAACAGTCTCTTGGCTGTTTCAATATTAGTTTGAACACACGCACATTTTATGTGTACTAATTTCTGATATATATATTTTGCTTTCTTTATATTTTTAGACATCTTGATTACCCGGTTTTCCACTGTGCTTCACCACGCGGAGACGGGTCATTGGGTTGATCCTTGTGTGGGCCTCACCCTTGGAGATCATCACTTGGAGGGCCACCAACTCCCTCTTTCTACAAAAGCCCTCAATAGTTAACTCCTCTCCCCCCCCCCCCTTCCCCCTCCTCTCGTGTTGAGTGGTTAAGAATTTGCTATATTATGGTCCCAGAACCTCTTGCAACAACTCCTGGTTTTTTGCTATTTTTTATCACATGAAGAAATTCACCTGGACTTTCGGTGTAATTAACCTTTTATCCTCATGGATATTGGTATGTATAAACGCTGGTGTCCAGGCATCCTATGCAATGGCTTTGTCTCCCTTCCCCCCAGGTTCCCCTGAAATGCTCATTTTTGTCTGTTTTTGTCGTTTGTGTTTTTTTCCCAGACTTCCTGCTCCACACTCAATCTCTACCTAAATGCCTCTGAAGAAGGGATCATCAGAGTTTCCCGAAACATGTTAGGCAATTGAGGGATGTGTTTCTTTTTCCCATTTTTCTTCTTTTTTCCATTTGTATATGTCATATCTACATGCAAATATCTGTAAACTAAAAGGTTGTATTACAATTGTTTTTAACAATTTGTGTATGCACACATCTAAATCCCCCCCCCCCTTTTTTGTTCATTTTGTTGTCTTTGATATTTATTCATTGATATACTTGTTTTTCTACTAATAAATTATCTAAAAATATATTTCTTTTGCTTCTGTGCAACAATTTTGTTGTGTTTCGCCTGAAAAGTCCCAATTGTACCGGAGGGTACTAATGGTCCTCTAGTAGTAGAGGCTCCATTTTCCAAATATTTACTCAGGGATGTTGGCAAACAAATTATCTTCAGAGGCTCAAATGCCCCTGTAGTTCGGTTCAGCACCACTTGTTACAAAGACAGATATCAAGATAGAGGGAGGAAGATATCTATAGATAGAGGAAGAAAGATAGATAGAGGAAGAAAGATGGATAGATAGAGGGAGAAAGATGGATGGATAGATAGATAAAGGGAGAAAGACAGATAGATAGATAGATAGATAGATAGATAGATAGATAGATAGATAGAGGGAGGGAGAAAGAAAGATAAATAGATAGATGGGCAGATAGACAGATAGATAGATAGATAGATAGATAGATAGATAGAGGGAGAAAGACAGATAGCAAGATAGATAGATAAAGGGAGAAAGATGGCTAGATAGGTAGACAGATAGAGGGAGAAAGACAGATAGATAGAAAGATAGATAAATAGATAGATAGATAGAGGACGAAAGATAGATAGATAGATAGATAGATAGATAGATAGATAGATAGATAGATAGATAGATAGATAGATAGATAGATAGGGAGAAAGACAGACAGATATCAAGATAGATAGATAGATGGGGAGAAAGACAGATATCAAGATAGATAGAGGGATAAAGATGTATAGATAGATAGATAGATAGATCCGCCGCGATGTTGATAAGGGGGGGCGCCGTTATGTTGCTAAGCAAGGGGGGGGGCGTGATGTTGTGGTGATAAGGGGGGGTGCCGCCGTGATGTTGTGGTGGTAAGGGTGCCGCCGTGATGTTGATAAGCAGGGGGGTGTGCCGCCATGATGTTGATAAGCGGGGGGGCGTGTGCCGCCGTGATGTTGTGGTGAGAAGCGGGTGGGGAGGTGCCATGTGAATAGCTTCTGCTTACCTGCAGAGCAGCCGAGTGGACTGGAACTGAGCAGCTGAGACGTCGCTCATGTGACCTGACTGGCATTCCCCCGGCCAGTCCATCGCACCGGAAGCTGTGGCGGCTCGAGAGGCGCCACAGAGCCAGCTTTTTTTGGCCAAATGAAACGCCTCGTCTGCTGATTGCATTGACGTGGCGTTTCCCATATTGCACTGCGCCCGGTGCCAGGTCACAGTGCACATAAGGACCCCCTTTTTTTTTTTTTGTGTTTGTTTTTGACTGCCGGGGGGGGGGGGATGGGCGGTGCCTGGGCGCCCCCTATGGACGGGCCGCCACTGCCTGCATATCTCCAGCACTGCGAGTTGAGGACCAAAGGCCTCAAGTTTACACAGGCATTCCCTGAAATCGCGGCAAAATCGCCGTGACTTTCAAGTCACGGTAGTGTGAAAGGGGCCTAAGCATCCACATAAAGCTCAGGTGCCCACTCCGTTAACAACTTTAAGACCAGGCCTTCTGATTTTTTTTGGTTACAAGTTAAAATTGGCATTTATTTGGCTAGAATATTGATTAAAACCTCCAAATATTATATATGTTTTTGTAGCAGAGACCTTAGAGTAATGATGGTGAACGTTGGCAACCCAGATGTTTTGGAACTACATTTCCCATAATGCTCATGCACTCTGCAGTGGAGTTGAGCATCATGGGAAATATAGTCCCAAAACATCTGGGGTGCCAAGCTTCGCCATCACTGCCCTAGAGAACACAAAATATATCCAAAACTGGTAAAATGTATAAAAGATGTTACACCAAGTAAATGGATACCTAACACATCACACTTCAAAATTGTGAACTCTCGTGGAATGCCAACAAACTACAATTCTTAAAAATCTCAATTGGCGAAGCTTTAAACATTTTTTCAGGTTACCAGTTTGGAACAACAGAGGAGGTCTAGTACTAGAATTATTGCTCTCACCCATAATGTTTGCGACAATGCCTCACATGTGTTGTATTAACACCGTTTACATATGTGTGTGCGACCTACGTATGCGTTCGACCCTACACATAAGCACATGGGGGCAGGGGCACTTTAATTTTTTTTTTTATATATATATTTATTTTATTAAAAAATATTTTTACTGTCCCTTCATTCTTTTTATTTTTCCATTTTATTTTTAATTTTTTTGGATCACTTTTCTTGCGGTCACAAGATGTAAACATCCCTTGTGATGGCAATACGGCATGGACAGGTCCTCTTTATGGAGACATCTGGGGTCTCTCAGATCCCAGATTTCTCCTCTACCCTTGAAAGCATCAGATCAAAAAAGAAAAAACGTTGATGTAAAGCTTTCCAACAAAAAAAAAGTTTACATCCAGCGTAACTGGAAATATTTGGTCTCTCCTCACCACTATGGTCAGCTGTGCGAACTGCCGGATCATTTCCTGCGCTCACCGGTGAGAACTGTAAACCCAAGAAACACCGGCAATAGCTGGGAGAACCCTCACACTGCTTCTAATATTGATTTATCAGCTAATCAGCAGCTTGGATCACTTTTGGGCTAAATATAAAAAAAAAAAAAAACTCCACCTGCCTGGAACTGCATGTGCTGGGCATCAGGTAATATGATTTGCGCATCCCTAAAAATTGTTGAATGAGATTTTTTTTTTTTATTATTATTTTATTTTTTTAAAGATTTTATTGTGCACATGAGGATTGTGTATCATAGAAATGGCTATTACAAATGACTAGGCTGGAGTGTGCTGAAAATAGGTAGGTATGTACATCTTTCTTACACAGGTTAGTCGGCATATGTGATAGGAGGGGGAGGGCATTTTTAAGACTGGTTAGGCTTTATCTGGAATTCTACTATAATGACAATCACACTGTGCAGAGATATGTAAAGTCTCTCTCTCTCTCTCTCTCTCTCTCTCTCTCTCTCTCTCTCTCTCTCCTGATTATTTATATATATATAATGTATGTTGATCTGTATTTCTCTCACAGATGGGCACACTCTGCGGTATTATTACACAGCGGTCTCAGATAAAGGATCAGATTTACCTGAGTTCTCCATCGTTGGATATGTGGATGAACATGAATTTGTGAATTACAATAGCGAGTCTCGTATGGCTCGTCCTGTGACTCGATGGATGGAGAAGAATGAAGGACCTGAGTACTGGGAAGGACAGACACAGACCTTCAAAGGCTCTGAGCCTGTATTCAGACACAATGTCAGGACAGCGATGAGCCGTTTAAACCAAACCGGAGGTGAGATGCTATAATGTATGGTAATGGGGCTATATACTGTAACTGCTGATCCTGCTGTTCACTCCCCAGCTCCTCCCACTCCAAGCCGACACCCACTCCCACTGTGTGCTACATGCGCAGGCTTGTATGGCATGTCTCCCCTCCCCCCCAGCATCCTTGCATGCCCCCAACTACCCAATTACAGCGATGATACAGGATGGCAGCGGTGAGTCTCCAGAAGGGAGGACTTATAAGACACAGGCATGTATTTAGTGAGGCTGTGGTCCGGATAAGACTGTTACTCAGTCTGCCATTTGTTGATGCCTGCTGTACAGATTTCTATGTGATTGACTTCATTCTTATTGGGTCTTCCAGTCATGTGACCCAGCTTCCTTGGCAGAGTTACAGTTTCCATCCCGGGGTGATTGTACACAGCGGTCAGGGGGGTGCAGGATGCCGGATTGTTGATGCAGAGAATGATGTCTCACCACCATTATGTCTGTGGTCAGTGTAATCCCACCCAAAACTGATAGGTCAGTTAAGGACTCATTCAGGTGGGCTGAGACTTACCCTGTGTGGTCAGCCTCTGTCCTCTGCATCCACCTTACAGCTGGTCCACCAACACCCAAGCTGTGCTGTGATTAGTCACAGTACAAGCCGATCAGCAAGTGTCAGCCAATGGATGACCGCCGGCACCCGCTGATCGGTGAGGAGGAAGTCAGGACAGAGCTCTGTCTATGTAAACAATGCAAAGCAGGGAATAAAATCCAGCACATCCCTTAGTAAAAGCACCCCACAGTACACATACATAGGTTAGGCGCACATTTAACCCTTTGATTGCCTTAGATGTTTAACCCCTTCCCAGCCAGTGTCAGTAGTACAGTGACAGTGCATATTTTTAGCACTACACTATTAGTGTCACTGGTTCCCACAAAGTGTCAGATTGTCCACTGCAAAATTGCTGTCTCACTATAATGCTAGGCTCATACTCGGACATCGCATTGATTCGAACGGCATTGCTGTGCAGATCACATGCGATGTCTGTGCGATGCAAATTCAGCCATCACATTCGCACTGGTGCAGGACTCTTTTTTTGGTCCGCACTGGAATTGGATCACATGGGTGTTTACACCAATGCAATAAGATTCCTGCACCATTTTTGCACTGCGATCAGTGCTGGGGGTGTCATTAACTTTACATTGACACCTGCTGCGGTTCTCAGATGTCAGTGTGAACCGCTGGTGATTTCAGGTGCGATGCGGGAACCCGCACAGGAATTGCGCTGGTTCCTGCATCGCACAAGTGTGAATCGAGCCCAAGTCTCTGTAGCAGTAAATCTGCTATAGGGCGGTCCCCAGTCGGTTAAAGCGAATAAACAATATGTAAACATTGACAATATTCATAACAAGTAATCTGCCTGGCCAATTATTAAAGCCAAAAACCACATTTAAACTTGAGCAGGACTGATCTGAGACATCCTGGGGGGTACATTGGAAAAACATGTTCATTGGCTCACATTGGTGTGGCTACTGAACATGGTATATAAATATTGGGTGTGATTTAACCCTTTCACTGCCAGGCCTTGCACTCATCTTTTACCCTCAGGTAGCTAGACTATTTTTGCCATTTTCACTTTTTTATTACAGCATTCATAGCTTTTAACCCCTCCCCACAACCAGGTAGACTGATAGAATAATACAATGGTGCTACTGATTCTTAGGCCCCATGATAGTTCATTTTATAGATTCATTTTCTCGGCTCGTCGTAGTGTTGTACGTCACCGCGTTCTTGCCGGCGAAAGTTCAGAGAACGTTTGTGTGATCGTGTGTATGCAAGCCAAGCTTGAGCGGAATTCTGTCGGAAAAACCATCCAAGATTTTTCCAACGGAAATTCCGCTCGTGTGTAGGGGCATAATACTTGCCTGGTCTTAATTCAACACTGTGCATGAGAGCAGCCCCTCTTTCTTTCTGTCTGTCTGTCTCTCTCTGTCTGTCTCCCTGTCTCTCTCTCTCTCTCTCTCTCTCTCTCTGTCTGTGTGTGTCTCTGTCTGTCTGTCTGTCTGTCTGTCTGTCTGTCTGTCTGTCTGTCTGTCCGTCTCTGTCTCTGTCTCTGTCTCTGTCTCTCTCTCTCTCTCTCATCTCTCTCTCTCTCTCTCTCTCTCTCTGTGTCTCTCTCTCTCTCCTCTCTCTCTCTGTCTCTCAAATGTCCCAAAAATGTGTCAAAAATGTCCGATGTGTCCCGCCATAATGTCGCAGTCACAATAAAAATCGCTGATCGCCGCCATTACTAGTAAAAAAAAAATATTAATAAAAGTGCTATAAAACTATCCCCTATTTTTTAACCACTTCAGCCCCGGACCATTTGGCAGCCAAAGGACCAGAGGTCTTTTTTCAATTTCGCACTGCACTACTTTAACTGGTAATTGCGCGGTCATGCAATTTTGTAACCAAACGAAATTTGCGTCCTTTTCTTCCCACAAATAGAGCTTTCTTTTGATGGTATTTGATTGCCTCTGTGATTTTTATTTTTTGAGATATAAACGGAAAAAGAGCGAAAATTTTGAAAAAAAAAAAAGAGAGATTTTCTACTTTTTGTTATAAAAAAAATCTAATAAACTCAATTTTAGTCAAACATTTGGGCCAAAATGTATTCAGCCACATGTCTTTAGTAAAAAAAAAAAAACTGCCAATAAGCGTATATTTATTGGTTTGCGCAAAAAGTTATAGCGTCTACAAACTAGAGTAAATTTTCTGGAATTTACACCGCTTTTAATTTATGACTGCCTATTTCATTTCTTGAGGTGCTAAAATGGCAGAGAAGTACAAAACCCCCCCAAATGACCCCATTTTGGAAAGTAGACACCCCAAGCTATTTGCTGAGAGGCATGTTGAGCCCATTGAATATTTTTTTTTTTAGTCCCAAGTGATTGAATAAAGACAAAAATAAAAAAGATTTTTTTTTTTTTTTCAAAAAGTTGTCACTAAATGATATATTGCTCACACATGCCATAGTTATATGTGGAATTGCACCCCAAAATACATTTTGCTGCTTCTCCTGAGTATGGGGATACCACATGTGTGGGACTTTTTGGGAGCCTAGCCGCGTACGGGGCCCCGAAACCCAAGCACCGCCTTCAGGATTTCTAAGGGTGCAAATTTTTGATTTCACTCCTCACTACCTATCACCGTTTCGAAGGCCATAAAATGCCAAAATAGCACAAAACCCCCCCCCAAATGACCCCATTTTGGAAAGTAGACACCCCAAGCTATTTGTTGAGAGGCATGGTGAGTATTTTACAGCTCTCATTTGTTTTTGAAAATGAAGAAAGTAAAGAAAAAAAAAATTTTTTTTTCTTTTTTTTTCAATTTTCAAAACTTTGTGACAAAAAGCGACATCTGCAAAATACTCACAATACCTCTCAGCAAATAGCTTGGGGTGTCTACTTTCCAAAATGGGGTCATTTTGGGGGGTTTTATGCCATCTGGGCATTCCATGGCCTCCGAAACTGTGATTGGCAGTGAGAAGTGAAATAAAAAAATTACACCCTTAGAAAGCCTGAAGGCGGTGATTGGTTTTTTGGGGTTCCGTACGCAGCTAGGCTCCCAAAAAGTCCCACACATGTGGTATCCCCGTACTCAGGAGAAGCAACAGAATGTATTTTGGGGTGTATTTCCACATATGCCCATGACATGTTTGAGCAATATATCATTTAGTGACAACTTTTTGTAAAAAAAATATATATATATTTTTTTTTTTTCATTATTCAATCTCTTGGGACAAAAAAAAAAAAATTTAATGGGCTCAACATTGCTCTCATCAAATAGCTTGGGGTGTCTACTTTCCAAAATGGGGTCATTTGGGGGGGGTTTGAACTGTCCTGGCATTTTATGCACAACATTTAGAAGCCTATGTCACACGTCACCCACTCTTCTAACCACTTGTAGACAAAGCCCTTTCTGACACTTTTTGTTTACATGAAAACATATTTATTTTTTGCAAGAAAATTACGTTGAACCCCCAAACACTATATATAATGTTAAAGCAAAGGCCCTACAGATTAAAATGGTGGGTGTTGCATTTTTTTTTTTCCACACAGTATTTGCGCAGCGATTTTTCAAACGCATTTTTTGTGGAAAAAATACACTTTTTTTTATTTTAATGCACTAAAACACACTATATTGCTCAAATTTTTGATGAAATAAAAAATATGATCTTAGGCCGAGTACATGGATACCAAACACGACATGCTTTAAAATTGCGCACAAACACGCAGTGGCGACAAACTACATACATTTTTAAAAGCCTTTAAAAGCCTTTACATGATACCACATTAGATTCACGGAGGAGGTCTACTGCTAAAATTACTGCCCTCGATCTGACCTTCGCGGTGATACCTCACATGCATGGTGCAATTGCTGTTTACATATGACGCCAGACCAACGCTTGTGTACGCCTTTGCGCAAGAGAAGGGGGGGCAGGGGTGCTTTTTTTTTTTTTTTTTTTTTTTTTTTTTTTTTTATTTATTTAGCTTATTTATTTTATTTTTAAACTGTTCCTTCCATTTTTTTTCTTTGTTATGATTTTTATTGTTATCTCAGGGAATGTAAATATCCCCTATGATAGCAATAGGCAGTGACAGGTACTCTTTTTTTGAAAAAATTGGGGTCTATTAGACCCTAGATCTTTCCTCTGCCCTCAAAGCATCTGACCACACCAAGATTGGTGTGATAAAATGCTTTCCCAATTTCCCAATGGCGCGGTTTATATCCGGGAGGGGGGACATTCCCTCCCACTGCTTGTAAAAGCAGTCTAGAGGCTAATTACCCGCTAGAATTGCTTTTACATGAAAGCCGATCACTGGCTGAAAAGAATGATACCAAGATGATACCTAAACCTGCAGGCATCATTCTGGTATAACCATTCAAAGTCCAGCAACATACTGGACATATATTGTAATCTTTTTTTTTTCATGCAGCCTCTTGGCTGAACGAAAAAAAGAGATTGATTGGTGGGTATGCCCACCATTAGAATACCTCCCTTCATCCACCCACTTCTAATGATGGGCATACATGCACCATTTATATATGCCGATGCATGGGGGCATCCTCCCGCAAAAGTTATGCCGTGTACACACGGTCGGAATTTCGACCGTATGTACGTGGCATTAGGAGCCAATCGCTCCTCCCCCCCCCTGCTGCCCCCATGCTTCGGCATATATGCTCTTTTTTTTAACTGTGGTGGTGAAATCACCTCCTACAGCGTTGGAGTCGCGGCTTTATGTATCGTGGGAGCAAACGCTGTTGCTGTCAAGATAAATAAATCCGCGTTGCAACTGAATGGCGCACCTGAAAACAAAAAAAAATGCTCAACACTAAAACACAGTAAACAAAATTACATACCTGAAAAGCAAGCATGATAAAACATGATAAAACATAATAAAACATTGCAGAATAGAATGGAGTAAAAAAAGAGCAACAATAGAGAGAGAATAGAGTGAGAGAGAGAACAATAAAACGACAACTATTTTATTTTTTTTTATTTTTTTGAGATTCACAGGTAAAAAAGCTCCTGACTGAAGCGACTGAATCAAAACGCTACCACAAAAAAACTGTTAGCGATCGCAGGGATCAGGCCTGACTCTGCGAACGCTGCAGTTATGTGTGCTTAGTGTTTTGTAAGTGACAGTGATCGATCGATACTGCACTTGGGTGGGCTGGGCTGGGCTGGGCGGAGGGGGAAAACGCAGGTGCTAGCAGGTATCTGGGCTGATCCCGCTAACAATGCGGTTTTTTTTTGGAACCCTAAACTGCTGGGACGCTAGTATAGATCTGATCAGATCAGATATTGATCTGTTCAGATACTGTGCCACTAAGGGAGGTGTATGCTTTGTGCGTGGGTGTTTGCGGTACTGGCACTAACCTGGGGCGACGCAGACCTTATTTGACCCTAAAACCTAATTGATATCACCCGCCGGGCGATCAGGGGGTTAAACCGTTATTGGGTAATAAATGGCGGGTGCCCTGACAGTATAAAAAACAAGCTAACTAACCAGCGTCACCCGTAACAGTAATACAAAAAAAAACTGGTTACCTAGCGACACTAATGCAGCGATCAGAAAAACGATCGCTTAGTGACACTGGCAAAAGGGGGTGAAAGGGTTAACTAGGGGCAATCAGGGGGTTAAAACCTTTATTAGGTAATATATGGGGGTACCTGACGCTATATAAAAACCTGACGGGGAACCTAAATAACGAAATAACTAACTGGCTAACCAGCGTCACCAGTGACAGTTATACAGTGATCACTGGTGAAAGGGTTAACTCTAGGGGCAATCAGGGGGTTAAAACCTTTATTTAGGTTGTAATATGGGGGTACCTGACCTATAAACCTATTTATGAACCTATATAAACATGGCGGTTACCTAAAAAAAAAAAATGGTTACCTAGCGACACTAATGCAGCGATCAGAAAAACGATCGCTTAGTGACACTGGCAAAAGGGGGTGAAAGGGTTAACTAGGGGCAATCAGGGGTTTAAAACCTTTATTAGGTAATATATGGGGGTACCTGACGCTATATAAAAAACCTGACGGGGAACCTAAATAACGAAATAACTAACTGGCTAACCAGCGTCACCAGTGACAGTTATACTGTGATCACTGGTGAAAGGGTTAACTCTAGGGGCAATCAGGGGGTTAAAACCTTTATTTAGGTTGTAATATGGGGGTACCTGACCTATAAACCTATTTATGAACCTATATAAACATGGCGGTTACCTAAAAAAAAAAATGGTTACCTAGCGACAGCAGTGACACTAATACAGCGATCAGAAAAACGATCGCTTAGTGACACTGGCAAAAGGGGGTGAAAGGGTTACCTGGGGGGCAATCAAGGGGTTAAACCTTTATTAGGGGGGGGTAGGGGGCTACCTTGGACCTAAAACTAACTGCCCTGACAGTTATTACAGTCACACTGACACTAAATGCAGTGATCAGTAAATAAATGATCACTGCAATTAGTGACACTGTGACTGGGGGGGGAGGGGGTGATCTGGGGGGTGATCAGGGGGTGACAGGGGGGTGGAATATGTGCCTAACTGTACTGGTGTCAGTGTAGTGTTGTGCACTAACCTGTACATGTTCGCCGCTCGGCGTCTCCGGTCACATAGACCGGCGCACCGAGCGTGACATCACTTCCGCCTTCCTGTCTATACAATAGACAGGAAGGGGAAGCTTTTCATTGGCCAGGAGCGATCGCGAGGGGGTGGCCAGAAACCACTGGCCGTCCCCTCGTCCCGGATCGCTCCTGAAGCGATCCCGACCGTCCCCGCCGGCGGAGGGGGGTCCGATCGGACCCCCCAACCGCCGGAAGAATGTCACGTACAGGTACGTGATTCTGCCTGTACGTGCCATTCTGCCGACGTATATATACAGGGGGCGGTCGGGAAGTGGTTAAACGCTATAACTTTTGCGCAAACCAATCAATAATCGCTAATTGCGATTTTTTATTTTTTTTTTTTTTTTTTTTTATTTTTTTTTTTTTACCAAAAATATGTAGAAGAATACGTATCGGCCTAAACTGAGGGAAAAAAAATTTTTTATATATTTTTGGGGGATATTTATTATAGCAAAAAGTAAAAAATATTGAATATTTTTAAAAATTGTCGCTCTATTTTTTGTTTTTATAGCGCAAAAAATAAAAAACGCAGGGGCGATCAAATACCACCAAAAGAAAGCTCTATTTGTGGGGAAAAAGGAGGCCAATTTTGTTTGGGAGCCACGTCGCACGACCGCAATTGTCAGTTAAAGCGACGCAGTCCAAAAATAATTAAACTCTAGAGAAGGGGAAGTGGCGCTGTTCAAAAGATGAAAATAAAACCTATGTGTAAATTCAATTAAAAGAAGATAAATTATAATCTACTGATGTGGGCATTGCCAACACTCCCTATAAAGTTAATAGTGCTTCAATCAGAAATAATGAAGACAAATATAAATGTAAAATTCAACACGTGGTAAACAAACTAATATAAATATAAAAAATAAAAAGCCTTTTCCGTGTAATGCGCCAACACACAAAATAAAAATAAAGTGGTATTTCCTGAGGGATTCAGTCCAAAAAAAAAAATATATATATGTGTGTGTGTGTGGGTGTGTGTGTGTGTGTGTGTAGGTGTATATAAATATACAAACATGGAAGTGAAAAAATGAACTAGTCCCAAAAAATATTAAACGGCAGTCTGTGAACAGTGATCCGTGCACAAGCAAAATAAAGGTGACTCTTCGGTGCTCCCCTCTTCCATCCGCATCCCCCTCTTGTGTCTGAACTCACCAGAGCGCCTCACCCCTGCAGTGGTAAAAGGCATAATAGCTGTATCCCAATGGCAATGTCCCCCTTGATGAGGTATCCCTCTGGTTCACACAGCTGCAATCCACCTCACCAGTGCGGTTTAGAAATCCCCAGTAACGGGCATCCACATATATATGGAAAAGATGAGCCTCGTAGCGTGAATCCATATAAATATGGCTTTTATTAAATTAAAATCTCCAGTGCCAACTACTGAAGTGCCCTATCAGAACTAGTTGGAGTAGTGGAGCTTCTTCAGTCTTTTAAAATAATAACATTTTTTAAATGGAGATTTTAATTTAATAAAAGCCTTAGTTCTATGGAACTAAGACCCAGGTTAAGATGGGGAAAGAATGGAAAAAAGCCCTAGGCAGTACTTGCATTGCTTCTTTAGTCAAAGAGGAATCTTCTTCTATTTGTGATGACTTGGTTGCCTCTGTAAAGAAGGAACTTTATGCCACGATTCAAACATTCCATGACTCATAAGTTAGTCCGGCTGCTTGCCAGCCCTCCACATCGGAGTCTTCCGAAGGTTCACTACCTGTCCCAGTGGTAGAGACTCTGTCTGAAGGTCCTTCTACCAGGCAATCCCTTGCAGTTTAAGCTATGTCTGGAAGAAGTTAATGGGCTTCTTAGAGCCATACATGTTACCCTTGGCCTAAGTGAAGAAAAAAAGGATCTGACACTGCACGATCGTGTTAACCTCTAAAATCTCTATTTCTGATTTATCAATCACAAAATATGATATGGGTTAAATGAGAGTTCTATTGACCAGGAGGAAAGGCTTTAAATATAATAACAACATTTATTACAGGTAGTTAAAAGTCAAGCTAATACACAAATCTCTAGCTATGGTCTTACATCAAGGCATAAACTGCTAGGTTGAAATAAAATATATATATATATGAAGGAATATAGATTATATTCCTTCAGACCATGATCTACAAGCATGTTTAGTTACAAGTAGCAGGGCATACCTTCCCCTGCTACTTGCCATCCTACCTGCTGGCTGGTTCCCCTGGAAAGAGCGTCTGCCTCCCCTTTCCTCTGAGAGTATCAAAAACCAGCCTGATCTCTCATTGGCTGGCTTAGCGTGAATTCTGATTGGTTACTTAGTCTAAGCCAGCCCCCTTACAGGCAACTCCCAGTGATGCAAAATATACTTGAATGGTCCTACTTCATTACCTATCCCGGCATGGGGTCGTTTATAGTGAATAGGTGACAAACAATGCTAATTGGCTCCCCATTGTCCTTCAAGTCTCGGCACCGCAATGTCTGCAGTTCACAAGAGCTGGGAGGAGGGCTTTTGCCCACCTTTCATAGCTGCAAGCAAAAAGAGATATATTCATAATATTTCACAGATATTAATGGAAATTTCACATAACCGCATCAGGCAACAATCGTATGTATGTGGATCTAAGTGAGCCTAAGGGGCGAACATTTCCATTACAGTCTGTCATTTCGGATTCCATAAAGAAGTAATGGCAAGAACCGAGAGAAATTTTTTTTTTCTCAAGAGCCCACAAGAGACCCTTTCCTTTCGAGGAAGACCCATCTGCAGTATGGAACAAGGTCCCCAAGCTTGATGCTGCCTTCTCCCAGGTCTTTAGGTCCACTGACCTAGCCTTCAAAGACATGGGGATCCTAATGGATAAGCGACTTGATCTTTTGCTCAAGAGATCTTGGCAATCGATCATGAGCAATTTAAAGCCAATTGCTTTAAATTGCTACAATACACTGGACAAGATCACAGAAGAAACTATACTCTTCAAAATGACACTATCCAACAAAATAGCGGTGTTATACCAAAACTACTCAACTCCCTTAACACAGCATTTTTACAGATGGCAGACATAGTCGCACCAATACGCAGAGCACCCACCCGCAAAAACAATTCGGGCTGGTTCAATGACTCTTACATCACTGAAACAAGAACGCAGAAGAGCTGAAGGAGCCCAACAATGGAAAACCACACAAATTACAAATCACTCACCACAAGATACCACAAAGCCATCTTCATAGCAAAAAACATTTCTCCAAAACCATCTCAAAAGCCATAAACCGCTCTCGAGCACTCTTCAAACTAGTCGCCCAGATTATGAACCCCACCTGTTTAGAGTGTCCAGCAAACGAAACACAACATCGCAACCATTCGGGAAATAATTCAGCAGAACATAGCAAGTAACCCCACTCAGCCAGAACAAGAAGAAAAAAAACACACAAAGTTTCTACAACAACCGAGATTTACTTTGGTCCCAATCACCATTGACACCACCAAAACCATCATCAGAAACCTCTGAGACAGCACATCGCCAAACGACATTATTCCCACAAAACTTCTGAAAGAATGTACCTACATCCTGGCACCTATCATAACATACCTCATAAACCAGTCATTTTAAAGAAGGAATCGTCCCACCCTCCCTCAAGCAAGGCACAATCAAACCCCTCCTAAAGAAGCCTAACCTCGATCCCAAAGGCCCAAACGACCGCAGACCTGTCACAAGCCTCAACGCCTTCTCCAAAATTATCGAGAAAGCAGTAGTACAATAGCTACAACTCCATCTGGACACCCATAAATTCTTGGACCCACTACAATCTGGTTTCCGCCCTGGTCAGGGGACAGAAACTTCACTCCTCAAAATCTGGGATGACACCCTCGAAGCAGCAGATGAAGGAAAATCGTGTCTCCTGGTGCTGCTGGACCTCAGTGCAGCGTTCAACACAGTAGACCACAAAACCCTGCTCACTCGTCTCACAGAAGTAGCTGGAGTCGCAGACTCACATGGTTTGCATCCTTCCTAGAGAACCAATCTCAGAAAGTGAAACTAGGAACGTTCACTTCGGAAGCATGAAAAATTACATGCGGAGTCCCTCAAGGATCATCCCTGTCGCCCGTGCTCTTTATCTCCGCCCACTCCTCAAAATCAACAGAAACCAGGATCTACTTTATCACTCCTACACGGATGACATCCAACTCTACCTACGCATCACCAACAAAAAAGACCAATACCAGGCACTGGAAAACTGTCTCTCATTGATCGATTAGATGACGGAGAGCTCCCTTAAACTCAACGGATCCAAAACAGAACTCCTCTTCCTCCATGCAAACCAAAACAAACCCTGGCACGATGTCCACACCACTCACCATCCTTGGACAACCCATCACCCCCAGCACTAAAGTCAAAGGCCTTGGAGTCATCTTTGACTCAAACATGACGATGGATGCACAAATAGGATCAGTAGTCAGCGGATCCCACTACCTTCTTCGCCTAGCATGGGAATCAATCACCCCGTCCCTGAGGACCCTCCATTGGCTAGCCGTGAAGGATCGAGTTACATTCAAGACCCTCTGCCTCACTCATAAATGTACACAAGGAAAGGCCCCGCAATACCTCTGTGACAAAATAAAGCACTACACCCCAGGTCGCACTCTCCGGTCAACTAACCAGAACCTCCTCCACATCCCCAAGACCCGTTGTAAATTAAAAGGCGAACGAAGGTTTGCAGTCCAAGGACCACGATATGGAATGCTCTACCCGTGGACATCCACTTGGAAGAAAACTATCTGGCCTTCAGGAAGAAGCTCAAGACCCATCTCTTCTTCTGAAAACCCAGAAGGTCACTGGCGGCAAAAGTGCCCTGAGGCGAATTAGTTTGCATATGTAGTGCTATACAAGTTATTCATTCATTCATTCAGCTATGGCTACGACATGTGTCGCTAGAAACCTGGAATATTGGGTGTGACGGGAGGGCACATGGAACCAAGAATCCCTTGGAAAGGTTAGGAAACCCATGTATCAGCTCACCATACAACTCTTATGTCTAAGCCACCCTGTGCCATCCTAGTACAGGGTGAGTGAGAAAATATATCTTGGATTACTTAAAATATAAGTAAGTAATATTTATCCACAGTATCTCCCAGGATATATGTAAAGACTATTCTTAGGTTGTTAATTCGGAACAATACACAATCCTTGAAAGAGCTGATCACATTGACCTCAGGAGACGGACTGTCTGGTCACCTAGGCTGCCTTAAGTGGGGTTAATTAACATGTTAATTATGTGATTGTCTTTTAAGTTGTTACTATAGGGGAGGGGGGAGTATCCATGAGCAGCCCTACCTCATTATCAACCCCTTGTGTTAAATGTGTATAAAAAGGCTGTTTTCTGTCCAATAAATGAGTTTAAGATTCTACAAGCTATTCTCAGCTAGACTTGTATTCCATGCAGCTATAATAATATCGCTCTCTGAGGGTCAGATTGGAGAAAGCAGTATTACTGACGGAAGCACTCAGCGGAGTGAGGAAAAAGATCCGTCACATTGGTGTCAAGCAGTGGGTTGCTTCCTGCAGTCTGGGACGTCATAACCTCCACCTGGATCAAAAGATCAGGATAGCAGACTTCGGTCACCCCAGTGGAGATATGGATCTGGCATCAGAGTTCCCGGGGCTGCTGCGGATCGTCCTTTCAGCATACACCAGGACTGTGTCTGAGGATGAATACCTGGATCTCAGGCAGCAGATTCGGGTGGAGCTATGGATTGGAGCCCTCCAGCTCACTGGTATAAAACAGGGCAAGTGCTTTCCAACCCAAGAGCAACGGGCCAGTGACCAACGGGCATTGCGGATGGCATTCCTGGGAGAGCAGCCCCAGGAGCAATGGGTGACTGAGTTGGACAGGCTGGTCCAGCAGGAGATAGAGCTGGACAATCATTATCGGGCTCTGCAATGGCACGCAGAGCAGGGATATTTAGGGGAGACAACGGAATGCTCTCCGGAGGGATATGACTTTGGAGGCCCTGGATTGCTGTGGGAGAGCCTTACAGATCGTTTTGTGTTTGGCGATGAAGGGGAACCTACCCCTTGCAGGGGTCTCAGAGCTTAAACCAGATCTGGACCATTTGTTAAGGAAGGAACAGCATCTGGAAAGGGCATACAGGAAACTGCTAGAACACTTTCAGCAGCATGACAGAGAATCGGCAGTGGAAACTCCGGAGATTGTCGTCACCAAACCTGAAGTGCTGACAACAGGGCAGAGCTCTGCTAACTTCTGCCCAGCACCAACAGTGGCTTCGCCCTTCTTGAGAGAAGAGGTACTCGGCCTTTCTCCCACAACACTGACAGGGACATGTGATTTTCTGCCAGCAGCATCTATGGAGTTACAACAAACTTCTCCAGCTGAAGATCTGGTAACTGAACAGAGGGTCCAAGACCTCTGTCCCACACTTTTAGCAATATCAGAGACTGTGGATTTAATAGGCGTTTCTGTAAAGGAGGAACCACCTAGCAAATCCCCAGCAGAAGTGCTGGCAACCGGACAGAGAGTCCAAGACCTCTGCCCCAATTTATTTATTTATTTTTTTGGAGGGGGGCATTTTTGTGAAATAGTATGAGATAAGAGCTGGGGTACATGGCGGAAGTAGACTGGATGGCCAAACCCCCCCTTTTTTTTTTTTTTTTTTTTTTTAGGGGGGGGGAGGGGGGTTGAGGGTGGTTGCCCCTTAGGGGGGGAGGTGTTAATAAATTATAATGTAGTATAATAACACATTAGCACAATAGGAACGATATGTGAAATAACACAAGAAAAGTCAAAGGTCAAAGATTTGAGCAGAGGGGGGAGGTAAAAATGGAAGGTAATATAAGGATTGGAAACATGTATTTTGACTTATTATTATTATTATTATTACATTTTATATTTTTTATTCTAGAGAACACAATATTGAACAGGGGTGGCCACGTATTCACCAATAAAAGGGGAGGGGGAATGACAGTTCACAAAATATATATATATATATATATATATATATATATATATATATATTTTTTTTTTTTTTTGTAGAGATGCGCCCCATCTCACAGGTGCATATAAGCAGCACATGCCTGATTTTGGCAGGAATACTGATTGCACACCTGTGGGCTGGGTTCAAAAACATCCCAGGAAATGCAGTCAGTGCTCAGACCTGGAGACGGCTCCGCCCAGCAGACAGGAAGTCTGGCCAGGAGGTTGGGAGAGTTCCAGGAGATAGAGACAGGAGCCTAGGACTGGAGGTGGCAGTCTGAAGCAGGCAGGTGTAGCCTGCGACTAAAGCAGCACGAAGCTGACAGTGAATAAGCCAGGAGGCTATTGGTTTGGTTATGCAGTGATGGTGGAACCACCTGCGAGGGAAGATTTCTGTTGATTTGAACTTTTTTAGTTTCCTTTAAATAAAAGTGGGCTGCCATGCCCTAAAACACAAGTCTGGAGTGGCACGTTTCTGAAAAATCGCATGCACCACTTGAATCTAATCACCCCGGATCGTCACAATATATATATATACAGTGTTGTGAAAAAGTGTTTGCCCCCTTCCTCATTTCCTGTTCCTTTGCATGTTTGTCACACTTAAGTGTTTCGGAACATCAAACCAATTTAAACAATAGTCAAGGACAACACAAGTAAACACAAAATGCAATTTGTAAATGAAGGTGTTTATTATTAAAGGTGAAAAAAAATCCAAACCATCATGGCCCTGTGTGAAAAAGTGATTGCCCCCTAAACCTAATAACTGGTTGGGCCACCCTTAGCAGCAACAACTGCAACCAAGCGTTTGCGATAAAGTGCAATGAGGCTTTTACAGCGTCCTGGAGGAATTTTGGCCCACTCATCTTTGCAGAATTGTCCTAATTCAGTTACATTAGAGGGTTTTCGAGCATGAACGGCCTTTTTAAGGTCATACCACAACATCTCAATAGGATTCAGGTCAGGACTTTGGCTAGGCCACTCCAAAGTCTTCATTTTGTTTTTCTTCAGCCATTCGGTGGTGGACTTGCTGGTGTGTTTAGGATCATTGTCCTGCTGCAGAACCCAAGTTCGTTTCAGCTTGAGTACACGAACAGATGGTCGGACATTCTCCTTCAGGATCTCTTGGTAGACAGCAGAATTCATAGTTCCTTTTATCACGGCAAGTCTTCCAGGTCCTGAAGCAGCAAAACAGCCCCAGACCATCACACTACCACCACCATATTTTACTGTTGGTATAATGTTCTCTTTCTGAAATGCAGTGTTCCTTCTACGCCAGATATACTTGGACACACACCTTCCAAAGAGTTCCACTTTTGTCTCATCGGTCCACAGAATGTTGTCCCAAAAGTCTTGGGGATCATCAAGATGTGTTGTGGAGAAATTGAGACGAGCTTTGATGTTCTTTTTGCTCAGCAGTGGTTTTCTCCTTGGAACTCTGCCATGCAGGCCATTTTTGCCCAGTCTTTTCCTGATGGTGGAGGCATGAACGCTGACCTTAACTGAGGCAAGTGAGGCCTGCAGTTCCTTGGACGTTGTTGTGGGGTCTTTTGTGACCTCTTGGATGAGTCGTCGCTGCGTTCTTGGGGTAATTTTGGGCGGCCGGCCACTCCTGGGAAGGTTCACCACTGTTCCATGTCTTCGCCATTTGTGGATAATGGCTCTCACTGTGGTTCGCTGGATTCCTAAAGCTTTGGAAATGGCTTTATAACCCTTTCCAGACTGATAGATCTCAATTACTTTCTTTCTCAATTGTTCCTGAATTTCTTTGGGTCTCGGCATGATGTGTAGCTTTTAAGGATCTTCTGGTGGACCTTACTGTGTCAAGCAGCTCCTATTAAGTGATGCCTTGATTGTGAACAGGTGTGGCAATAATCAGGCCTGGGTGTGGCTAGAGAAATTGAACTCAGGTGTGGACAACCACAGTTATAGTATGTTTTAACAAGGGGGGCAATCACTTTTTCACACAGGGCCATGATGGTTTGGATTTTTTTTCACCTTTAATAATAAACACCTTCATTTACAAATTGCATTTTGTGTTTACTTGTGTAGTCCTTGACTATTGTTTAAATTGGTTTGATGTTCCGAAAACACTTAAGTGTGACAAACATGCAAAGGAAGGGGGCAAACACTTTTTCACACCACTGTGTGTATGTGTATATGTGTATATATATACACACATTTTTTGTCTTCTAGACATAGAAGAAGTCACACAATTCACATTGATACAATACACATGATCACAACTGTATTAACTTTTTATTTTTTAGCACAAGGGAGGGAGAAGGGAAGCGGTATTGGGAAGGGGGAATAAGGAAGGGAAGGGGAGCTGCCTTTCCCTCAGTTTTTTTTTTTTTTGTTGGGGGCGAAAGGGAGGAGGGGGGGGGGGTAAATATAGTAGTTAAACTAGGAATAGAGGGATAGAGGATATGGAAGGGGATAGGGGAGGGCATGAAATGCTAAAAAATTTATATTTGCCAAATGAACATCAAGTAAATTCATTAGAGGAATACCTACAGACAGTGCAACAACATAAGGAAGGAATCTTAGTGGTGGGAGGCGACCTTAATATGGCCCTAGACCCGCTGAACGATACATCAAAAGGATCATCACATCTCTCATATATCAAATTAAGAAAAGCAAAAAAAAGCCTACAAGAGCTGCAATTGATAGACAGTTGGAGGGCTGTCCATGCACAGGATAGGGACTACACTTTTTATTCTGCAAAATATAAGTCCTACTCTAGAATTGACTATATTTATTTTTGTATCCCAAAATATAATTGCATCTTTAAAAGAAGTTACGATTGGACCATTTACTTTATCAGATCATGCCCCAATAATTTGTACAATAGAGATAGGAGAAGGAGATCCGAGAGAATGACATTGGAGGATTAATGAATCTCTCCTAAAGGAGAGCGAGTATGAAGAAAAATTAAAGCAAGAATTGGATTCCTTTTTTTTCTATAAATGATACAGGGGAAACACCATTTGGCCTAAGGGAAACACATAAATGTGTCATGCGAGGCATGTTGATCGCTATGGGGACACATAGAAAACGTAAAATAAACGCTCAAATTGACTCACTGCTCAAGCGCATTGGAGAATTAGAAGTATTACATAAAAAATCTCAGACACAAGCAATGGAGCAGGAACTTAACGGTTTACGTGAAAAGCTAAATCTCCAAATGATAGAGCGAAAGCCAAGTTAACACGAGGGAGTCTGACTTTTTACGAATTTGGAAATAAACCAGGGAAAATGCTAGCAAATGCTCTCAGAGAAACCACTACAAGGAATCATATTACACAAATTAAAACACCGGGAGATGAAATGGTGAATACCCCACAAAAAATAGCTCAGGTATTTAAGGAATATTATGAGAACCTGTATCATTTAGAAAAGAAGGAATCCAGGACAGTAGATGATCAAAGGAAGGGGGAAGTAGCTAGGGACTATATTAAGGACTCAGGAATGCCGAAATTGTCAGGAGAGATAGTTGAAGCACTTGAGGCACCAATTTCAATAGAAGAATTTATGAGGGCAATAAATCAACTTAAACTGGGTAAAGCTCCGGGGCCAGATGGGTACACCCTGTCATACTATAGAATGCTTGCAGGAAAATTGGCTCCGAGATTTGTTGCAGCCTTTAATTCAGTACGAGATGGAAAGAAAATCCCAACAGAAACCTTACTGGCACATATAACAGTTATTTGGAAGGAAGGGAAGGATCCCTCCCAATGCCCTAGTTACCGCCCTATCTCCTTATTAAATGTAGATCTCAAAATATTTACGAAGATACTAGCAATGAGACTGATAGATCACATTCCTGATGTAATACACCCAGGCCAGGTGGGATTTACACCGGGGAGTGAAGGAAGAGAGAACACACAACGGGTGGTATGCACAATCTACCTTGCACAAAGGCAACATAAACCGATGGTGATAGTTTCAGCTGATGCAGAAAAAGCCTTTGACAGGGTGGATTGGGTTTACTTGAAGGCAGTTTTACAACATATAGGGCTGGGGGAAGGGATGATGAGCTGGATATCCAATATATACTCAATACCAAGTGCAAGGGTTAAGATAGCGGATAGAATCTCGGAGCCTTTTCTCATTCAAAATGGAACACGACAAGGGTGTCCCCTCTCACCCTTGATTTTTATTCTAACAGTAGAACCCTTTTTAAGGAAAATACGTGCAAATTTAAATATTAAGGGGATAAAAACCAAGGAAGTTGAACAAAAACTTGCGGCGTATGCTGATGATTTAATTTTTTTTGTAACGTCCCCAGCAATATCCCTCCCATCTTTTGCTAATGGAGCTAGAGAAGTATGGGAAAATATCAAATTTCAAGGTAAATTACGGAAAGTCAGAAGCAATGGGAATAGAAGTAGATCTGCCCCTTTTACAGTTGGTAACTACACTATTCAAGTTTAGACTAATTCGTATATAAGTTACCTGGGTACAAAAATATCAAAAAACTTAAATGAATTATTTGAGCTTAATTATATACCTTTGGCAAAACAGATTAAGCGTGATCTGGTGGGATGGGATAAAGAGATCTTTACGTGGTTCGGGAGAACAAACATCATCAAGATGAATGTAATGCCAAGACTTTTGTATCGAATACAAACTCTCCCAATAAGGATTCATTTAAGCTTCCTACGAGATCTTAGATCAAGGTTCCTGAAGTTTATCTGGGCAGGGAAGCCAGCAAGGGTACGTAGAAATATACTGACACTTCCCAAAGGAAAAGGAGGGATAGGGCTCCCAGATCCAATAAGATACCAGGAAGCTTCACATCTAACTAGAGTGATGTAGTGGTGCGGGCGGGCAAACAAGAAGCCCTGGGTACAGATGGAACAGGTGGTAACAGATATTCCACTGGAGGAATTAGCATGGATATCATGAGTGGAGGTGACAGTAGAAGTGAGAAAACATCCAACATTAGGCGTCACTTTGCGGATAATTAAAAATAGTTTTTAAAAAACATCTATCTCGATAAATCGTAGCTCAATGCTCCCAATCTTGGGTACACCAGCGTTCCAACCGGGAATGAAAGATCCGAGGTTTAGAACATTAAGAAATAGGGGCTTTAGTAGGATCATTCATTTTTCAAAATATAACCGTGTAATGTCAAAAAAGGAGATTGAAAGAGAAATAGTAGCAGATCTAGATTTTCTTAGAATGATGCAGCTAGAAGCTTTTATTAGAGCTAAAGTAAAAAATGCTAAAGTAAAAAATGCTAAAGTAAAAAATGTAGAAGTAAGATGACCGAGAATAATTGCTTGAGGGGTGAGTCAATGAGACATTCACTGTCATGTTTCTATACCATGCTGACAGAGGAGGAGATACCTCAGGAACTTACTTTCCTGCAAGCATGGGAGAGGGACTCATGCACCGTACACACGGTCGGAAATTCCGACCACAAAATCCGTCAGATTTTTTCCGACGGATTTTGTCCGACACTGGTGTTGCATACACACGGTCGGACAAAGTTGTCGGAAAATCCGATCATCCTGAACGTGGTGACGTTCGTTGCATACGACGGGACTACGTAGAGGCTAGTAGCCAATAGCTTTGGTCTTGTAATGTGATCTGAGCATGCGTGGCACTTTGTCCGTCGGAATTCGCTACACACGATCGGAAAAAGTCCAATAGGACTTTGTTGTCGGAAAATTTGAGAGCAGGATCTCAAACTTTTTCCGTCGGAAATTTCCGACAGAAAAAGTCAGATGGAGCCTACACACGGTCGGAATTTCCGACAACATGGTCCGATAGGACATTTTCCGTCGGAAAATCCGACCGTGTGTACGGGGCATTAGAGATTAGTATTTTCTCAAGAACAGAAAAGCAGGGTTTTTGGTATTCAACCAAAAGGCGTCAGTGGCAAGCAGATACCAGG
Organism: Lithobates sylvaticus; assembly: GCA_028564925.1. NCBI lineage: Eukaryota > Metazoa > Chordata > Amphibia > Anura > Ranidae > Lithobates > Lithobates sylvaticus. Next base: position 217,071,695 of record CM053033.1, read on the forward strand.
AAGGGGGCTATAAAATCATCACAAGATTGTATAGAACACCGAGTATACTACACCGGATATACCCTCAAGTGTCTGATATGTGTTGGAGATGTCATGAAGCAGAAGGGACAATTCTACATATTTTTTGAGAATGTATAAGGATTAGGGACTTCTGGAAAATGGTTACCGAAGCAATTAAAATAATAACATGAACCACTTTAGGGGATAGACCGGCAACTTTTTTGTTGCTGGACATCCCTATATCAGTGGAAAAATGTAAAAACTCACTAGTGAGACATCTTATAATAGCAGCGAGGGCGTGTATCCCTGTGCTGTGGAAAAGGGACAGCCCTCCGACTAGAGCTCAATGGTTTGCTAGAATAGAAGAAATACAACAGATGGAAAATCTTATGCCGCGTACACACGATCGGAATTCTCGTCGGAAAAAACTCTGACGGTTTTTCCGACGGAATTCCGCTCAAGCTGTGTTGCCTACACACGATCACACCAAATTCCGACGGTCAATAACACCGCGGCATAAAACACATTCGCCAGCACTATAAAAGGGAAGTTTAATGCTTCCGAGCATGCGTCGAATTGTTTCCGGAATTTTGCGTGTCGGAATTGCATACACACGATCGGAAAATCCGATAGAAAGGTTTTCCGTCGGAAAAATTGAGAACAGGTTCTCAATTCAAAGTCCGTCGGAAATTCCGACAGAAAAAGACCGTTGGGGCATACACACGGTCGGAAAATCCGATGAAAAGCTCCCATCGGACTGTTTCCATCGGAAATTCCGACGGTGTGTACGCCGCATTACTTTGGCAATAAAGGACCAGGATGAGAGGTATAGGACAACTTGGACCCCGTATCTGGCGTACAGGGAAAGCTTGAATAACTGAAAGATTGAAGGGTAGAGGGGGCCATAAGAGGAGGGAGGGAGGAGAGAGGAAGGAGGGGAGAGGGGGGAGGGGTAGAGAGAAGGGGAGGGGAAGGGGAAAATCTTTTTTTTTTTTTCTCTTCCTTTTCCCTGGGAGCTTGGTGGGGGGGGGGGGGTGAGGAGAGGAGGAGATGGGGAGGATCAGGGGGGGGTCTTGAGGGGAGAGAGGAGAAAATGTTTAAATCTTTTTTATTTTTTTTATTTTTTCCGTGTTTTTTCTCTTTTTTGTTTTTGTTATGAAAGGGATGGGGGTTAAAATTGGAAAAGGAGTAAACCTAGGGGTCAAAATTTTACAATTTAGGTACAATTGGGTACAATTATTGTCTTAAGTTAGAAGAACCTAAGCTGTATTAGGAAAACAATATGTGAATGCAATGAATTGTACTATGAAACTTATGAAAATAAAGAATTGAAAAAAAGAAAGAAAGAAAAAATAACTCACATGGGTGCTGGCAAGCTGAAGACTGTTTCTGGCTTCTTCCTGGAACTGAAGTCAAAATGTGGCGGGCGGGAGGGGAAGAGGGATGGGCTGCAGCATGGACAAAGCATTATTGGCTAACACTGAGATGAGATGCAAATATCCCTCCTCCCTTTGATGGTTGGGAGTCGGGACACTGAAACATCATCCAGCCATGCATCTAAAGCCCCATACACACTATCAGATTTTCTGCTGATTTTTTTCTTCAGATTTACCAAAACCATATAATATGAGGTCAAACCTTAGGAGTTTCAATTTGTATCCTATCAGGCAGGCCCTTGCACTACATGGTTTTGGTAAATATGAAGACAAAAATCGGCAGAAAATCTGATAGTGTGTATGGGGCTTTACTGCTGTGTGCACTTCTCCACACATTACAGGTTAGAGATGTTTTGCACACACACGGGGCGGGCTTAGGTGTGGAAACGCTGCTGCTCAAGCTGGCTCATCCTGACAAGCAGGAGACCCGGACTGCAAAGTTTACACAACAGGACAGGGAGGATGATCGGCACGGCAATGCTCTGTCTCTCTATCCCTCCAGCAGAGCCTACAGGAGGGGGAGGAAGAGACACACAGAGCATCGCTCTCTAATTGCCGTGCAGATCGTTTTACAACATTATAATGTTGGGGGGATCAGGGCCCCTTCTGCCCCCTCCTAGTAACGCCATTGACTGTATGATGTGTAGCTCTGACCAAGACAAATGTACCTTGCAATAAAAGAACAATAAATTACAGTTAGGTAATCTGTAGGCTCAAAGTGAAGATAAATTTAAACTTCCATGTGGTTCCATTTTCATTGTTAGGAGGCATCATGGTCATCAGACCCCTCCCTCCCTTGTAGGCAAATATATTCGCCTGTCTATAAATCTTTATTGTGAAATATCTTGAAAATTTCACACAACCAGCACCTTTATCATCTGTTTTCTAATTCATCTGAGGTCAATAATTTCCCAAAATTTGTAGACTGGTGTTATCCAATAGCTTTATCAAGCCTTCTACAAAGGTAAGTACAATATACTGTATATACAATGTAAACATGTGTATACAGTATATAGGCAGGTAATTACATTGCCCATAGTACTTGACATTACCTACCCCATACAGACTTCCAATCCTGTGTTTCCCACACCGCATTCATGCGATCGGCAAGGGGTGTCAATGTTAGACACCCAAAAATGGTTTGCAAAATGCAGTGCGATTTACACAATTGGATCGCATGGATGTGAACACCCATGTGATCCGATTCCAGTGCAGGGGGAAAGGGGTCCTGCACCTTTTTTGTGCAGATTTGGTGTGATTTGAGCCATACAAAGAATAGCTGAAATTGCACCGCACACACATCGCATTTGTACAGGAATGTGGTGCGATTCCCGTGTGAATTACATTCGATGTGTGGCACCGCAGATATGTGAACCCAGGCTATCTCTATTGATGGTGCCAGTAACTATAATCAATAATCCCATACCTGAGCAACAAAATATGTGAGTATTTTACACTTCTCCTTAGGATTTGATTCTGATTGTTCATTCATATAGCGATGTCCTCATATACTGTAAGATCTGATGCTGGCCCCTCTATAAAGGAGATAATACTCCATATATTACTCCATATATGGATTCTAAAAAAGTCAGAGATAATATAACTCAGATTTACTTCATGGGATCCCTTGTCCATCTTCTTGTGCGATTTTAGGGCTCATTCAAACTGTATGCAGTGACAGGACACACAGGAAGCAATTGTTTCCTATGTGTCCCGTTCTTTCACACCTCAATGCACCACATGACTGTACTGCAGCGTGTTGCGAGAAAATGCAGATATACTGTGTTTTATTGCAGCGCACTGTGCTGAATCGCATGAAAAAGTGCAGCAACACAGTGCATCACGCTGCTGTACATTGCTGTGAATTAAGTGTACATTTTGTACACTTCACATAAAGTTTATAGAAAAAAGAGAATAGTGTGATGCGCTGAATCGCATACCACACTGCCCCCTACCACAGCCGGTGTTCTGGCAAAATAGCCAATTCATCAAGATCTCCCAATTACGTCACTTCCGGTTACTGTAAACTGTCACTAATTGGAGATTTTGACAAATAGCTGTTTTGATGCAACACCGGCAACTGTGTACAGTCCGGTACTCTGTATTATGAGTGGATATTGTTAGTCTGCTCCGATACTAACCAACAAAATGGCCGCCTATATGGCAGTGACAACTTTTTCCTCATTACCCGCTGTTCTGTCAAAATAGCAATGTCTTTGTGTAGCGGGGTGTATACGCTTGCTGGTGATGTGTCAAAATGTCAAGTCATCGAAATCTCCAATTACTGACGGTTTACAGTAACCCGGAAGTGACGTGATTGGAGATCTTGGTGAATTGCCTATTTTGACAGAACACGGGAAGGGAGAGATGCAGGGGAGGTGAATCGCTCTGACAGCTCTGCGTTATTGTGTGATCCCGGCCTTCCATAAATCATATCCTCCTATTTCTGTATGAGATACAAATGTGCTTCCAATATTCCTCCCAATCAGTAGATGTCCTTCTAAAGACTCGGCACCTCATATACAGTATCTCACAAAAGTAAGTACACCCCTCACATTTTTGTAAATATTTTATTATATCTTTTTATGTGACAACACTGAAGAAATTACACTTTGCTACAATGTAAAGTAGTGATTGTACAGCTTGTATAACAGTGTAAATTTGCTGTTCCCTCAAAATTACTCAACACACAGCCATTAATGTCTAAACCGCTGGCAACAAAAGTGAGTACACCCCTAAGTGAAAATGTCCAAATTGGACCCAATTAGCCATTTTCCCTCCCCAGTGTCATGTGACTCATTAGTGTTACAAGGTCTGAGGTGTGAATGGGCAGCAGGTGTTCTCACTCTCTCATACTGGTCACTGGAAGTTCAACATGGCACCTCATGGCAAAGAACTCTCTGAGGTTTGAAAAAAATAATTGTTGCTCTACATAAAGATGGCCTAGGCTATAAGAAGATTGCCAAGACCCTGAAACTGAGCTGCAGCACAGTGGCCAAGACCATACAGCGGTTTAACAGGACGGGTTCCACTCAGAACAGGCCTCGCCATGGTCGACCAAAGAAGTTGAGTGCACGTGCTCAGTGTCATATCCAGAGGTTGTCTTTGACAAACAGACGTATGGGTGCTGCAAGCATTGCTGCAGAGGTTGAAGGGGTGGGGGGTCAGCCTGTCAGTGCTCAGACCATATGTCGCACACTGCATCAAATTGGTCTACATGGCTGTCATCCCAGAAGGAAGCCTCTTCTAAAGATGATGCACAAGAAAGCCTGCAAACAGTTTGCTGAAGACAAGCAGACTAAGGACATGGATTACTTGAACCATGTCCTGTGGTCTGATGAGACCAAGATAAACGTATTTGGTTCAGATGGTGTCAAGTGTGTGTGGCGGCAACCAGGTGAGGAGTACAAAGACAAGTGTGTCTTGCCCACAGTCAAGCATGGTGGTGGGAGTGTCATGGTCTGGGGGCTGCATGAGTGCTGCCGGCACCGGGGAGCTACAGATCATTGAGGGAACCATGAATGCCAACATGTAGTGTGACATACTGAAGCAGAGCATGATCCCCTCCCTCCGGAGACTGGGCCGCAGGGCAGTATTCCAACATGATAATGCCCCAAACACACCTCCAAGATGACCACTGCCTTGCTAAAGAAGCTGAGGGTAAAGGTGATGGACTGGCCAATCATGTCTCCAGACCTAAACCCTATTGAGCATCTGTGAGCCATCCTCAAACAGAAGGTGGAGGAGTGAAAGGTCTCTAATATCCACCAGCTCTGTGATGTCATCATGGAGGAGTGGAAGAGGACTCCAGTGGCAACCTGTGATGCTCTGGTGATCTCCATGCCCAAGAGGGTTAAGGCAGTGCTGGAAAATAATGGTGGCCACACAAAATATTGACACTTTGGGCCCATTTTGGACATTTTCACTTAGGGGTGTATTCATTTTTGTGTTGAATTATTTTGAGGGGACAGCAAATTTACACTGTTATACAAGCTGTACACTCACTACTTTACATTGTAGCAAAGTGTCATTTCATCATGAAAAGATAAATAAAATATTTACAAAAATGTGAGGGGTGTACTCACTTTTGTGAGATACTGTACATGAGATGTGATCTGTTTATTCACTCAGATCAGGAAGATCTGATATCCTCACATCTATACATAAAGTTCCTCCAGTATATAAAATGTAGAAAAGTAGATAAAATGTACATTTATATCTCGTATATAATCCATGGGTGAGGAAAATGTGTTTACAAGTGAAGAGCAATGGAGAAATGTATGATATCTACACATGAATGTTATATACTTGTTATGGGTATAAATGAAGTGGGATGAAAAATAATCATCCAGGTTTATGTCATAGTGTGATGTGGGAACATATTGTGTCCATTACCGGCCTTTCCTCTATATTACATGGAGGTTTTTATGCATTTATTTTTATTTTTTATTTATTTATTTTTGCCATAATTTTTATTGTTTTCTTGATAATTTGTACAAACAAGAGGTTATCATACAGATTATGTCAAATAACGCTTATATTGGAAGAATGGTAAATACAGAATGTGCGGTTCATCTGATAATAATAATTTATACTCTTAACGTAATATTAATTGTAAAGAAGTCAGGCAGTATACAGCATAAATAATACTATACTACATACAAATACAGAATATAAAAGCTGCAAGTAATACTGCAGTGAATTCTGAGCACAGATAATAAAAATGTATTATACAGGTAGATTGAGATGTCCGACCTTTTCACCTTCCTGGGTCACATTAGCAGAGAAATAGTCTCGGGCCGCACATAAAATACACAATCAATAAGGAGAGCTGATGAGGAGTTCCTCCTGCGTAGGTGCGGCTGCTGACCCCGTTCACTATAATGAAAGTTTGCCGGCGGCCACACCTATTCCCGCCTCCCTACACAGCCAGCGATTTACCTGCGGTGATTACTGCTAGATGCAGTCAGTGCGTATAGGAGTGGCCTAGTCAAGATCAGGACTTAAATCCCATTGAGATGCCTTGCATGACCTTAAACAGGCCATTCGTGCTGGAAAACCCTCCAATGTGGGGTAAAACAATTCTGCAAAGATGATTGGGCCAAAATGTCTCCACAGCGATGTGAAAGACTTATTGCCAGTTATCACAAATGCTTGATTGCAGTTTTTGCCGCCAAGGGTGGCACAATCAGTTATTAGGTTTAGGGGGCAGTTACCGTATATACTCGAGTATAAGCCAAGGCACCTAATTTTACCACAAAAAAATGGGAAAACGTATTGACTCGAGTATAAGCCTAGGGTGAGAAATGTGCAGCTACTGTAAGTGGAAAAGAGGGTCAACAATGCCCATTTGCAGCCATAGGTCCCTTGAACTTCAAACTTGGTAGTTAAGGGTTCCTAGATGCCCCTATCTGCAGCCAAAATTTGGAGTCTCTGGACCCAAAGAGTCCCGAAATGACTGCTGCAGATGGACACAGTTGACCGACTTTGGGGCCCCGTATCTCGGGGCCACTTGGTGCTAGGAACCCCAAATTTGGTGTGCAAACCAAGTGGCACTAGCACTGGGGTTCCTAGCACCAAGTGGCCCCGAGATACGGGGCCCCAAAGTCGGTCAAAATGTCAAGCACTTTTCTGCAGCAGAAAATTAAATTTTCCGAACTGACTTTGGGGCCCCGTATCTCGGGCCACTTGGTTTCTAGGAACCCCTTTGCTTTAGATATGTTGTATTGTTGGTTCCACTGGGTTTGCACACCAAATTTGGGGTTCCTAGCTCCAAGTGGCCCCGAGATACAGGGCCCCAAAGTCGGTTCAGAAAATGTCATTTCTGCAGCAGAAAAATGCTTGACTCCAGTATAAGCCGAGGGGGGATTTTCAGCACAAAAAAATGTGCTGAAAAACTCGGCTTATACTCGAGTATATACGGTACTTTCTCACATAGTGCCAGGCAGGTTTGGCATCTTTTTTACCTTAATAAATAAAATTAACATTTAAAAACTGAATTTTGTATTTACTGTTATCTTTGTATACTATTAAATTTTGTTTGAGGATCTAAATCATTGAAGTGTGACAAATATGCGAAAAAAATGGAAAAATCAGGAGCAAATACTTTTTTGTGCACACTCAGGTGACATGAGCATTGTATATACTATGGGGGAGGGGAGACAGCACCTGGTGATTACATATTGTAGGGCAGGGATCCTCAAACTACGGCCCTCCAGCTGTTGTGGAACTACAAATCCCATGAGGCATTGTAAAACTCTGACATTCACAGACATGACTAAGCATGATGGGAATTGTAGTTCCTAAACAACTGGAGGGCCGTAGTTTGAAGACCCCTGTTGTAGGGGAACACTTACAGATAAAGAGGTAGGTAACCCTGTGAGTGCGCAGTGCTTTCAATCAATCTTCCCTGTAGGTACATTGAATATCTCCTAAACGTTCCCCCTTTAGGAGATATTCACAATGGCCAATGACATCATCTACACATGTGCAGTGACACTCTGCATTCACAGCCACACAGTTTGGTGCGGAATGTAGAGCACCACACGCATGTACAGGAGTGATGTCATCACAGCCCAGACATTCAATGGGCAGAGCCCGCAAACCCGGAAGGAAGAAGGGATGAAGATGGAAGCCTCTGCATTGGTGACAGCGCGCCACTAGAGGGCGTCATTTATAAGGTGAGTTTGTGGCACATACTAGAGCATTATGACAAAAAACCTGAAGGGGGCTCAGATTTTTTATTTTTTTTTGTTTAAGTTCACAACCGCTATAAGAATCCCATTTGTGATGATCATCATGTCTGCATCCTGATTTATAATACTTGTGAATATTCATATTGCATAGTTTCTCTTATCTGAGGACTGTGTGGGGGGGTTAGCCTTACTCTTATTTTTTTGATTTTAGGTGGACCATACAAGAAAAAAACATTAGGACTTGTTTTTCTTAATATGACAAATGTATCTGCAAAACGACATTCCAGGGATGGTTGAAAATATTCTGTAATTTATAATGTTTTTCCTAAAGACTTTACATTCTATTTTTGTTTTAAACTGCTGTCCAAATGTCGCAAGCATTTACACAACCATCACAAATAATCGCCTCATTATTGTGTCTAATATGTTTAGTTTCTTTTTCCTGAAATACCTCAAACAGGACAATGCTATATTATGGCCACTAGGTGGAGCTGATTATCATAAAACACACATATTAGGGATTCTTTGATGGTTGTGCTTGTGACATTCGTACAGCATTTTTTTAAATAATACAACCCCTTTATCTTATAATTGTATAATAGCTTCTTGTGCCTGGATTGGGAATGGATGGATTTGGAGAAATTACATTGTATAACTATTTCTTGGTAGTTGATGAAGAATATTGGTGCATCTTTCAGTAAGGAGAAGATAATCCCCGGAGGTCACACCACAACGTGGCTCAGGAAACCTGCAATCCATTTGCCTTTCCCGCACTGAGATCAGATTGCACTGCCCTTGTGATCTGCAGCGGGTGTCAGTGCTGTGATAATGACACCCCAAATGCAGGTAACAAACGCAGTGCATTCGCCTGCATCAGATCACACGGTATAAAACTACTATGCGATCCGGCTGCAGTGCGTTTCCAGAAGTAGTGCATGCACTACTTTGGTGCGATGTAGTGCAACTTGAGCCTATTCAAAATGAATCAACTCAAATCGCACTGCACTGAATTGCATAGGAATTTAGTGTGCATCCCTGTGCAATTCATAGGTGATTCCTGTGCAATTCATAGGTGATTCCTGTGCAATTCATAGGTGATTCCTGTGCAATTCATAGGTGATTCCTGTGCGATTTATAGGTGATTCCTGTGCGATTCATAGGTGATTCCTGTGTGATTCATAGGTGATCCCTGTGCGATTCATAGGTGATTCCTGTGCGATTCATAGGTGATTCCTGTGCGATTCATAGGTGATTCCTGTGCCATTCATAGGTGATTCCTGTGTGATTCATAGGTGATTCCTGTGCGATTCATAGGTGATTCCTATGCGATTCATAGGTGATTCCTATGCGATTTCATAGTGTGAACCCAGACTTGGCTAGAGTTTGCACTGTGTGTATAAATCATAATTGGTGGGATATCACTCACATCGAGTGTAAAGCCAAGTACACACTATCAGTTTTCTTGTTAAACCCAGCAGGCTAAATGAAAAAAAAACCTCAAGAGCTGAGGAGGAGATCCTGTACTAACAATCTAATGTTAGTACAGCTATCTTCCCCGCTGAGCTATTGTGTTCTGACAAAGTATCTTCTGTATCTTTTTTGGAGCGTATTTCATGTGACAAAATGCCCAATTTTTGAAGTATCATTAAGAATAATGGTTCCCAGTCGCATGTTGCACATTTTTGTGCGATTTTACAGTGTAGCAGAATTGTAGGTCTCTGCCAGTAATTCAGATGTGAATGGGGCCCTATAATAGAGCTTCCCGGGCCCTGCCCCCTCCTTGTCCCCCCCCCAGGTAATATGAATGGAAATTAGGAGTCAGATCTATGAAGAGAAGGTGGACAGACGGACAGCAGACATCTCAGAGATGACTTAATTAGATGTTCTTCAGCCCCGGTTCACATTCATGAGATTTTACATGTCAAATTGGCAGCTATTGCGCACAATGACACCCCCAGAATCAGTGCGACTCCACAGCGATTCCCAAAAGTAGTTTCTGTAATACTTTTGGTGATTTTAGGTGCGATTTCAATAGACATCTGTGCAGGAAACCGCTAGACATGCAATTTGTTTAGTTCCAAATTAATTTTTTAATGAATTTTGATAAATTCGTTAATTCCGAAATTTCAGAATTTTTCAATTTCCAAAATTACGTTTTTTTTTTTAATTTAGAATTTCTGGCTTTTCGGGATTCGTAAATTAAAAAATTAGAAAATCTGGAAAAAAAAAAGAAAATCAGTAAAATTCGAAATAATAACTATTAAATTATAGGTATTGGAATTTCCTTTCAAATTTGGCTGTTTGTGAACATAACGAGTACAAATTTATCCGAAGTTACGAATTATCTGAAATAACAAATGCTGCATCTAAACAAATGGAACGTAATGATCTAATAATAATAAATAACACCTTTTTATTATCTAATATTAATTTGTTTCATTCCATTTGTTTAGATGCAGCATTCGTAACTTCGGATAAATTCGTACTCGTTACGTTCACAAACAGCCAAATTTTAAAGAAAATTCCAATACCTATAATTTAATAGTTAGTTCGAATTTTATTGATTTTCTTTCTTTTTTTCAGGTTCGAATGTCTGAAAAAGAAAATAACGAACGAAACGAAAACGAACACATTTTTTGTCAGTGCACATGTCTAGAAATCGCAGAGATGTCTCTGAAATCATCGGACTGACATGTGGGAATGAAATCGCTGAACTCGCACCATTTCATTCCCGCAGCTCAGTGTGATCCTGAGATCAATCCTATGAATTACTAATCACAGTGAGGATCATTGGCCGGGATTATTAGGATCAATGCAGTTCTCATGGACCCCATTGAATGGAATTCTTATTATTGGAACTCGTCCTATTAGAACTATTAAGCTTATTAATCTGACAACTAACAGAACGATCGGGTGACAATCATCGCATGTCTATGGCTGGCTCTAGGCCGGGGTCACACCTATGTGTTCTTTAGTGATTTTTTGCAGAAACGCACTACAGTCCATATAACATGGATTCCTATGGGACACCATCACATCTGTGCGTTTTTCAGCCGCTGCATTTCTGAAAAGGGTCAAGGACTTTTTTAAATGCAAAATGGTGCATTTTTGGTTCAGTAGACTTCAATTTAGAAGCTACAGAAAAGCGTGTAGTGCGTTTTTTTTAATCTGCTCAACAAAAAAAAAAAGCATAAATGCAAAACGCAATAAAAAAAACTTGTGAAAAACGCCTCAAACATGTGTGCAAAAATGCAAAACACACCACAAAAAGCACTGCAGAGATCAAAAGCAAACTGCATAGGTGTGACCCGAGCCTAAGGCTTCAATATCTGATATTTACAATAAGAAATATGTCGGCATTTCTGATCTTTAGACTCACACAGTGCAGTGATCTGCGTTTTTCTGCATTGTAAAATTCCAGACACCACAATTGTTGCCTGTGAACCTCATTTACACTGTAATGCACCCCAGAGCTGTGCTGCAGTGGGCTGTGATAAAATGCAGGCATGCTGTATTTTATTGCATGTCGCTGTACGGGATCGCATGTCGCTGTACAGGATCGCATGTCGCTGTACAGGATCGCATGTCGCTGTACAGGATCGCATGTCGCTGTACAGGATCGCATGTCGCTGTACAGGATCGCATGTCGCTGTACAGGATCGCATGTCGCTGTACAGGATCGCATGTCGCTGTACAGGATCGCATGTCGCTGTACGGGATTGTATGTCTCTACAGGATCTAGCTATGAGTAAGCGCTGTATTTAGCGTGAAACGCGTCAGCTGTGTGCCCCCCCTTCCCTGTTTTGCTGTGTTTTTGGACTTTGATGTGATTCCTGTTTTTAAATAAATCCATTTGATTTTTCATCTTCGTCTGGTGTGCGGCTGTCCAGAGTTCCCCTTGTTACTTTCTAACTACCTTGTTATTAGCCGGCACCTGGAGCTCCACACTAGGAGTAGAAGCATTTGCCTTGAAGGATCCCTCTGGATCGGTGGTCATCTCTCTCCCTATGTACAGGATCGCATGTCGCTGTACAGGATCGCATGTCGCTGTACAGGATCGCATGTCTCTGTACAGGATCGCATGTCTCTGTACAGGATCGCATGTCGCTGTACAGGATCGCATGTCGCTGTACAGGATCGCATGTCGCTGTACGGGATCCATGTCTCTGTACAGGATCGCATGTCTCTGTACAGGATCGCATGTCGCTGTACAGGATCGCATCACAAGCTGCTGAACATTGACATGAATGAAGTGTACATTTGTCAACTTCAAATAAAGTTCAGTGATGAAAAAAGGGAAGTTGTGTGATGCGTCGAATTGTGCACCGCCCTGCCCCCTACTGCACTCAGGATGGAGCGCTGTGGTTTCCCTCTCTGACTGCTGTCTGTTCTGTGCGATTTACTTTAGAAAATGCTGATTGCCTGGGTTTCATGCTGATCCAATGGTGCTCATATGATATAAATCACTGACCCAGAATAAGTTTGCAGATTAGAAGGTCTCACTTCACTTGCTGCATGCTTCTTCCAGGTCAGGGACTCAGAAAGCACTGAACCCAGTGACAGCCAGGCAGAGGGTATGCTCAGGAGGTCAGTAATGGCAGCCGCCATATTCCCCTCAGTTGAGGTTTCCATGAAGTCTGACCATTCGGATGAAGTTTCCTCCAATGTATGTTTTGCTCCTTCTACAATACAGATCTCCCTATGAATAGTGATGGATGTGATCTGGGATAACAGGTTCTGGTTCTAGTAAAACCCGTCAGCTGCACAGGACAGTTACTACATAAACAGATCCCAGCAGACAGGAATCCCAGTGACAGCAGACATTTCCTTTATATCAGTGATGGGAGAACAGCAGATCTCCAGCTGCAGTAGAACTACAAGTCCCAGCAGGCATTGCCATCTCCCTGGTGACTTTCTTCCCTCATTGAGTGTGGGGCAGTGATGGGATTTGTAGTTCCCCAGCAGTTGGAGCTGTGCTGTGTGTGGAGGATCCTGTCACTGTACAGAGGTAAGTGGCCAGGAGATGAGCGTTACTCCGACTCCATGACTTGTGACATCATCAGATCAGACTGAGGATGAGAGATGACAGATATAGAAGATATCAGGTAGTTGTGTTCTATAATCCAGCAGAGGATGGGAAGGATTTCCTGAGTACAGAACGGAGGAATATTTGTGATGAGGGATTGGCTTGTCTATGAAGGGGGATGGGAGGAGTCCAGTGTAGAAATATGGGGGCCGCCATTGCTGACCCCCCTCTGATAGTCTCCTGGTCACACTCCTCCCTTTACCGCTCTCATCTTCCAGCTCCATCTTCCCTCTCCTATGGATTGTCCAACAATAGATTGTAGAAGTGTTAGAGATCTCTTCTCTCTGCCATCTGATGGTGGACAGACATGGCGGGTGTCCCCGGGGTGGAGATGAAATCCTCGGGGTCACTGACCTGGAAGAAGAAGTCGGATTAGAAGTCGGAGTGATGTCAGAGCTCCGGATCTACAATCTTCTCCCAGCTCTGTGATCACAAAGTACTGAACCCTCAGGATCAGCATGACAGACAGGAAAGTATCATTGTGAGAGGAGGGGGTGGAGCCTCCATATTTCTGTGTTCAGGTTACTAATGATGGGGGGGGGGGTGGTATGAGATGGGGGGGGTGGTATGAGATGACGGGGGGGTATGAGATGATGGGGGGGTGGTATGAGATGGGGGGGGTAGTATGAGATGATGGGGGGGGGGGTGTGGTATGAGATGAGGGGGGATGGTATGAGATGAGGGGGGGATGGTATGAGATGATGGGGGGGTGGTATGAGATGATGATGGGGGGGTGGTATGAGATGATGATGGGGGGGTGGTATAAGATGATGATGATGATGATGGGGGGTGGTATAAGATGATGATGGGGGGTGTGGTATGAGATGATGGGGGGGGGTGGTATGAGATGATGGGGGGGGGGTATGGTATGAGATGATGGGGGGGGGGGGATGGGGGGGGGGTGGTATGAGATGATGGGGGGGGGTGGTATGAGATGATGATGATGGGGGGGGGATGGTATGAGATGATGGGGGGGGGGGGGTGGTATGAGATGATGGGGGGATGGTATGAGATGATGGGGGGGGGGGGATGGTATGAGATGAAGGGGGGGGTGGTATGAGGTGATGGGGGGGGATGGGATGAGATGATGGGGGGGGGATGGTATGAGATGATTGGGGGGGGATGGTATGAGATGATGGGGGGGGGGGGTGGTATGAGATGATGGGGGGGATGGTATGAGATGATGGGAGTATGGTATGAGATGATGATGATGGGGGGGGGGGTGGTATGAGATGATGGGGTGGGATGGTATAAGATGATGGGGGGGATGGTATGAGATGATGGGGGGGATGGTATAAGATGATGGGGGGGGATGGTATGAGATGATGGGGGGATGGTATGAGATGATTGGGGGGGATGGTATGAGATGATGGGGGGGGGGGGGGGATGGTATGGGATGATGGGGGGGGGGGATAGTATGAGATGATGGGGGGGGTGGTATAAGATGATGGGGGGGGTGGTATAAGATGATGGGGGGGGATGGTATGAGATGATGGGGGGGTGGTATGAGATGATGGGGGGGGTGGTATGAGATGATGGGGGGATGGTATGAGATGATGGGGGGGGGGTTGGTATGAGATAATGGGGGGGATGGTATGAAATGATGGGGGGGGGGGGGGTGGTATGAGATAATGGGGGGGATGGTATGAAATGATGGGGGGGGGGATGGTGTGAGAAGATTACCTCTGATAACACACAATGTTCTCTCCTCTTCTCATATAAAGTCCTCAGTGATCTCTGTAGGATTGGGATGAAGTTTGTATAAGTATAAGATGATGGGGGGGGATGGTATGAGATGATGGGGGGGGGGGGGGGGATGGTATGAGATGATGGGGGGGGGGGTGGTATGAGATGATGGGGGGGGGATGGTATGAGATGATAGGGGGGATGGTATGAGATGATGGGGGGGGATGGTATGAGATGATGGGAAAGTATCATTGTGAGAGGAGGGGGGTGGAGCCTCCATATTTCTGTGTTCAGGTTTCCTCTCTACAATGAGGACCTTTTTACTAATGATGGGGGGGGGGTGGTATGAGATGATGGGGGGGAGGGGATGGTATGAGATGATGGGGGGGGGGATGGTATGAGATGATGGGGGGATGGTATGAGATGATGGGGGGGGGGGGGATGGTATGAGATGATGGGGGGGATGGTATGAGATGATGGGGAGGGGGGATGGTATGAGATGATGGGGAGGGGGGATGGTATGAGATGATGGGGGGGGGGGTGGTATGAGATGATGGGGGGTGGGGTGGTATGTGATGATGGGGGGGATGGTATTTGATGATGGGGGGGGGGATGGTATGAGATGATGGGGGGGGGGGTGGTATGTGATGATGGGGGGGATGGTATGAGATGATGATGGGGGGGATGGTATAAGATGATGATGGGGGGGGGGGGTGGTATGAGATGATGGGGGGGATGGTATGAGATGATGGGGGGGGATGGTATGAGATGATGGGGGGGGGGATGGTATGAGATGATGGGGGGGGATGGTATGAGATGATGGGGGGGGATGGTATGAGATGATGGGGGGGGGTGGTATGAGATGATGGGGGGGGGGAGGTATGAGATGATGGGGGGGGATGGTATGAGATGATGGGGGGGGGGGATGGTATGAGATGATGGGGGGATGATATGAGATGATGGGGGGGGGATGGTATGAGATGATGGGGGGGGGATGGTATGAGATGATGGGGTGGGGGGTGGTATGAGATGATGGGGTGGGGGTGGTATGAGATGATGGGGGGGGGATGGTATGTGATGATGGGGGGGATGGTATGAGATGATGGGGGGGGGGGGGTGATGGTATGAGATGATGGGGGGGGGTGGTATGTGATGATGGGGGGATGGTATGAGGATGATGGGGGGGATGGTATGAGATGATGGGGGGGGGGGGTATGAGATGGGGGGGGGAGATGATGGGGGGTATGATGATGATGGGGGGGGGGATGGTATGAGATGATGGGGGGGGGATGGTATGAGATGATGGTGGGGGGGGGGGGGGGGGATGAGAGGATGGTGGGGGGGATGGTATGAGATGAGGAGGGGGGGATGGTTATGGTATGAGATGATGGGGGGATGGTATGAGATGATGATGGATGGGGGGGATGGTATGTGATGATGGGGGGGGTTATGGTATGAGATGATGGGGGGGGGTGGTGGGGGGGGGGGGGGGGGGGGGGACGGGGGGGGGGGGAGGGGAGAGGGGGGATGGGATGGGGGAGGAGAGGGGGGGGGGGGGGGGAGGGTTGGGGGGAGGGAGGAGGGAGGGGAGGGGAGGGGGTGGGGGAAGGGGGGGGGGGATGGTATGAGATGATGATGGGGGGATGGTATGAGATGATGATGGGGGGGGATGGTATGAGATGATGGGGGGGGGGATGGGATGAGATGGGGAGGGGGGGGGGTGGGGGGAGGGGGGGGCGGGGGGGGGGGGGGGGGATGGTATGAGATGAGGGGGGGAGGGGGGAGGATGGTGGGGGGGTGGTATGTGATGGGGGGGGGGGTGGTGGATGAAGGGGAGGGAGGGGGGAGGGTATGAGATGATGGGGGGGGATGGTAGGGGGGGGGGGGATGGGGGGATGGTATGAGATGATGGGGGGGGGGATGGTATGAGATGATGGGGGGGGGGGGGGATGGTATGAGATGATGGGGGGGGGGGGGATGGTATGAGATGATGGGGGGGGGGGGGGATGGTATGAGATGATGGGGGGGGGATGGTATGAGATGATGGGGGGGGGGATGGTATGAGATGATGGGGGGGTGGTATGAGATGATGGGGGGGGATGGTATGTGATGATGGGGGGGGATGGTATGAGATGATGGGGGGGGGATGGTATGAGATGGGGGGGATGGTATGAGATGATGGGGGGGGGGGGGTATGGTATGAGATGATGGGGGGGGGGGATGGGGGGGGGATGGTATGAGATGATGGGGGGGGGGGGGGATGGTATGAGATGATGGGGGGGGGATGGTATGAGATGATGGGGGGGGGGGGGTATGAGATGATGGGGGGGGATGGTATGAGATGATGGGGGGGGGATGGTATGAGATGATGGGGGGGATGGTATGAGAGGGGGGGGGGGGGATGGTATGAGATGATGGGGGGGGGTGGTATGAGATGAGGGGGGGATGGGGGGAGATGGGGGGGGGGGGATGGTATGAGATGATGGGGGGGGGATGGTATGAGATGATGGGGGGGGGGGGGGATGGTATGTGATGATGGGGGGGGGGATGGTATGAGATGATGGGGGGGGGATGGTATGAGATGATGGGGGGGGGGATGGTATGAGATGATGGGGGGGGGATGGTATGAGATGATGGGGGGGGGGGATGGTATGAGATGATGGGGGGGGGGGATGGTATGAGATGATGGGGGGGGTGGTATGAGATGATGATGGGGGGGGGATGGTATGAGATGATGGGGGGGGGGGGGATGGTATGAGATGGGGGGGATGGTATGAGATGATGGGGGGGGGGATGGTATGAGATGATGGGGGGGGGGATGGTATGAGATGATGGGGGGGGGGTGGTATGAGATGATGGGGGGGGGGGGGTGGTATGAGATGATGGGGGGGGGGAGGTGGGGGGGGGGGGGGGGATGGTATGAGATGATGGGGGGGGGATGGTATGAGATGATGGGGGGGGGGGATGGTATGAGATGATGGGGGGGGGGATGGTATGAGATGATGGGGGGGGGGGGGGGGATGGTATGAGATGATGGGGGGGGGATGGTATGAGATGATGGGGGGGGGGGTGGTATGAGATGATGGGGGGGGGATGGTATGAGATGATGGGGGGGGGGGGGGTTGGTATGTGATGATGGGGGGGGATGGTATGAGATGATGGGGGGGGGGGGGGGGGGGTATGAGATGATGGGGGGATGGTATGAGATGATGGGGGGGGGGATGGTATGAGATGATGGGGGGGGGATGGTATGAGATGATGGGGGGGGGATGGTATGTGGGGGGGGTTGGGTGGGGGAGATGGTATGAGATGATGGGGGGGGTGGGTGAGAAGGTGGGGGGGGTGGTATGGGATGATGGGGGGGGGGGTATGGGATGGTGGGGGGGGGTGGTATGAGATGAGGGGGGGGGGATGGTATGACGACGATGGGGGGGGGGGGGATGAGAGGATGGGGGGGGGGATGGATGAGATGATGGGGGGGGGATGAGGGTGGGGGGGGGGATGGTATGGGGGGGGGGGGGGGGATGGTATGAGATGGGGGGGATGGTATGAGATGGGGGGGGGGGGATGGTATGAGATGATGGGGGGGGGGGGGGGGTTTGAGGGGATGGGGGGGGGGGGAGGTGGGGAGATGTGTATGGGGGGGGGATGTAGCGGGGGGGGGGGGGGGAGAGGCGGGGTGGTGGGGACGGGGGGGGGGGGTGGTGGGGGGAGGGGGATTGGGGGGGGGGGGGGGGGGGTGGTTATGAGATGGTATGGGATTGATGGGGGGGGGGGGGGGGGTATGAGTGGTGATGGGGGGGGGAGGCTGGTATGAGATGGATGGGGGGGGGGGTGGTATGAGATGATGGGGGGGGGGGGGTATGGATGAGATGATGGGGGGGGGGGGGTGGTATGAGATGATGGGGGGGGGGGATGGTATGAGATGATGGGGGGGGGGGGGTGGTATGAGATGATGGGGGGGGGATGGTATGAGATGATGGGGGGGGGGATGGTATGAGATGGGGGGGGGGGGGGGGGGGGGGGGATGGTATGATATGATATGATGGGGGGATGGTATGAGATGATGGGGGGGGGGTGGTATGAGATGATGGGGGGGAGGGTGGTATGAGATGATGACCTCTGATAACACACAATGTTCTCTCCTCTTCTCATATAAAGTCCTCAGTGATTTCTGTAGGATTGGGATGAAGTTTGTATTTCCTGATCTCTCCCTGAACTCTGTGTGCACTGACAGTATACACTCAGCATGACATGACCTTTCCTGGTCGGGGGGTCAGTCAGTGATCAGCACAGACTCATCACTTCTCTTACTGGGACTGATCATTTATCTGTATAATATTATCATTTCTCAGTGTTGTACAATGGATTCATCCCCCTCATATCCCCCCCTATAGGATGGAACGTTCCTCGTCTCTCTGACAGACTTGATTGGTTGAGGGGAAACATTAGCCAATAAGCTGGATGAAGACCTTTCATCGGATTGGATTTTGGGGTGATTGACAGCTCAGAGCGTCCAATCAGTGATCAGCAGCTTCTCAGCGATCTCTTAGCTGTACAGATTTCTCCCATGTTGTGTTTTATCTCCATTCCTATTGGTTCTTCCAGTCATGTGACCCGGTTTCCTCAGGTGGATTAGCGCTCCATCCCGGGGGGATTGTACACAGCGGTAGGGGGGAGCAGGATGGCGGATCCCTCTTCCTCTGCTTCTCATGATGTGTCTGAGGGGGGATTGCTGGGACTTGTAGTTCACCCCGTTCTACAGATGATTAGAAATATACAGAGTGATGCTCAGTGTCTGTACTTTACACACTATACATGTCATGTGATCACATATTACACACATCACTTCCTCTGATCCCGGGTCACATCTTCCTCTTCTCTCTGCAGGGATCCATTCCTTCCAGATGATGTACGGCTGTGAGCTGAGAGATGACGGCACCACTCAGGGGTATATACAGCACGGA
The DNA here is from genome assembly GCA_028564925.1 of Lithobates sylvaticus. Classification (NCBI taxonomy): domain Eukaryota; kingdom Metazoa; phylum Chordata; class Amphibia; order Anura; family Ranidae; genus Lithobates; species Lithobates sylvaticus. The sequence goes on from CM053033.1 coordinate 217,091,565, forward strand.
TATGATGGGAGAGAATTCATATCTCTGGACACAAAGAATGGGATCTACATCCCGACCATGAATGAGGCTCAGATCTCCACACAGAGATGGAACAGTCCGGAGGTGAGAGAGGGGGAGAGAAACAAGAATTATCTGGAGAATATCTGTATTCCGGCACTGAAGAGATACATAGAGTACGGGAGAGAAGATCTGGAGAGGAGAGGTGAGCGCACAATATATATATACATTGTATTATATACATCCTCTGTATACTCTCTATACATTCTATCTGTATACACAGCACCTCCTACATCATCACACACTCCTCCCACTTCTCTGATAACCACACCCACTGACACCTGAAACCACACCCACTCCTAATAAGACCCAATACAGCCTGGAGAGTCCTTGGTCCAGAAGTGGGAGGGGTTTAATAAAGTGGGCGTGTCTTCTCATCCCACCAATAGGGACTCATCCTGAGAATCTGGCCGGGTCTGTCTGTCAGTGACGATCTGTCTGTCCATCCCAGTCTGTGTCCATTCATGTCTTCCAGTCTGTAGATGTCGGGATCTGTCCGGTCACATCGGTAAGTATTGGGGTGATGTGAGAATAATCTCCCCTCCCCCGCAATGACTCCTCCAGGATCTCAGAGATCAGTCACCTCTATACATCTTCTCTTCCTGTGATGCTTCCATCACACATGTCCCACCGAGTCTTCATCCTCCCAGTATGATCCGCTCCCTGCACCCCGATACTGGGAGAGTTCATAGGAGAAAGTCCAACACTGAGTGTATAATACAGCATACAATGTGTGCGATCTACACACCATACAATACATAACAATCCAATCCTAGAAATGTCCAACAAGTGTCACTCCACCCAACACTGAATTGTGTCTAAAATCAAAGATTTATCAATTGCTCCACCCTAGAAGGAGAACTAATCCCCGGATCACCGCAACTTCCCACCCACCAAAGTCATCAGAGAGACTTCACTGATAATCATTCCTATCACTTTGATGGATCCGTCTCTTTTTTTACACATTTTTCCAGCATAAACACGGGTCACACATTGGTCTTCCCAGTCACTTGGACAGGCTGCCCTCCGCACAACAAACCTCCCAAAGTATCTCCGGAACATTTTCAGTCTTGGATTGTCATGTTTTTTTCAGTTCATGTTTTGGTGCATTTGTAGCAAATTTTGTCACACAGCAAAACGCACATCTGATAATCGTGATTGGGGGGGTCATTAATAATTAGGCTGTATTTACATCTGTGTGTTTCCGAATGTGTGACAACCCGCACAGAAACCGCACATTCCAGGAACGCCCTGCAAACGCACATCATGCTTGTGTCACCATAATGGTGGGGGAAGTGCAATGCATCTTCCCGAAATGTGCTGCAAAGTGCACATCTTCTGTGCTGGTTGCTGTGCAGATACAAGTATAACCTAAATGGTAACACAACCGTGACACACATTACCACACGTTTTCAAAATAAATGCACAGCAAATCATGTATTTTCTTGTAGCCATGCATTCGTAAACACGCAGATGCAAACTAATGGTAATATAAGCGCATTGCCACATGTTTTCTGTGCGGGTTGTCACGTGTTTTGAAATGCGCAGATGAGAACGCAGCCTAAATGGTACTACAAGTTTGACACACGTTGCCATGCGGGTTCCCATGCGATTATAAACAGACAGAAGATAATTAATGGTAACACAAGCTGGACACGCATTGCCACGCGTTTTTCAAATGCCAGGCAATGTGCGTGTTTTCTGTGCGGGTTGCCACGTGTTTTTGAAACGAATGGCAAAGCATGCGTTTTTACTTGCGAGTTGTCATGCATTCAGAAATGTGCAGATGCGAAGAAATGGTATCGCAAGCATGATGCGCGTGGTTTGCATTTTCAAAACTCAAGGCAAAGCACGCATTTCCTGTGTTGCTGTGGGTTTGAAAATGCGCAGATGAGAATGCAACCTAGATGGTAAGGCAAAGGTAACGCACCTTGACTTCCATTTTAAAAATGCACGGCAAAGCGTGCTATTTCTTGCAAGTTGCCATGCGTTAGGAAACGCACGTGTGTGCGAATGGTAAAGCAAGCACGACACGCGTTGCCGCATGTTTTTAAAATGTGCGGCAAAGCTTGCGTTTTCTTGCTGGTTGCCATGCACTTGAAAATTGGGCAGAAGCAAACAATTGGTAACACAAGCGCATTGCCACGTGTTTTCTGTGCGGGTTGTGACAAGTTTGGAAACGCACAGATGAGAACGTAGCCTAAATGGTAACGCAAGCATGACGCTGCCGAGTTTTTGAAACGCAGGGCAAAGCATCCATTTTCTTGTGGGTTGCCATGCACTTGGAAACATGCAGATGAAAACTTATGGTAACGCCATGCTCATTGCAGTGTGTTTCAGAGACGTTCGGCAAATCGTGCGTTTTCTTCCGGGTTTTCATGCCTTTGGAAAACTCACGTTTAGGAGCAGCACACAAAGACTAAATTCGCATTCAGGAGAGGAGTTTATTGACAGAAAAATGCCAAACGCAGCAAAAATGCACCTAAATGTTAGAAGCGTTTTGCACTTCAGAATTTATTTTTATTTCAATGGATAGAAGAAATATTCTGCCCAATGAAATGAATAAACACCCGAAGCACTTGACACGGGTAAATGCGTGTAATTGTGGTACACACCTTTACCAGCTTTTTTTTTTTTTTTTTTGCTACCAGAAGAAAAACATTCAGGGCAGCTGTTCTCAGCGTCCAGTGTGCATGTACCCTAACCCAAACGCAACGCACTTTGCCACATGTTTTCAAAACGCACAGCAAAGCGTGCATTTTCTGTTGCTTTACCATTTATAACGCAGCCTTTCGGTTCGGCACTCTCCCGGTGTTTACCAAGGTCTTGGCCCAGATTCTTGGAACAAGGGATAGCTGTGATCGGCGACCTGGTCGATTTGCTCCTGCTTTCAGAGACCCGCTCATGCCTGCTGGACAGTGTGGAGATCACTATGTGTTCCTTACAGGACTTCAGGTGGATCCTGATCCTCAGGAAGTGATTGATCTCATTCCAGTGCCTGAAGTATCTGGGGCTGATCCTCGATTCAGGGCAGAGCAAGGTGTTTTTACTGTCGAACATACTACAGAACCTCGGGTCCATACTACAGAACCTCGGGTCCATACTACAGAACCTCGGGTCCATACTACAGAACCTTGGCTTCGAAGAGCCCCTCTTTGTGTGTTTGCATGTAGGTTTTAGGTCTGATGGTGGCTACCTTTTAGAGCGGTTTCATATTCCCAGTTCCATACATGAACACTTCAGAAGGTACTATGGCACAGGTCTTCCGCTTGGAAATGTGCATTTACATGTAACGGGTGAGGAGGGCCTCTCTTTTCTGGTGGCTGCGGTATGTGACTCTACGGAATGGAAAGTCCTTCCTTTCCCTTCGATGAACTGTGGTTTTGATGGGTGCCAGCCTGTTGGGCTGAGGCGGAGTCTAGGGATCAGACTAGGCTCAGGGTCACTAGATGTCTGAGAAGACTCATCTGCCCGACAATGTCCTTGAGCTTGGGGCAATCAGGTTTTCGCGGTCCCATTGGACAGATCAAATACATAGTCTGCCGAGCGGGATCCAGTCAGACAACACCACCGTGGTGGTGTATATTAATCATCAGGGAGCAAGAGAAGTGCAGCAGTGGTCCTGGAGGTGTCTCGCATCCTGCGGTGGGCAGAAAAGGTTCGTCCTGGCTCTGTCTGCTGTACACGTTCCGAAAACTGAAAGATTATCTCAGCCGTCGGTTACTGGATTAGAGCGATGTGGAGGTGTTTTATCGGTTCTGACTTCGCTGGGGGACACTAGATGTGTTTTTTGTGATCTTCCACATCGATAGGAAGGTTCCAAGGTCAATGGCAAGCTCATTGGATACTCTGGCCGATGGGACAGATGCACTAGGTGGCATTGTGGGACCCGTACATTCTCATCTACACCTTTACACCCCTCAGACTGGTTTCTCTCCTACTACATATGATAGGGGCTGGAAGAGTCTAGGTCATCCTCGTGACTTCGGACTGGCCTCGCAGCCGGTGTACGTCTATGTGGTGCGGTTGGTTGCCCTCTAGCGGCTGCCTCCTCAACAGGATCTTTCTCAGGGGCCAGTGTTCCGCTCTGCTTTACCGTCGCTAGCTTGATAGCATTGCTGTTGAAAGCCATGTTTTGAAGGATGTGGGTTGTCTGACTAGGTGATTTTGGCTATGTTAATGACTCGCAAATCTACCTCCCGGACGATATATCTTCACACCTGGAGAGCTTATATCTTTGGTGTGAAGCCTTGGGGTTCCACACTCGTTCTTCTCGGTGGCTCCTGTGTTGGCCTTCCTCCAGCGTGCTGTGGATCAGACGCTTGCGTTGCGCACAATCAGGGGTCAAGTCTTTGCTCTGGCTGTGCCCTCTGTGTGCTCCCTGTTGCCTCCATGGGAGTTAAATTTTGGTGCTGTCGACTCTTCCGCAGCCTCCCCCTTGAGAGCATTCGGGATATTCCCTTGCTTACGTTTTCGCAGACAGTTGCCTGCCTTGTCGCTGTGATGAGGCGGGTGTCAGAGTTGGTAGCTTGTCCTGTAAGCCACCTTTTTATTATTTTTTTTTTTCACAAGGACAGGGTGGTGCTTTAACCTTCCCTTCCTTTCTGCCAATGGTGGTGTTGGTCTTTTACTTGTATGAGGACATTGTCCTTCCTTCTCTGAGTTCTCGGCTGGCGCACCCTAAAGAAATAGTTCTGCAATCCTTGGCCGCTGGCTGTGCATTCGCTTGTACCTTCTGCAGTGGCTGCTTTTCGGAGGTCTGATTTCTCTTTATGCTCTCAGTCCAAAGAGAGGCTTTACGGCCTCTTCTGCGACCATTTGTCTTTTGGATTCAGCGGACGATAGTGCAGACATAAGCCATTAACGGGTGAGAACCTCCCTTCCCTGTTACAGCGCACTCCACCAGGGCGATTAGCCTCCTGGGCATTCCGACTTCAGGTGTCTTTCTCAGTTTGAAAGTGGCAAACTGGTTGTCTCTGTGCACGTTACCAAGTTCTATAGAGTTGATGTGTTGGCATCTTCTGATGCTTTCTTTTGGTTGCAAGGTTTTGCAGCCAGCTGTTTAAGACTCTCTGCCATCCCTTGGGGTGGTGCGGAGTGTTTGGCTTTTTGCCTGGGTTTTCTCCCCTGTTGGCCAGTTGGCCCACCCCTTGTTGTGGCACTGCTTGGGGGCATCCCTGTTTGGTCATGGATAAGAAAGAAGCAGCTGTCAATGAACATAAGAGAAAATTGGACTTTTTGTTACTCTAAAATCCCATTCCTGACAGTTTCCATGGCAGCATACTTGTGTGTTTAGCCCCGCCTCCGCTACTACCCTATAAGACCCCACTACCATAAATCTAAATAAAGCCGTGTTCCATTTTTGTCCTCCTCCAAAGGACTGAGGTTGGTGGTTTTACCTGAAGTAACCTCCTGCGATCAGGACCGGCCAAGCTGCGACCCGACGGAGATGAGTCTCATTACTCTGATAAGCCCTAGCTATTAGCGGGTATGGCGTGGGCAAACGGAGCAAGCGCTGGAAGAGCTAAAAGCCTGGCCATTGGCAGACAAACGGCTGATCGCTACATAGCCTAGCTATTAGCAGGTGGCCCTATCTGCCCCAAGTCCGGCATGGCCAACCTACCTCCGGCCTGGCACAATCGTGGGAAGAAGCAGTGAGAAGTATTGTTTCATGGCAGCCATGTGTAATATTTGTTTCTTTCTCCCTTTCCCTGGTGCTAGCATCCCCTGGCTATGGCGGCTGGCTCTTCCCTGCGTTCCAGCCACCTCTATCGCTGGGTTCATCGCCGTGGCTGCTCTGCACGGGCACGAAAAGAGTGAGGCTTGGTTCACGCATGCGCATTTTCTTTAAAATGGTGGTCGTGCATGCGCACGGGTGCGGAGGTGTGGCGCTTGCTGTGATGTCACGGAGGCGCCGTATTTAAACTGGGGAAGAGCCTGCAAATCTCAGGAATGTTTGCGGGCATGAGCGGTGACTTCCCCAGGCTACTGGACCTAGACTTGAAGGTAGGGTTACCTGCACTTCAATGCTGGTATGTTTTTCTCCTTGGGTACTGACCTGGTTATTTAATTACAGCCTCCTGTTGGATATCCCCAGGATTATAGATGCGTCACCGCATTTGTGTGGCCAACCCTCTCGCAGCAGGTACATATATGGGGGGTTCTCCTCTGGGTATTGCCAGCGGGAAGGGGACAAGGGGTACAGCGGCACTTGTGTCTCTCTTAATGTTCCCTTGTGGTCTCTCTCGCCCTCTCTCTTCCCATCCTACAGCCCTTCTAGGTCTGATCCTCAGCACAGCACACGCAAAGGAAGCGACTCATCTAACTCATCGGCGGCACTCCTCTTACAGATCTAGGCACCACGGTTCACCCTCTAGGGTCAAGGCACCACAGTAAAGACCCGACACCCCCCCCACATCTTGCCTCAGCAGATCGAGTGAGGATGTTTACTGGGAGTGTCGGGCCGGGTTCCAGCTGGAAGATTCCTCTGTGACCCCTGTTACACCAAGGCAGCGGGTGAGAGAGAAGGTACAGACCAGCAGTTATAGTCCTTAGTATAGCAGGTCGTGAAAGAATCCCTGAAGGAGAGGGAGGGTGGCCAGACCCACAAACCCCCTGCAGAGCTGCTACACTCACCAGCGAGGGAAGCGGAAGTCCAGGACAAGTGGGAGTCATCTCAGCCAAGTTGCCCATCCGCTGTCCCATCAGACAGTGAGTCAGAGGTGGAAGATCCTTGTGTGGGCTTCGACTTCACTTTGGTTCACCACCCTGGTGAGGGCAGTGAGAGAAGCCCTAAATTGTGAGGAACCGGTGGTGTCCCCTCCTAAGCAGAGGAAATTCTTTAAACAACTAAATAAGGAGCATCTAAACTTCCATTTCCTTACTGAATTGGGTGAAGTCATCTCAGATGAGTGGAATAAAGTGGAGAAGAAAAACTCCATGCTATCGAACATATTAAAGCTTTATCCCTTTAAGGAAGAAGTTGTTAAAGCGGAGCTCCACCTAAAGTGGAACTTCCGCTTATTGGATTCCTCCCCCCCTCCGGTGCCACAATTGGCACCTTTCAGGGGGAAGGGGGGTGCAGATACCTGTATAATACAGGTATCTGCACCCACTTCCGGATGAGATATCCGGAGCTGCCCCGCCCCCTATCCGGAGATTCCCCGTTGTGTCTTGGGAAACACAGTTCCCAGGACACAACAGGGACCAATAGAGACGTGCAACACGATTCGCGGATGCACAGTAGGGAACCGGGCAGTGAAGACGTTGCGTCTTCACTTCCTGATTCCCTGACAGAGGATGGCGGCGGGGCAGCGAGAGACGAGCCATCGCTCGTCACATTCTGCCGACATCGCTGGAACCTGGGACAGGTAAGTGTCCATTTATTAAAAGTCAGCAGCTGCACTATTTGTAGCTGCTGACTTTTAATATTCGGTGCCTTTGGTGGATGCAGCCATAATTAGGCATGTGACCCTTCCTCTGGAAGACACATTTTTTTTTTTAAAGACCCCCCTGGAGAGGCGGATCGACTCTGACTCAGGACCGGCGTCTACAGATCCAAAGACTGGCCTTTTTCAAGGAAGCAGAATTCAGAACGTGCTAGAGAAGTGCGTAGTTATAAGCCTGGGTGTGAATTTACAAGAACCTGGAAGTCAAGGCAGTCTTCCTTCAAGAAACCCACCAACGCTGTTATTGATTGGTTCAACTACCCTGAGTGAGCGATTTCCTTTATGGAGAAGATTGGGTTTCACCAGCCAACAGCTGCTGCTACCGGGAGAGAACAACCTTCTCTCCCGGTAGCAGCAGCTGTTGGTTGGTAAAACCTGAGTAGTGTGAAAGTTAGAATCCACCTCCAGGAAAATATGAAATGATCCCTTGAGGTGTGGCTGTGCCCGCTCTGCAAGGGTTACTTGCTTGCTTTGTCTAAAGGAGAAGAGAAACACATTTACGGTACTTGGCTAATTATTTGCTTCCCTGAAAGATGGTGCTTCCCCACGCTGTGGCCATGGACTGTACCTTGGCGTCCTCATGCCCAATGCAGGGCTATGGACCCTGCGTTGGTCTTGATGACTTTAGGATTCTAGACTGCTAGAGCGTGGGCTTGAAGACGCTGGACGGACTAGTTTAACAGCAGGGAGGAGTGGCGTGTCAGGTAAGTAAATCTTTTATTGTTCCTATAGACACAAACAAGCAATTAAATCTTGCAACGTGGGCACAACCCCACCGCAAGGGGTAATTCTTTAGTTGCCTGGAGTTGGGCTTGAACAGCTTGCCGCCCACCGTCAAATGACAGAGGAGCAGTGCGACTCTCGTTCTGGGTGGACGTCATATGACGGAGCCCGGCGAGTGGCTTGCGCCATGTTGCTAGGGCACGCAGCAACCCCGATCTCAGTAAAGAGCCGATAAAGCGGCTCTTTAACCATGTGATCGGCTGTGTCCAATCACAGCCAGTCACATGTAAACACAGTAGTGCCAGTGATCGTCTCTCATCGCCTCACGCAACAGAGTGTGTGATGAGGAGAGCCGATCAGCGGTATCTCCTTGCAGGGGACACCCAGGCATGTAATTGAGGCACTGATCATCAGTAAAGCCCATCAGTGCCAACAATCAGTGCCCATTAGTGATGTCAGTCACTGCTGCCCTTCAGTGCCGCTTATCCATGCCACCTATCAGTGCCCACCAGTGCTGCCCATCAGTGCACATCAGTGAAGGAGAAAAATTACTTATTTAAGAAATTTACTGGCAAACTAAAACTTTTTTTTTCTTTTTTCAATTTTTTTTTGCAAAAAATAAAAAACCCAGCAGTGATTGAATACTACCAAAAGAAAGTTCTATTTGTGTGAAGAAAATGTAAAAGTGCCCGGTAGGCAAGTAGTTAAGTGAACCTGTTGCTTTTGACCTGTATGGAAAATGTATGTTTTTACTAAAGCGGAACGATCAATGCAGCTCTGTATTCATAATTACAACCTAAATTTTTTTTTTAATTCAAACAGTTTAAGTACCTTTATTTGACTTGGTATCAGCCTCTTGAAGAAGAGCTCAGACTGGGAGAGGTAGAAGCAGCACAAGGAGACAGTCAGCTGTGCTACAATGCTTATGTGTTAACAAATAGCATGCAAATAGGAGGAGAGAGCAGAGTGATAGAGATGAAGCTCATCAGTTTGCTGCCTCTCCTTTCACTTTCCAGTCTCGGGCTGGGGGATGGGAATGAGCCCTCTAAATGTTCTATAACTAAAGCAGAGAAATATCAGGTACTTTATCTTCCAGGCAGGGGGCCGTGTAAATCTCAGGGCTTGATGGAGAGAGAGGCAAATTCTTTAGCAGGTAAAATCTTTCCCTTATAAGGATAATGTATCACCTCTGTGTAGTTTTACTGGAGTCCAGATTCCAGAATAAGATCTTTGGAGTAACATTGATCTGCCGAATTGCAAAATCCACCATTCACTCTGGAGGCATAAAATGTAGCTTTCCTAACCACTTCCCACCCGCCATATAACAAAATGACAGCCAGAAAGTGGTTCTGTTATTGGGCGTCATATGACCTCCAGCAGGATAAGCCACGATCACGCGCCTGCGGGGGGCTCGCGGCGATCTGTGGTGTGTCGGTGTGACACACCGCATCTCTGATCGTGGTAAAGAGCCTATGACGTAGGCTCTTTCCCACATGATCAGCTGTGTCCAATCACAGCTGATCACAGTGTAAGCAGGAAAAGACGTGCATTGGCTTTTCTTCTACTTGCACTGACAGGGGCGACTAGAGGAGAAACGGATCGGCTGCGCCGATTGATTGTAAGTGCAGTCCCCCCCAGGAGGCCCACCCAAGCCCACTAGAGCCCACCAGGGATGTTGATCAGTGCCCATTAGGGATGGCATCAGTGATGCCTGCCTGTGCCTCCTGATCAGTGCCGCCTATGAGTGCCCATCAGTGCTGTATATTAGTGCCACCTCATCAGTGCCAATCGGTACTGCTTCATCAGTGCCTCTTAGTGCAGCCTCATCAGTGAAGGAGAAAAAATTACTTATTTACAAAGTTTTGTAACTGAAACAAAGAACTTTCCCTTTTTTTAAAAAATTTCAAAAACGTTGGTATTTTTTTATTTGTAGCGCAAAAAATAACCCCAGTGGTCATCAAATACCACCAAATAAAGCTCTATTTGTTGGGGAAAAAAATGATAAAAATTGTGTTTGGGTACAGCGTTGCATGATCGCGTAATTGTCATTCAAAATGTGATAGCGCTGAAAATTGGACTGGGCAGGAAGGGGGAAAGAGTCCTGTATTGAAGGGGTTAATGATCCTGACAAATGATTGTACAGTTGTCTCTGTATGTGTACGATCCTCTTATAATGTGTATCCGGAAAGTATTCACAGCACTTCACTGTTTCCCCATTTGCTCAATACTGAAGCACCTTTTGGCACCGATTACAGCCTCAAGTCTTTCTGAGTATGATGCTACAAGCTTGGCACACCTATTTTTTGGCAGCTTCTCCCATTCTTTGCAGGACTTCTCAAGTGCCATCAGGTTGGATGAGGAGAATTGGTGCACAGCCATTTTTCAGATCTCTCCAGAGATGTTCAATCGGGTTCCAGTCTGGGCTCTGGCTGGGCCACTCAAGGACATTCACATAAGTTTCCAGAAGCCACTCCTTTGTTATCTTGGCTGTGTGCTTAGGGTCGCTGTCCTGTTGGAAGATGAACCTTCGTCCCAGTCTGAGGTTGAGAGTGCTGTGGAGTAGGTATTCATCAAGAATGCCTCATACATTGCTGCATTCATCTTTCCCTCGATCCGGACTAGTCTCCCAGTTCCTGCTGCTGAAAAACATTCCCACAGCATGATGCTGCCACCACCATGCTTCACTGTAGGGATGGTATTGGCCAGGTGACGAGCGGTGCCTGGTTTCCTCCAGACATGGCGCTTGCCATTCAGGCCAAAGAGTTTATCCTTTGTTTCATCAAACCAAAGATTTTTTGTTTCTCATGGTCTGAGAGTCCTTCGGGTGCCTTTTGGCAAACTCCAGACAGGCTGTCATGGGCCTTTTACTGAGGAGTGGCTTCCATCTGGCCACTCTACTTAACAGGCCTGATTGGTGGAGTGCTGCATAGATGGTTGTTCTCCTGGAAGGTTCTCCTCTCTCCACAGAGAAACACTGGAGCTCTGTTAGAATGGCCATCAGGTTCTTGGTCACCTCCCTAAGTCCCTTCTCCCCGATCACTCAGTTTGACCGGGCAGCCCGCTCTAGGAAGAGTCCTGGTGGTTCCAAACTTCTTCCATTTATGGATGATGGAGGCCACTGTGCTCATTGGGACCTTCAATGCTGCAGACATTTTTCTGTACTATTCCCCAGATCTGTGCTTTGATACAATCCGGTCTCGGTGGTTTAAAGACAATTCATTGGACTTCATGGCTTGGTTTGTGCTCTGACATGCACTGTTATCTGTGGGACATTATATAGACAGGTGTCTGCCTTTCCAAATCATGTCCAATCAACTAGGGCTGCAACTAACGATTATTTTCATAATCGATTAGTTGGACGATTATTGGTTCGATTAATCGGTTAATTAAAAAAAAGTGTGGTTTATAATTTAGTTAATATGTAAAGTTTAAAAAAAGGCAATTTAGTCTTAAATATCTCTATGCCGTGGTAAATATAAATAACCAACTACAGTATATGGTTAGGGAGCAAAATATCTAATCCACTCTGAGAATAACAGACAGAAGAGATAAACTGTATATACTATTAGAGGATATAAGGGTGATCTGGTAAATATCATCATATTTAAAAAAACACAATGTCTTCCTTCAAAAAAATACAATTTTAAGAATGCTTGTTCGATTTTCTAATCGTTAGTGGGGTCAAACCGACCTTCATTTTCAACCACGGTGATGGGAAAATTTGGAAATAGAAAACTTCTCGGTCAAAGGGATTTTTCAGACAGTGTATGTGGTTTTTGTTCAGAAATTCCAATTATTTTAAAAACAAGTGACAGTTTCAAACCACATTCTTTCATTCAGCGAATGTATAAAGATTTTTTGTCTGAATATTCCCATCTGAAAATTGATCGGTGTGGCCAGCATAATGCTCGTTACACACCTATGCAGTTTGCTTTTGATCTGTTTCTGCAGTGATTTTTTTTTGTGCATTTTTGCGCACGTGATTTTGCTGCGATTTGCATTTTTGTATTTTTTTTTGGCCAATTTGTTGTTGGGCAGATTAAAAAAAAACACAAATTGCTGTAAAAATGCATTACATGGGTTTCTGCAGCTTCTCCACTGAAGTATATTGAATCAAAAAAAAAAAACACTGTTTCGCGTTCAACAAAAGTCCCTGACCCTTTCCAAATACACAGCAGCTGAAAAAGCGCATAGATGTGAACTTGTCCGTCAGGAAAAACCATGTAAATTAACTGTAGTGCGTTTCTGCAAAAAACACATCGCTGTGAACCAGGCCTAAGATGTTTAGTAATATAATGGGGTTAAAAAAAAATAAATAAAAAAATAGCCCTTTATAGTACAAAAAAAGCAAATAATCACTACTGTAAGGGGTTAATTTTTTTTAATGTAGAACTGTGAAAATAATATTTACAGTAGCGATTTGCTCTTTTTGTACTATAAAGGGTTAATTTTAGTTTTTCTTTTAATCCCATTATGTTACTGGCCGATTAATCGATTATGAAAATAGTAATCGATTAATTTCATAATCCATTAGTTGTTTCAGCCCTACAATCAACTGAATTTACCACATGTGGACTCCAATCAAGTTGTAGAAACATCTCAAGGATGATCCGTGGAAACCGGATGAGAAACACCGGAGCTCAACTTTGAGTGTCACGGCAAAAGCTGTGAATACTTATGTACTTTTTTTATGTAATTTTTATTTTTTGTTTTTTTATTAATTTGCAAAGATTTCAAACAAACTTCTTTCACGTCATTATGGGTTATTGTTTGTAGAATTTTTGGAGGAAAAAAATGAATTTAATCCATTTTGGAATAAGGCAGTAACAACAAAATGTGGAAAAAGTGAGGCACTGAATACTTTCCAGGTGCACTGTAACTGTATACCATCAGTAGGGTAGATTCAATCAATTATTTATTACTAACACAATAGAGTAAAGTGCAATAAAAAGCATTAATGGTAAATTAATATATACGATACAGAATTGAGGTAAGCATGAGTAATACATGACATAGTAAAAATTCATAGCATAGTAACATTGTTGCACACGATTAGTAATAAACCAGCAGTTTATATAGTCATGGCCTCATACAAAGTCCCAACCATGTTTTCTTTATATGTATACATCAGTGTCTTTTATATTTTTTATTTTTTTATCTCCCTCAGTGCGTCCAGAGGTGAAGGTGTGGGGTCGTGCTCAGCAAGATGGGATAACAAGACTTCAGTGCCTGGTGTACGGGTTTCACCCCCGACCTGTGGAGGTGAAGTGGATGAGGAATGGGAAGGACCATCTTCCTTCAGATGAAATGAGTCCAATTCTCCCCCATCCTGATGGCACCTATCAGATCAGAGTCAGTGTGGAAGTGCCAACCAAGGAAGCAGAAACTTTCTCCTGTCATGTGGATCACAGCAGTCTGAAGGATATTCTCACTAAGAAATACGGTGAGTAGAAGAAGAAAGTTTGATAAAATATCTAACTATGACTACACATAAAAAAAAAAAAAAAAAAACTATGACTACACATGAGGTCTACCGCCATGATTATATATATATATATATATATATATTATATATATATATATATACATACACACAGTTGTGCTCATAAGTTTACATACCCCTGGCAGAATTTATGATTTCTTGCCCATTTTTTCAGAGAATATGATGGATAACACAAAAACATTTCATTCACTCATAGTTAGTGTTTGGCTGAAGCCATTTATTATCAATCAACTGCGTTTTTACTCTTTTTAAATCATAATGGCAACAGAAACTACCCAAATGACCCTGATCAAAAGTTTACATACCCTGGTGGTGTGTGTGTATAAAAGTTCAATGAGTTTCTGGACTCCTGACAGACCCTTGCATCTTTCATCCAGTGCTGCACTGATGTTTCTGGATTCTGAGTCGGGGGGAAAGCAAAACAATTGTCAAAGGATCTGCGGGAAAAGGTAGTTGAACTGTATAAAACAGGAAAGGGATATAAAAAGATATCCAAGGAATTGAGAAATGCCAATCAGCAGTGTTCAAACTATAATCAAGAAGTGGAAAATGGGGGGTTCTGTTGAAACCAAACCACGGTCAGGTAGACCAACTAAAAATTCAGTCACAACTGCCAGGAAAATTGTTTGGGATGCAAAGAAAAACCCACAAATAACTTCAGGTGAAATACAGGACTCTCACACATGTGGTGTGGCTGTTTCAAGATGCAGAATAAGGAGGCACTTGAAGAAAGATGGGCATGCAGTCGAGTCGCCAGAAAAAAGCCATTAAGCAAATGCCACAAAGTATCCCGCTTACAATATGCCAAACGGCACAGACGGCAGCAGCTGACACAAAATTGCAGGCTACAATATAAACACAATTATATGAAAAAGGCGGTGCTCCACTAATATTAAAAATAGACAGAGCCTGGGAAAGGGATGACCAAAGAGGTGCAAACCAATTAAAATTGATCAGGTAAGTCCATAAAGTCAAAAAGCACAGTCAAGCATCTCCTTCAGAAATGGAACATCTCTCAACTTCTCCCTTGGGCAAACATATTCAGTAGTTGTTCCTACCCTGGTGACCATCAGAACTCCCAATGGGTAGTAGTCAAAAAGAAAGGCAGAGGTATCTCATAGTCCAGCATGTTTGTTAAAGTCCATTTAGTAAAATAATGCCTTCACATTTAAAAAATAGAAAACCACATTAGAAAGTTTTTTTTAGATGGGCACTGCATTCGGTGTGCAGACTTCACCCGCCGTGACTCCACCCTACGCGTTTCATCAGCAATGACGTTCTATGGTTTTAAATGTGAGTGCATTATTGATCAGTTTTATTTGTTTTGCACTTCTCTTTACATTTTTCCTGACTCTGTCTATTTTTAATATTAGTGGAGCACTGTCTTTTTTTTCCTATAATCCAGAACTATTATCTCAGTCACTTTTTTTTAAATATTACATTACGTAAGAATATAAGATGGTCACTGACTAATCCCTGTGATTAAGGCAAGGGGAAGCTACAGTCCTGTCTATAGGAGAAATGCAGCCAGGACCTCCGGCCACCACGAGTAAAAAATAAGTTTAAGTGTAGCGTCAGTGTGAAAAAACAAAGTGAACAGGCAGAATTTTTAATACAGAAAAGACATACTGGGGCTGATTTACTAAAGCCAAATAGACTGGGCACTTTTCAAGGGAATTTACTCCAGACCTTAGTAAATGAGGGACTTCTGTCATCTAATCATGTGCAAACAAAAATGTTACGGTATTGGGTATTCTTTGAAGAGTGAAGCTTCATCTCATTTTACTAAGCTCTTAAGCAAATGTCCTTGCAGAGTTCAAATTGCACTTGCAAAGTGAACAAGCTATTTGCCTTTAGTAAATAACCCCCTATGCCTCTTCTGTATTAAAGTTGCTGTCCTGTCTGTCTACACTGTACACTGACCTAGTCACTCACAGCTCAGGGTATAATTTCAGCAGTGCAGAGATGACTGAACTCCCGAGCATGCATGGGCATGATGATCTCTCGGCCCGGCCAATCAAAACGGCTGGTGATTGATACCTAAAATCAGTTAATTCTTATTTTACATGAGCAATGTGGCTGATTAATAAGACTGTGGGCGGTGTCCTCTGAAGAGTGATCTGCAGTGAATTGGCCTATAAAGGAGCATTATGCTGCCTCCTTACTGCCTGTTTTAACCTCTAAAGACCCGGACATGAACCCAAAGGGGATCATTTTTGCTGCACCACAATGCAAAGCATCATGGCTGCAGAATGTACACCACACTTTCTGTCATGGTAGCTTTAGTAGGAGCAGTTGGAGGGCGAATAAAAGCTGCTCAACCGCACCCCGGACTGCAAGTGTAAACAAGGTCTTCCTGTCAGATGATGTACAGTATCTGCACTCAAACATGATGGCCTTTGCAAAGAATTAGTCGGCTGATTTCAATTGGCATGATAAAGACAAGCCTGGCATAAAATTCCAGGAGTTTTCCCGCTCCCTGGAAGACACAGGTGTTGTGTACAGCCTGCTATTCTAGAGGTTGGCTGTATGCAGCTTTATGCTTGTCAACACGGATACTTCTGTGCATCAGCATTTACCCACAGATGTGCGTACAATGCATGCGGGTACACAGAGGTTCAGCGTACGGTAATTATGTCATACGGGCATGAAGGGGCACACAGTGATGCACAGAAGCATCAAAATTGATAAGAATATGACGTGGGAAAACACCCAGAATTTTACACTGGGCATATCTACGGTTTCTTCCCATCTGTGTACATGAGGTCTGACTATTACATGTCTTCTATTATGAAGTATCTTCACCTGAACTTCTCACTCAGTATTCCCTCCATCTCATGGATTTCTCTCTTTCAGAACCTGATAATGGCCCCCCACTTGCTATGATTATTGGCATTGTCTGTGCCGTTGTCGTCATTGCAGTCGCCCTTGGTGTTGGATTCTTTTGCTACAAGAGTAAGTGATAGATTTAATTTTTTTTATCATGTTACTTTCTTTCACAGTATAAATGGATGAAGCTCAGAAGAATTTGATTGCTTAAAGTGACAATTATGAAAGCCGCCATTGCTATCCCCCCAGAACTTAAAGTCTGGGTCCAGTACTTGCCCCCTCCATTCCACTGTCTCTCACAGTACCTCTTCTCTGCCAGAAGATGTCCTCAGTATGACGGACCAAACTGGAACAGAGGCTTCTGAGAGGACTGGGGTAAGCCTCCTATCCACTGACTATGGGCCTGGGCTTTTAAAGAAACACCACTCCTTAGGAGCTGTGTGCGTTTGGGACCCATGGAGTGGCCGTGCTTCAGATTCAAATCCATGTCTCCCCAAAATAGACTGGGAACTGGAGGACCCACCGACATATATTTTTTGCATCTCTATGTCCAAACCAGCAATGACTGCTTCAGACTGTGAGACTCGGAGCAGATGGTAATCTAATCAGCTCAAGCAATCTGATACCAGGGGCTCTAGTCTGTTTATTAAGGTGTTGTGTGTTTATTAGGCGTGTCTCTTCCACTGTGCACCTCCTAGGTGTGCATTCCCATTGTTAATTGAGTCTCTTATTGTTTCTGTCTGTTGCCTAATTTGGCTGATATTTGGGGGTTCCTATATGATGGGATTGGCCTTACGTCAGCTCTGCCTTGTTATCTAAACCATTGTGTGATGTTTTGGTTAAATATTTGGTTTTATTGTTCATGTGGTGACTGACCATAAAAACCTGTATTTCTATTCAATTAACAGTCATTCCTTTTGGTTTTATCTCCACCTCTTGTCTGTGTACGGTGATTGGGGTAAAGGGCTGGCATTGGCTCTCGGTCTGCTGGAACAGTTTGGAGGGCAGGAAGCATTGTTTGGCAGAAGCACCAAAGCGAGGTGCCAAGCGGTTCCATCCCACTCAGTATTCTGGGTGAAATCGCACTTATTCAACCTGGGAGACTGAGGAGATACTGTGAATGCAGAGAGTCATGGGACTGCTTTTCAGGGGGCATCATTATGACACCCTGTACTCGGTACATTGGGGCAGGGAGAGGCACTGATGTCTTATTAGCAGTGCTGCTATCTGTATCATCAATAACCACCGACTACCAGAAAAATATTTGAAGATAAAGAGGACCCTGCACATCATGTGACCAATCTGAAGACCCATGCAAAGGAAAAAACAAAAAGTATAAAATAGAGGGGGGGTGGGGTCATCCAGGGGGCGTTGGGGGAAAGTCACAGACCTGGAACAAGCATGCTGTAAGTGAATGCCAGAAAAGTGTCCAATTCCATAACTAACTGTATCTGTTCTGGTCACCAACTCAGACAGCACTGAAGCCAAACATTAGCAAGACAGCCAGGGAATGAGCATTCTCAAAGGGAGATTGCAGCAATGGCCGCCTCCAGTATTCTCTAATGGTATTATCTCTTTATTATTTTATCAGCATCCAGAGTGTCATTTATAGAAAGTAGGGACCTGTTTAACTTTTTTTTATTTTTTATTGCCATTTATAATTATATTAGTCTATTTTGAGTCTTTTCTGATGGGTTATACCCCATCTGTGGATGTTTCTAGCCTCAAAATTCTGAGTTTGGATATTGGCTATGACAGATTGTGATGAGCTTTTATTTAGTATTTTCCTTTTTCTAACACAATAATTTATATATTTCAGAGAGGGGAAAAGGCTACAGGACCACCAGTAGTAAGTATCTCACCATGTCCTGTTCTCTGTGTTCTCTGTACAGTGTGTGTAGAATATGTGGGGAGGTGAGACGTCCTGCAGATCATCTTATTCTATGATACAAGTAACTTTATTATCATTATCTACATTATATGATAGAAATGGAAATAACTGAGGAGATCCCCAATATTGTCTCTCTGTACAGACTTTTCTCTGTAATAAAAAGCGAGTGTCAGGAGGATGTTCTCTCTGTACTTTATATAATATTATATGATAATCATCATTTATCATGATCTCCATACAGACTAAATTGCTCCACTTTCTTTTACAGCTTCAGATGCCAATTCTGACTCCTCCAACCCAAAAGCCTGAATGTACACGATGGAGGAGATCACAGGAAGAGGAGGAGACGCATTTTCTTTCCATTCAGATTCAGCCTATTGCACTTGCTTCTGTCTACATTCATTAATACATCTAATGCCATGTAATTTAAAGAGAACCTGTCATGTATTCTAATCCACTGGTGTATAAAAAGGAATACATTTGAATGTAAAACCAGGGTGGCACACCGAATGTATGAAGATTGAGAGAAGTATTTTTCCCCATATTAATCAAATCATCATGGATGACAATGTGACCCCTATAAAGGTCTGTGGTATAATAAATATTCATATACAGATTTAACTGATTGGATCAGTGCTGTCTATACTTCAGTGCTGAGGATTTCTGAATAGTACCATCATCTTATTCAGTACTCTGCATCTGACTTCCCAGGATCTGCAGTAATATCTGAGTAATGATGGGGAGCATATATTGGACCCCTGTAAACTCATGAGGATAGAGTCATGAGAGATCCCGTTTCTGACCTGTTTTATGGTGTAGACTCCTTTCTATGTTAATGATCTTGGCTTGAGTACATCATGAATCAGTGACCTGGAACAGGCATGTTGTCAGAATTCCCTTCTGTGTGCTTGTGTCAGGTCAGGGAATTGTGTGTGGTGGATTCAAGGACCCGGGTGATAGTAATTCAAGGATCAGGATGACAGCCCCAGAACTTGCACTCCTAAAAAAAACAATCCAATCTGGCATCTCTCATATCTCCATCTTCACAGGTTCTGTTTATTGCCAGCCATGTATAGTGAGCCGCCTTTTCCTTTATTATTGGGGGAAATTTTCTCTGTACATTTGTCAGAAGGACATTGATATCCTGATACACGGCTAATGAGGTCATAAGCACAACGTGCCATATTCTATGACAGGTTTTCTGTAGGAATAGGATTTATACAGCAATTATCATATTATACAACATAATTCTGCTTTTTCTTTTTAGCTTTCTTTTTTTAAATAACTTTTACATATTTGCAATAAGGTGAAGGTTTTTAATTTTATTGGTTTTATTTTATTTGTAATTGATAGTTTGATTGGTAAAAAAAAAAAAGACATTATACCGTACCTACGTTTAACATTTCAAATCATCATGGACACCACCATCATATTCTGGAAATAACTGCTGGGCTTCTTCAGATGGATGATGACCATTGCGCCAGATAGACACAGCTTTCCCGCTGCTCTTCTCATGTATGTCAGAATGTTTCTGATAGGCTTCCCTTATCTTTACTATGAATGGTGTCATCTGCAAACCGCTAAGGTCAGACCAACATTGGCATTTCCTTTCCATTCAGTCAGAGGAGTTCTTTGCCATACAGACCAATACCCATAATGGACTGACCTCCTCAGTGTGTATATATAAGTGCTCCAGCCATCATAGAGATGAAAGAAACTTGTCAGAAAATGCTGAGCTGTGTTTGCCTTGGGGCCTGTGTCATTGGGCTTTGGACTTGTGTTGATTGCATTAGTACGAGACACGTATGAGATCATTCAGAATTTACTGACAGGTACATTGGATCTGCAATTGACCTCCTCCTGATCTGCTTCAAGCAGGTTTTGCATACCCATAGACTTTGTATGTTGAAGAGAACAAAAGCAATTTATAGAATCCCTAACGCTGTTCATCACCTGTCTGAAAATGCCTATACAGTAGACGTGCACTTTTTTTTGTTTCATTAATTTTTTTTTTTCTGGGTCATTCGTTAAGATTGAAATTCGTTATTTTTCGGAAAATCGGAATTGCGAAAATTTGAAAATAAGAGCGAAAATTCAAAATTTCCGCAGTAATAACTAACTATTAAATAATAGATATTGGAATTTCCTTTCAAATTTGGCTGTTAGTGAACGTGATGAATATGAATTTATCTGAAGTTACGAATTATCCGAAATAACAAAAATTCAGTTTTTAAACAAATGGAACGTAACAAATGAATAATAGTAATTCGTAACTTTGGATACATTTGTGTTTGTTACGTTCACTAACAGCCAATTTGAAGGTAAATTCCAATACCTATAGTTTAGTAGTTAGTATTAGTTATTTCAGATTTTCAAATTTTGTGTTTTTGGATTTTCTTTTTTCTTTTTTTTTTTTTTTGGATTTTCGTTCTTAATTCCAAATTTAACGTGTTTTCGTTAATTTGAATATTTCCGAATTAACAAATGTGTCAAATTTCGTCAAAAAACTAATTCGGAATAAAACAAATTTCACAGTCCACAACCCATGTTATGGACCCGCTGATGTTACAATATCAAAGCAGGCATATTATAAATGAGTGACCTCAGACTATTCTAGAGGAATATAAGAAGAGACCGTTAATGACTTGATTCTGGATGGAAAATGTCAGTATGTTTTTTATTTTTTATGTTAATAGAATGGATATAAGGGAAGTAGAGTTCAGGATTATGACGGTGCCCAAATACAATTGGAATACAATTCTACTTAAAAAAAAAAGTTTTATTACATAGAAAATGTGACAAAACAATCATGGGTGCATAAAAAGAAACAGAGTAGATAATTTATTTTATTTTAATGTTGCTTAAAGCTAAGAAAAGGTATTAAGTACGTATATTCCACATACAAGCCATAAATACAAACGGATTGTTTAGTGCAACGCATGCACTGCAGTGTTTTGTGGTGCCATTTGTTTTGAACGCTCTGCACAGTAGAGGACAATGCACTGCAGCACATTACAATCCACATGGTGTGTGTTGCAAATTTTTTCTTTAAAAAAAAACTGCATGTCCAATTTGAGTCAAACTGCACTATCAGTACTTTCAAAATAAATGGGCTGTCTTAAGGCAGTGGACTGTAATGCACTGTAATGTGTTGCATTAACATAATCTGTAATGTGAATAGTCCCTAAATGTTTTTTCTCAGAAATTCCATTGGCTCTGTCCGGCTTCCCAGCTGCAGGAGGCTTAGCATTATCTCCATGTTCCTGATATTATAAAATAAAAACAAAGAATGATATCCCTATAAACTTCACATCAGTTGGGGTGCAGAAAAGTTGATACCAAACCTCCTGAAACACATCTGAGGTTGTTGGGCGATTCAGTCGACTGGAATGGAAATGTATCAGATTATGGTGGTCTAATTCCCCAGTTATATATTGAATAAATGATCTAGTAAGAAAAATCATTGTCCCAATCACCAGACAGAGACCTGAAATGATCAGATTCAGATATGAGGCAGGTGGGAGAACAAATGGCATGTTAGTAATAAGACTGTATTTACTTTCTATGGACATTAAGTCAATCAATAATAGAATTTTGGTGTAACTAAGATTTAAATTATCAATAAAATTGTCTTCCCCCCTCTTAGGTGACTTGTTTACTTTTTTTCGATTTTTGTCTTGAGTTCTAAAATAGTTCAAATATATCTGTTAACTATTTTTTAAATCTCTGTTGCTTGTGTATATAAACCCTAATGCCCTGTACACACGACCGGTTTTCCCGTCGGAATAAACTCTGAAGAATAAAGGAATAAACTAAGAATGTATACATTTTCTAGCAAAAAATTATGATTTTTACATGTAGGAGAGGAGTGCTGGAATTTGTGTGGTATAGAAGTCACCTCACGTTCTTCAGCTGTGGGGGGGAAAGGGGTTCAGACTGTCCAACATTCATGTTTACTTAAGGAGAAGATTGTCCTCTAATTGCTACGTGCTAAACGTTTCAGAGTATTCTATTCCCCTCTCCTGTTAAAGTTTCTTCAAGCTATAAATATTCGGAAGACGCCCCCTTGACTGCATTATTGGGGCCAGAGTGGATGAACTGGTGCTTGTGGGGGCTGGGCAGCCTCTGTACTGATTGGGAAGAACCAGCTAAAACCATTACATTTAAACAAAGCATATTTGTGTGTTTGTCTCAATCCACAGAAGTAAATGTCATTTCTGTCTGCTGCCTCTTCTCTGCTATCAGTATGAATCACTTTTGACCAGTTTTCTTGACACCAAGAGCATATTGGTTACAGGGGTGGGCACAGCCTGTGACTGACAACCTCAACTCTGTACCTGTGTAAAGGAGGGGTTGTCCCTTCCTTCCAATCAGCTCTCAAAGCTCTCCTCAATGTAACTTCAGCTCTCCGCCCCCCTGTTTTTCAGAGCTGAGAGATCCTGTGTAAATTCTGCACTTTGAATGGATGCAACAGGACAAATGGCTTTAGGTAAACGGGTACAATTTATGTAGGATGGTTTGTTTCATCTCTGTGTATTACCTGAGGCCAGTCACTTCATTGGGTATATGTCAGGGTTTACAACCACTTTAACTGGTTCACGACCGCCGCACGACGATGTACGTCAACAGAATGGCACGGCTGCGCAAATGGGTGTACTTGTACGTCCCCCTGAATTTGCCCCTGTGCCATCGCGTGCACGCCCACTGTGAGCTCCGTGAGTAGGATTGTGGGTCTGCGGACTCGATGTCCACGGGGATGCCCACGAACGTCTCACCGAGAGAAAGAACGGGGAAATGCTAATGGGAACAAGCATTTCCCCGTTCTGCCTAGTGACACTGTCACTGATCACAGCTCCCTGTAATCAGTAGCGGTGATCAGTGAAGTGTCACACATAGCCCCCCCACAGTTATAATCACTCCCTAGGACACACTTAACCCCTACAGCGCCACCTAGTGTTAACCCCTTCACTGCCTGTCACGTTTACACAGTAATGCAATTTTAATCGCACTGATCGCTGTATAAATGTGAATTGTCCCAAAAATGTCCAGAACTGGACACACTATTCTAAGTGAGGTCTATATAGAGGAATCAGGACCTCCTTCCTCATGCTAGTGAACCATACAGCGATGAAACCTAGAATTCTACTCTAAGGTGACCAGATTTTTTTAATGAAATCTGGGGACATATTCTTTTTTTTTACTAGTAATGGTGGCAATTAGCGACTCCCTGCCCGTCGCCTCACAGCCTGTCAAGCCTTACTCTCTGGGCCCCGGCTACTACTGGGTGGGGAGCAGAGGAAGATTAGTCTGCCAGGGAAGGCAAGGAGATGGGCAGGTGGCTGGCCGGGACTTGCGCCAAGGCAGAAGAACATGCAAGCAGGAGCAGAATGGGCATGCACCCGAAACTGAAGAAATATTCTCGCTGGTCTGACCAGCACATGATCATCAGAAAGGGGCACAGATAATGAAAAAAAATACACCCCCACCCCCTGAGCTAGTAGGAGCAGCAGAGTGGGGGGAGGGGGGGTGTAATTCAGATTTTTTTTTTTTAATTCTGCACTGACTGTCTTTGAAATTGCCCCTGTCCAAATCCAATCCGGGGACAAAATCGGGGACAGACTTGGTTTGGGGAAAGTGTCCTCAATCTGGGGACTGTCCCCGGGAACCGGGGATGTCTGGTCACCCTAACTCTTTCCCCATGGCCAGGCTTCACTACTCATATTCTGAACATATGAAATACGCAACCCCAGATTTATTTCCTCTGTACTGTAGTTCTGGGCAAAGCTGTACCCTCAATATCGTACTTTATATGAGGATTCTTTTTCCCTAAAGGACAGTTAGATTTGGTGAACTGCAGTTTCCATTGCTTTTACCATTCTTTCAACACTGCCAAATCATGTATGATCTTCCAAAACCTCCGGAAACATCAACCCCACAGCTATCGCATACCTGGGACAATCACAACACCCTTAGCTGTAGCCAATCGCATATCACTAGTGATCACAGCTGCCATTAATGGTTAACCCATTAATTTGGGTGCGTGTGGCACGCTCCCAGCACAAAGATACGCAAATATGCGGCCCTATGGAAAAAAAGCCCAGTCCAGTTGGCCCGCATATTTGCGTACGCTCGCTGTCAAGGGGTTAAAAACTTGCATAACCCTGAAAAAACAAAAAGACAATATTTTTCTACAATATGGTAGTTATTTTGGCAAATTTGTAAAGCCTGATACGATTGTTATATGGTAATGTAATTCTGCTGATTATAAACATATTAGTTACGTGTACATTAGGTCAGTGATGATGTTCTCCTTTTTTGTATTTTTTTTTGTTCCTTAAAAAATAGGAAAAAACTGTGTGGAGCTTTTCTTAAAAATTTTAGTCAGACCCGGGGAGGTCAGGAGAGGGAGGGCAGCAAGTGTGCAGCTCTTCCTTTCTTAACCGCACTAGATCACTTGAAGATGAGCTCCACCCAAAAGGGGACGCTCCACTTGTCTGCCTCCTCCCCCCCTCCACTGCCACATTTGGCACCTTTTGGGGGACACGGGGGAGCGGGTACCTGGGGAGAAGTTAGCCCCCCCTCCTCCTCCTTCCCCCTCAGCTGGCCCATTCACAGAGCACAGTGCGCTTCGCCCATGCCCAGTAGGGAGCCGGCTGTGAAGCCACAAGGCTCTACTGCTGGGTTCCCTAAATGGAGATGGCAGTGGCAGCACCCGATAGATAGATGGTAGGACACCGCTGGATTCCTGGACAGGTAAGTGTCCTAATATTAAAAGTCAGCAGTTACAGTATTTGTAGCTGCTGGCTTTTCACTTTTTCTGAAGGAGCTCCCCTTTAACTTTCAACATTGGGAGGTACCTAGCAAAGGGGCACTGGAAATCTCAACCCCCCCAAAAGGCACCTTGTCCTAATGTTGTGATTGAAAATAGCTAAAACAGCAGGCAGGTTGCACAGACCTAAGTGCAATAATAACATCAAACCTTTTGACATTATAAAAAAAATTGCATTTACGAGATGTGTAAAAAGAAATCTGCTGGTGAGAAGCCACAGCAGGAGGCAGAAGTGACAGCTTTCCGTGGGCCGGCAGAGGAGCTGTATCCGCAGTAAAGAACATCCCGATGGATGTCTGGATGGCATGAAAAGCTACTAACAGGAGGAAAGTGGTATCCTTCCATATCCCGACAACCCAGCGTGCTCCAGAGCTGTGAATATCTCCTGGGAGGAAAGAAGAGCAGGGGGTTGCCAGGCATTGTGTGTTTCGGGAGTTCCACCTCCTTTGTCACGTTTAGAGGTTGTCATAGAATGTGTGCATCTTTACATCATTTATCAGCAGGGAAAGTCACCAAGCCATACAATATAATGAAAAATACAAACAAATACAGAAAAGGCTGATAAAATTGGAAACTGGTGATATGCTTATAAAAAAAAAAAAGGTTATAAACAATATTTTTGTCTATAGGAATTGTGATTTTTTTTTTTCCTTAAGAAAAGCTGAAATCTAGATATGACTTTTATTGCATAGTTATATTGGTCCATATCTGAATATTTGTGGGTGTTATCAGCCTCTCATTGATGTGGATGAGGCTTCCGGACCGCAGCTGTTTACAGAAATACTGCTAAGTCTCCTGTGATCATTTCTACTCGGCCCCTAACCACATGTGTTTATGAGGACCTAAAATAGGACTAAAGACAAAACTTATTTTGATTTGGATAGAGAGGAGAGGGATTACACCAACTGTCAGATTGGTTTTTGCTGCCTATGCCCCGTTAGATTTGCCCTCTATTTGTCCTGTTGACTATTATCAAAAGTGAAAGTGAGAAAAGTGCCATATTTAGGGATATCCCCAGAATAGGAAGAGAAGGCAAATCTTCCAAAGGGGAAATTAGTTCTGATGATCCTGGCAACAACCAGGGATTCTCTTACTTTGGGGGATTTATTTTCACTTCCTGTTTTGGCTATGGGACAGGGAGTGAATGGGATTTCCAATGGGACACAGAAGACAAGAAAAACCTGACAGGGGTTATAACCCTCCCTTACCACAATGAGAAACAAAGTGATTATAAGGGGTCTTTTTTTCAGTAGCAAACATGTTATACTTACCTGCTCTGTGCAATGGTTTTGCACAGAACATCCCCGATCCTCCTTTTCTGGGGTCCCCCGCCAGTGCTTTGGGCTCTTCCTCTTCTCCGTGTGCTACCATAGGACGCAGCTTGCTATGGTGGCACACATGCGGGCTGACACACACAGTATGGCTTGGCCCTGTCCCCACTCCCTCATCACTGGATTTGATTGACAGCATCAGAAGCCAGGAGCTGAGTCCAGTGAGAAGAGAGAGCGGAGAGTGCCACTGCTCTTGGGCACAGTGGAGAATTGAGTTTGGGCTCAGGTAAGTATTTAGGGGAGCTGGGATTGAGCTGCACATAAAAGGTTTTGTATCTTACTGCAGAGAATGCAATAAGGCCAAAAACCTGAAGCCTTTACAACCACTTTAACCACTTCAGCCCCAGAAGGATTTACCCCCTTCCTGACCAGACCACTTTTTGCGATTCGGCACTGCGTCGCTTTAACTGACAATTGTGCGGTCGTGCGCTGATGCGAGGGGGGCTCTGATGGGGGACACTTTGATACAAGGGGGCTCCCAAACAAAATTGACGTCCTTTTTTTCCCACAAATGGAGCTTTCTTTTGGTGGTATTTGATCACCTTTGCGGTTTTTATTTTTTGCACTATAAACAAAAAAAGAGCGACAATTTTGAAAAAAAAAAATGCATTATTTTTTACTTTTTGCTATAATAAATATCCCCCAAAAATATATTAAAAAAAAAACGTTTTTTTCCCCTCAGTTTAGGCCGATACGTATTTTTCTACATATTTTTGGTAAAATAAATTGCAATAAGCGTTTATTGATTGCGCAAAAGTTATAGCGTCTACAAAATAGGGGATAGTTTTATGGCATTTTTATTAATATATATATATTTTTTTACTAGTAATGGCTGCGATCAGCGATTTTTATCGTGACTGCGACATTATGGCAGACACATCGGACAATTTTGGCTTATTTTTGGGACCATTGGCATTAATACAGCGATCGATGCTATAAAATTGCATTGCTTACTGTAAATATGTCACTGGCAGTGAAGGGGTTAACCACTAGGGGGCGCGGAGGGGTTAAGTGTGTCCTGGGGGCGTGTTTCTAACTGTCTGGGGGCGTGGCTGTGTGTGACATCACACTGATCTCTGCTCCTGATGACAGGGAGCAGACGATCAGTGTCCTGTCATTAGGCAGAATGGGGAGATGCTGTTTACATCGGCAGTACGGAGCACAAGGAGAATCGTAAAATCTCCGAAGATGAACGGCGCCTGCTCCGTGAGTCGAGGTGCAAGCCCCACCATCCAAGTGGACATAGGGCTGCACAATGCTAGAGGGCCCCTCGCTTCGCTCGCCACGCTTCGGGCACGACCTCGCTGCGCTCGGCTATTTTTTATTCTAACTCTATATCCACTTGGATGGTGGGGCTTTACCTGGACTCACGTCGCAGGTGCCGTTCATCTTCGGACATTGGCATCCGTACAGCGGACAGTATCCAATGCTGCCTTCTGGAGAGCTGTGAGTAAGTACATGTGGGAGGGGGAGGAGAGGGGGGACACACTGATGGGGGGGCTCTCTGATGCAAGGGGGACTCTCTCGTGCAAGGGAGACTCTGATGGGGGACACTGATGCAAGGGGGACTCTCTGATGCCAGGGAGGACACTGATGGGGGACACTCTGATGCAAGGGGGACTCTGATGGGGGACACTGATGCAAAGGAGACTCTGATGGGGGATACTCTGATGCAAGGGGGACTCTCTGATGCCAGGGGGGACACTGATGGGGGACACTCTGATGCAAGGGGGACTCTGGTGGGGGACACTGATGCAAAGGAGACTCTGATGGGGGATACTCTGATGCAAGGGGGACTCTGATGGGGGACACTCTCATGCAAGGGAGACTCTGATGGGGGACACTGATGCGAGGGGGAATCTAATGGGGGATATTCTGATGGAAGGGGGGACACTGATGCAAAGGAGACTCTGATGGGGGACACTGATGCAAGGGGGACTCACTCTCTGATGCAAGGGGGACTCTGATGGAGGACACTCCGATACAAGGGGGAGTCTGCTGGGGGACTCTCAAAATTAAAGTGGGCCAATCTGCGTGAAGTCCAGGGCCAAATTCTTGTCCCAGTCCAGCCCTGCCTCCCTCTCAGCTCCTGTGTGTGTCTCACCCCCTCCCCCACCCCAACCACTTTAAAATGATTCCTGGACAGAATGTTTCTATCCTGTTCATGAAAAAGTTCTAAGTTCCAAAAATTAGAGATACAGGGTTCAAGCAAAGTGTGTTATTGTTACAATAAAGTAAAAAAGGGAGAATGGTCTGTGAGGCCCAGGGTCGGCGCTACCATAAGGCAGCTTCACCAACTGCCGACCAGCCGGCACCAATATATGGCGGCGGCAGGTCGGCTCTATTGCGCGAATCGCCGTACTGGTACGGGTGTTCATTTAATAGATATAGCACACATGCCCGCAGCCCTGGAGCCGATGCACGTGACCGACGGCCACCGGCTACCCACGATCGCTCTACAGAGAGGCAGAACGAGGATCTGCCAATTTAAACAAAGCAAATCCCCATTCTGTCAGAGGAGTACAGTGAGATTGTCTGTTCCTAGTGATGAGGAACAGCAATCCCTCTCTACACCCTGTCAGTCCACTCCCCCCACAGTTAGAAAACACCTCCCTAGGAAACACTTAACCCCTTCCCTATCAGTGTAATTTATACAGTAATCAGTGCATTTTTATAGCACTGATCGCTGTATAAATGTCACTGGTCCCAAAAAAGTGTCAAAAGTGTTCCGATCTGTCCACCACAATGTCGCAGACACGCTAAAAATTGCTGATCGCCGCCATTACTAGTAAAAAAAAATTATAATAAAAATGCGATAAATCTATCCCCTATTTTGTAAAAGCTATAACTTTTGCACTAACCAATCAATATACGCTTATTGTGATATTTTTTTTTTTTAATCAAAAATATGTAGTAAATTACATATTGGCCTAAACTGATGAATAAATATATATATTTTTTTTGTATATTTATTATAGCAAAAAGTAAAAAATATATATTTTTTTCAAAATTGTCAGTCTTTTTTTGTTTATAGCGCAAAAAATAAAAACCGCAGAGGTGATCAAATACCACCAAAAGAAGCTCTATTTGTGGAAAAAAAGGGATGCAAATTTTGTTTGGGTATAGCGTTGCACGACCGCGCAATTGTCAGTTAAAATAACGCAGTGCCGTATTGCAAAAAATGACCTGGTCATTAAGGGGGTAAATCCTTCTGGGGCTTAGGTGGTTAACTGATCAGCGACCGCCGGCTGTCAATTGATGGGCAGGTGGCGCAGCTCTCGTGGCGGGAGGGCGTCATATGACGTCCTCCCCTTCCCGGACCTCCAGGGAGCGCCCGCCGTGTCACTGGGCACCCTATACGCGTGCCCGGCGGCCGCGATGTCCGCCGGGCACCCGCAATTGCCCGGTAACACAGCAGGACCGTGGATCTGTGTATGTAAACACACAGATCCACAGTCCTGTCAGAGGAGAGGAGACCGATGGTGTGTTCTCAGTACAGAGGAACACCGATCAGTCTCCTCCCCTTGTGAATCCCCTCCCCCTACAGTTAGAATCACTCCCAGGGAACATATTAACCCCTTCAGCGCCCCTAGTGGTTAACCCCTCCCCTGCCAGTCACATTTATACAGTAATCAATGCATTTTTATAGCACCGATCTAAATGTGAATGGTCCCAAAAATGTGTCAAAAGTGTCCGATATGTCCACCGCAATATCGCAGTCACGATAAAAATCGCAGATCGCCGCCATTACTAGTTAAAAAAAATAAATAAAAATGCTATAAATCTAGCCTCTATTTTGTAGGCGCTATAACTTTTGTGCAAACCAATCAATATACTCTTATTGCGATTTTTTTTTACCAAAAATATGTAGAAGAATACGTATCGGCCTAAACTGAGGGGAAAAATATGTTTTTATATATTTTTTGGGGATATTTAGTGTAGCAAAAAGTTAAAAGTATTGTTTTTTTTTTTTAAACTTGTCCCTCTTCTTTTGTTTATAGCGCAAAAAATAAAAACCGCAGAGGTGATCAAATACCAGCAAAAGAAAGCTCTATTTGTGGGGACAAAATGATAACAATTTCATCTGGGTACAGTGTTGTATGACCGCGCAATTGTCATTCAAAATGCGACAGCGCTGAAAGCTGGAAAATGGCTTGGTCAATGCCCAGCTGCCATAGGATGAGGGGGGGGGGGGGGGTGTAAAATTCAAATCCCCAACCACTTGAAGGGGATTCAGATTTTTACATGTGGGGTTTTTTTTTACACACTCCCAGCCACTATAGCTTTCGGCAGTGTGTGTACTTTAGTAAAGCCGACTGTCGGCTTTCATGTGGAAGTGATACAAGCGGCTGTGAAGCCACCTATCACTTTCACCACTGTCGGGATGTGCTGCCCTTCCCCCCCTCCATGTTCACCGGGCTCTGCTGTCCCACTGGAGCTGTCATTCTCCGGAATCAGTGCTGGAGGAAGCAGCTGATGGGACACAGTCTGTGTTCCATCAGCTGGAGTGGATTAGAAAGGAGACATCCAGGGTCTAATAGACCCTGAGTCTCTCCATAAAGAGAACCTGTCATCTATATACTATCACATAGGGGGCTATTGGTCTCGTATGTGATAGCAATAAATGTTATGTAAAAATAAATAAAAATGTTGCAAAATGCACTTTTGCCCAAGTAGACAAAAATCCTTGCACCGGCCCTGGTGAGACCTCATCCCAGATGATCACCATCTCATCTATATACTGTATCTCCTAAAGTATATAATTGTAGTGCTTACACCTGAAGGAACCATTGATGTTTGGGTCCCCTGATTTCAGATGACAATGGGGGTTATTTATGAAAGGCAAATCCACTTTGCACTTGGAAGTGCAGTCGCTGTAAATCTGAGGGGAAGATCTGAAATGAGGGGAAGCTCTGCCGATTTTATCATCCAATCATGTGCAAGCTAAAATGCTGTTTTTTTATTTTCCTTGCATGTCCCCCTCGGATCTACAGCGACTGCACTTGTAGTGCAAAGTGGATTTGTCTTTAGTAAATAACCCCCCAATGACTTTTCTAGCAATGACACCCCCTCTGACACACCTAGGATAAATAAGGAGGATTTATTTGGGAAATACTCCCAACAAGACAAAGAACACATGATGGCAATAGCAATAAACAACAGATAGTAATTTGGCACCACAAATAATACGAGGACCGGGTGTCTCTGCACCTGAACCCTGAAACTAGGAAAGTCATAATTAAAGGGGGTGATACTGAAAGCTTAACGGTCCTTCAGTTTCTCTAGTCTCTCCCACTGGCCAGTGTACTTGCAATCATTGGGGCACATCGTTTCTACATTGAAGTGCTTAGGTATAAGTGGATCTCACTTCCACCGGGGGTAAATACTCGAATTGTATTCCAAAGCAAGGTGGCACTGTCCCTTTAAGACATGGGTAAGAAAGTTAATGCCCCCAACCTCTCACCTGTCATTACAAGAAAAACATAAATGGAAGGCGGGCACACCTAGTGCATTACCAAAGATAATTTAATAATAAAAATGTTTTATATAAAAGTGGGTACTCACAAAATGCAACTGACAAAAGGCCATAAAAACAATGCATGGACACGCACAGAATACGGGGTACAGCGAACGTATTTCGGGGGCTTCGCCTAGCTCTGAGGAAGGGGGTGCGCCCCCGAAACACGTTAGCTCTACCCCGTGTTCTGTGCATGTCCATGCATTGTTTTTATGGCCTTTTGTCAGCTGCATTTTGTGAGTACCCACTTTTATATAAAACATTTTTATTATTAAATTATCTTTGGTAATGCACTAGATGTGCGCGCCTTCTATTTATGTTTTTTTTGTAGTTCCTTTCGGATTTCCCCATCTGAGGAAGGCGGCATCCACACAGTTTTGGATACCATTATATACCTTTCACACCACCATTTTATTTTATATCTGTTAAGCCCCATACACACGGTCGGATTTTCCGACGGAAAATGTCCTATCGGACAATGTTGTCGGAAATTCCGACCGTGTGTGGGCTCCATCGGACATTTTCCATTGTATTTTCCGACGGACAAAGTTTTATCTCCTGCTCTCAAATTTTCCGACAACAAAGTCCTATCGGACTTTTTCCGATCGTGTGTAGTGAATTCCAAAGGACAAAGTGCCACGCATGCTCAGATCACATTACAAGACCAAAGCTGTTGGCTACTAGCCTCTACGTAGTCCCGTCGTAGGCAACAAACGTCACCACGTTCAGAATGATCGGATTTTCCGACAACTTTGTCCGACCGTGTGTATGCAACACCAGTGTCGGACAAAATCTGTCAGAAAAAATCCGATGGATTTTGTGGTCTGATTTTCCGACCGTGTGTACGGGGCATAACTCCACACCTTGGAAGACCTATTAGTGCCGGAA
Source organism: Lithobates sylvaticus (assembly GCA_028564925.1). Lineage (NCBI taxonomy): Eukaryota > Metazoa > Chordata > Amphibia > Anura > Ranidae > Lithobates > Lithobates sylvaticus. The sequence goes on from CM053033.1 coordinate 217,124,582, forward strand.
GTGACTGTGTTTTTTGTATCTCACCTGTCATTGATTAAAGGATAAGTTCACCTTTGGAACATACATGTTACACCCATATTTAGGGTGTAACATGTAACATGTTCCATTACCTACCCCTCTAACCCCTCCCACCCTTCTCCCCCCCCCTTCACCCGCACAGCCACGTCATTCATTCACAGGAATATGTCCTGTTCTATCTGCCACCTCAGCAGATGGCTTCTCAATGGATTGTGAGGGCACTGAACATAACCTTTAGGTCTCTTTCTGCTCTCTAGTGTAAGAAAATTGTGGCGGTGTTGGTGACTTTCAACCCGGTAATGGTGATCTGTAATGGAACCAATGACACCCATTTTGTCCAACTCACAGGGTTTTCCTGACGTTGACGGACATCTCAATGATACCAACAACGTTGCCAACACTCACAACAGACAACTCTCCACCCCTACAGCCCAGTCTCTGGTCACCTCACACATCCCACATGAGACTGCCCAGGCCCAGGCTTCTCTTTCCTTTTCTTCCTCCTGCAGCTCTCTGTCCTCTGGGAACTTGTAGTCCCATCCAGCACTTACTTACTAGAGGATATCTCCTGGGGACTACACCCCTATAGTTCCAAGGAGCTTCCAGCAGTCTGTTTTGTCTCTTAGGCTGCTCATTAGCCAGGCACAGGGTCCTTTGCAAACTGGGGTGGTGGGAAGGGTAAGGAATGGCCAGCAGCCAATCAAAATCCTCCTGGCTGATTGCTAGTGGCGGGTCCTGCCCCTTTCCTGCACTAACAGCTAATCAGTGCTCAGTCCTTCCTCTTCCTCCCTGGAGCTGCTACTCAAGCAGGGAGCATTGCTTGGCAGGAGCTAGGGCCCATTTGCACTGCCTGAACACTAAACTGCAGCGGTTTAGTGAGTAGGCAGCTCTCCATTCTGGCTGCAGTGAGTGGGCAGCAGGGGGCAGTGTGATGTGTGTTTTAGCGCATCGCACAGTTCCCTTATTTGTTTCAACTTTAGTGACACTTGATTCATGTCACTGCACAACAGAGCGGTGCATTGCCCTGCTGTACAGTAACATGTAATCCCTTCCCAGGGGCGTACCTAGAGCGCTTGGCACCCGGGGCGGATCCTACATCTGGCACCCCCCAGCTTTTAAATGAAAAAACACCCACAATTTGTTTTCATTTTCTCAAGAATACTTATTACACAAATTTGTAAACTTTCCATCAACTAAAAAAAACATTGGAAAATCAATGATTAACTTACTTCAATTATTTATAACATTTACTGAACAGATAATACTGCTTTTTTAAACAAAAAACAGATCCAAACTCCAAAGTGACCACTCAGTCTATATTAAACGGAATCATTCAGTTTTCTTTGGCATGTGAACATGAAGGGATCGGGTGCATTAAACATTTTTTTTTTCTTATTTAATTTTTTAATTTTTTTTTACACTGTCCCTTAAAAAAAAAATTATGATCACTTTTATTGTTGTCACAGGGAATGTAAAACACCCCTTTCTCAAAAATATATCTTTTTTTTTTCAAAAAATTTTTTTTTCTCAAAAATTATTTTTTGCAAAAATTTTTTTTTAATTTTTTTCATTTTTTTTATTTATTTTTTATTTTCTTTTTAATTATTATTTTTTTTAAAAATGATTTTTTTTTCAAATGATTCTATTTTTGGTTAGAACAAATCCTGTAGGGTGGTACACCTGTAACTGCCTCTGGTGTAATTGACTTTGGGTAACACAGTGTCAAAGTACAGTAAAAGATGGGCTTGAGGCCTTCTTAAACTCAGTCGTGTTATTAGGTTCTCTTCCGTGGGACTACAGGTCCCAGCAACACTGTGTTAAAGTCTAGGTGTAAGCAAGTGCGTAAGAAACTGTGGGCAACAGCCCTCTCACCAATCTGGGTCTGAAGAATGAGTGCACCGGAGCGGAGCTGTTCCAGTCTTGCTTCTAGCCGGCCGGCGCCGTCACAACGCTCCGCTCCGCAAGATGAACCCGGACCCTCTGATGGCTCCGACAGGTGTCTCTGGATCCTTCCCGATCCGGTCACACAGTCTCTCCAGTGATCAGGTAACAGGCAAAGTCTGTGGTTGTTCCGCTCCGCAGTGGCTATTTTTTTTTTTCAAAAACTATTATTTTATTTATTATTATTATTTTTTTTTTCATGGGGTGGTCATAATGTTTTGGCTGATCATGTTGAAGTAGAACATTGGCACGTTTCTCCTCCTCACAGCCGCCCTGCAATGTGTCACACGGCACCGCAAAACTTAAACAGCGCCGGAGACTCGGCCAGAGCGCCGGACAGTGCAGGAAGAGGAGGGAGACACCTGTATGGGAGATCCATTACAGAGTCATATTAGGAGACTCCTCAGCTGGGTCTGAACACTGTGTCCGGGGGGTCAGGTGAACTGAATACCGGACACGTGATTCAAAACCCGCACTGTCCGGGTGAATCCCAGACGGGTGGCAACCCTCCTCACCACTGCAACTTTGCTAGAGACTTGCCGTGTAAATGTGCTACAAATTTGAAAAGTGTCAACTAGAACTTGTGCTTCAAGTGCTCTGCAAGTGTACAACTTACCAGGGAATGTGCAGCAAGTTATCAAGACTTACAATTCAACACTGACACACATTTGTGGGAAGTTATCCTTCCTATCTGGGATACAGGAAGCAAAAGAGGGGTGACAAGTTCCATGGGGACACCTGAGAGCCCCAGCAGGAGATTTTACTTCACTTCCACCTGAAGAGAGACACAGGGGTTGGTTTACTAAAGGTAAATGGTCTGTGCACTGCTAATACAGGTCCTCTACATATGAGGGGAACATGCAAAGAAAATAAAAAACTGCATTTTTGCTTGCACATGATTGGATGATAGAATTATAGAATTGGATGATAGAATTATTAAATTAGCAGAGCTTCCACTCAGATCTTTTTTTTTTTTTTTAGCTTAATTCAAAGGTGCCACTACAATGCCATTCACCTTGCTCAGTCCTATATATACACATCTATAGATCTCAGATGTAGAGCCCGTTCACTTGCAGTGCACAGTATATTTGTCTTTAGTAAATCAACCTCACAGAGAGCAATTCTAACCTAAACCCGACTTCCTTTCCCTATCCAGTACTTTAGTGGTGTCCCCCCCCCCCCAAAATAAAGAATTGAATTTTTTTTTTACTCACCTCTAAATGCCTGTTGCTAGGGTGTCCCTCGTAGTCTGCCTCCTTCAGTGCCCGGGCTGGTGACATCACTTCCCCTCGGCGCAGTGAGTCATCTGGGACACGTGACAGGTCCCAGGTGACTGCGCGGCGTATCACGGCGCGCGGCGCTGCTCGCGCATGCGCAGTGGGTGCCCGGCTGTGAAGCCACAGCCGGGTGCCCACAGTAAGAATGGCGGTGCCGCCGAGCGTATCGGGTAACGAGCGGGGGCTTCGTTCCCCCACATCCCTGGACCCTGGGACAGGTAAGTGTCCGATTATTAAAAGTCAGCAGTTGCAGTATTTGTAGCTCCTGACTTTTACATTTTTTTTTTTTAAGGGGGCACCCCACTTTTACTACTTTCGGACCGTCCACCGTCGTTATACGTCGGCACTTTGAAGAGGAATATGGTTGTTATGGCAGCAGCTAGCTACCATAACCCTGGTATCCTCTTCTTCAGAGGGCGGTCCACTTCAAGATAAAAGTGATCTCTGCAGCGGATTCGCCGAGACATCACTTTTATCGGCAGCGGGAGAGAAACCCCCTTCCTGTTGCGCTCCGGTGCCAGACATCGGTAGTGGCAGAGGCGATTGGATCCTCTCTCTAGCCTGACATGGAGACGAGTGAGGGGAAGACGGCCCCCACCTGTCTCCATATCATTGCAGGGCAGAAATGACGCCAAAATGTCACACCGCCCATAGCTCTTAAAGGGCCATTTTTTTTTTTCAAATGACATTTTTTTTTTATTGCATTTTAGTGTAAATATGAAATCTGAGGTCTTTTTGACCCCAGATTTCATATTTAAGAGGACCTGTCATGTTTTTTTTTCTATTACAAGCGATGTTTACATTCCTTGTAATAGGAATAAAAGTGACACCATTTTTTTTTTTTTTAGAGAGAACGGTGTAAAAATAGAAAATAAAATGTCAAATAAATAAGAAAAAAAAAAAACATTTTATAAATGCACCCCATTCCGCCGAGCTTGCGTGCAGAAGCGAACGCATACGTGAGTAGCGCCCGCATATGAAAACAGTGTTCAAACCACATGTGAGGTATCACCGCGATCGGTAGAGCGAGAGCAATAATTCTAGCCCTAGACCTCCCCTGTAACTCAAAACATGCAACCTGTAGAATTTTGTAATCGTCGCCTATGGAGATTTTAAAGGGTAAGAGTTTGTCGCCATTCCACGAGTGGGCGCAATTTTGAAGCGTGACATGTTGGGTATTAATTTACTAACTTTACTGTTGTCTTATTTTTTTATTTAAAAAAAGTGTATTTTTTCCAAAAAAGTGCGCTTGTGAGACCACTGCGCAAATACGGTGTGACAGAAAGTATTGCAATGACCGCCATTTTATTCTCTAGGGTGTTGGAAAAAAATAACAATATATATATATATATAATGTTTGGGGGTTGTACGTAATTTTCTAGCAAAAAAAAATTTTTTTAACTAGTAAACAACAAATCTCAGAAAGAGGCTCAGTCCTTAAGTGGTTAAAATAAGAAGTGTGTGGAGTTGGTTTCAGGCGTCTGTATTTGTTATGATAATAGAAAAAAATCATTTTTTTATGACAAAATGGCTGCCAGAAACAAGGCTTCAGTTCCTGTGCCAACCAATCACATCTCCCCGCTCAGTGATCATGGCTCAGGATCTGGAATTCCCCCACCCTGAGCTCCTCTGTCATCATGTTTGTCTGACATCTCAGCATTTTACTTTCACTTTCTCCCATTCTATTCCTCAACCAGCCAACCTTTTCACACTGCCTCTGCCCAGCAACTGGTGATCATCTGTGTATGAATTTTTCTATTGGATAGAAGAAAATTATCACCCAATCAGCAGTGTCCTGTGTACAGAGTCTCCGCCTCCTGTACGGAGTATCAGTAGAAGTCGGTGAGGTGAGGGGACAGTTCGGGTTCCGTACAAAGAAGAGAATGAGGCTCTTTGTGGCCGCACTCCTCTGTGTGTCTGTCATAGGAGTCCATTCCGGTGAGTACAGTGCCGGTATATGGGGGGTGTGGAGGGTCTGTGTTATGCCGTGTATGAGATATAATATCTATCAGTACTGCACACACTACTATACAAACACTTTCCATATAATAGGTGACAAATGCAGAGCTTCCAGCGCTCCTTCATATGGGACTAAAGCCGGTGTTCTGTCAAAATATGTCCGCCTATCGAATAGTGTCCGCCCCGTACTGTGCAGGCGCAGCGCTTGAGCAGTACGGAGGACAAGGAGATCCGGAAAATCTCCGAAGATGAACGGCGCCTGCGCTGTGAGTCGAGGTGTAAGCCCCACCATCCAAGTGGACATAGGGCTGTGCAGTTAGAGGGCCCCTCGCTTCGCTCGCCACGCTTCGGGCGCGACCTCGCTGCGCTCGGCTCTTTTTTATTTAGACTCTATGTCCACTTGGATGGCGGGGCTTGTACCTGGACTCATGGCGCAGGCGCCGTTCATCTTCGGATATTTTCAGAATGTGCTTGCCATCTGTACTGTGCATGCGCAGTACACAGCGGACAGTATCCGACGGGGGACACTATCCGACAGGACACCGGCCACAGACGGGGGACTTCTTTTTCTTCAGCCAGCGGTCTGGACAGAATAAGAGACGACTGACAGATTCCTCCATCCACACAGGACATCGTATTGTGACAGCGAGACTCCCCACTGACAACAGGACATCCATCCACAAACCTTCTTCACCTTGTTTGTGTGACAGAAGTCGATGGAACGATCACATTCTGTAGAACTGGGACGGCCTCACTGATCGAAATGTGAGCGATCGCTGATAAACCAGACGGATTTCCATTTGTCTTGATGAGGCACTATTCCTCCCACTGACACCAACAATGGGGCACTATTCCTCCCACTGACACCAACAATGGGGTACTATTCCTCCCACTGACACCAACAATGGGGCACTATTCCTCCCACTGACACCAACAATGGGGCACTATTCCTCCACTGACACCAACAATGGGGTACTATTCCTACCACTGACACCAACAATGGGGTACTATTCATTCCACTGACACCAACAATGGGGTACTATTCCTCCCACTGACAACAACAATGGGGTACTATTAATTCCACTGACACCAACAATGGGGTACTGACCCTCCCACTGACGCCAACAATGGGGCACTATTCCTCCCACTGACGCCAACAATGGGGTACTATTCCTCCCACTGACACCAACAATGGGGTACTATTCCTCCCACTGACACCAACAATGGGGTACTATTCCTCCCACTGACACCAACAACGGGGCACTATTCCTCCCACTGACACCAACAACGAGGCACTATTCATTCCACTGACACCAACAATGGGGCACTATTCCTCCCACTGACACCAACAATGGGGTACTATTCCTCCCACTGACACCAACAATGGGGTACTATTCATTCCACTGACACCAACAATGGGGTACTGACCTTCCCACTGACACCAACAATGGGGTACTATTCCTCCCACTGACACCAACAATGGGGTACTATTTCTTCCACTGACACCAACAATGGGGTACTATTCCTCCCACTGACACCAACAATGGGGTACTATTTCTTCCACTGACACCAACAATGGGGTACTATTTATCCCCCCCAATACCAATGATGGGGCACTCCTCCTCCTCCTACCCCGAGGCCATGTTTATTCTCACTGATGCTGGGCCCGGGACATTTCCTACCTCCACTGGCCACAATCCGCCCCCTTAGTCCTCATGCACACTGGACGTTAAAATAACGTTATAAAAACGCCAGTAGCTTTGCAGTGAGTTTTTCACCTTTTTTCAACGTTTTTGCAATAGCGTTTTTTTGCGTTTTTCCACGTTATCGTTTTAGCGTTTTTTTTTTCTTCAACGGATCAAAAACATTAGAAAGACGCTGGTGATCGAAGTTTTTGAGCGTTTATCAGTGTTGAATGTTTTTTTTACAGCTGAAAAACGTCTCTCAGAACCCTCTAGTTTTGCTTTTTTTTTTTTTTTTTTTACTGCTCAAAAACGCCACTGCCCAAATCTTCTGATAAGAGCCTATGTGTACAGGACACATAGGAGGACATGATGGAGAGTTTAATGACTGTAGAAAAAAAACATCTACAGACAAAAACAGCTGCTGTAAAAACGTCAAAAAACCTCCAGTGTGGATGAAGCCTAAAAGTCTGAAGGACAGTAAACTGGATCTTTGAGAACTTTGGAGATCTTCTGATTTAATGAATAATTTGATGTTTGAGTATTTATACTTTGTGTCTCATGTAAATGGCTCCATGACTGGAGTGCGGCTTTTACCTATAGATTCTGTGAAGTCTCCAGTCACACCTGTGTGACAACCAGAGGAATCCCATTCTGGGTTATAGGACTATGTAATGGGCTTCTATACAACTTGGGATACAAAGTCGGCGCTTCTATTGGTGACAGTTGTGGCCCCGGAGACTAGGGACACAGGTGACAATACAGACACACAGCTCCGTCTAAAGATGTCCTTCCTCATCACAGAATGTTAGGAGGCAGAACACAAATCTGACTTTATGGAGATTCTACCTATTAGGACTTCTGGGATCAGATTATATAAAGAGTCTCTGATGATTCTCTGTACGGCGTCTCCAGTCCACTTCAGGTATTTTCTTCATCTTGAATTAAAGGAAATCTTCATATGAATAGAACTGAGGGAACCATTCTGCTGATGGTGTAAAAACAGTTTGGATTTACTAGATTAGGTGTCTGAATATATCAGTGAGAGCTGTGGGGGGTTGTTGGGGATTGAGACTTAAAGCCTTTTCATTTGGTTTTGGAGGGATTAGAATGTTTTGAGGTATTTACTGCTTTCTATGACCCCATTGGGGTGATTTCACCTCACTCTGTACTGCAGACACCGGGACGGGGGATGGGCGTCTCTGTACAGGAAGATCAGGGCTTTTTTCAGCAGGAACGCAGTGCTAAATGTATGTAATGGCAATGGGTGCTGGAGAGTCTATTGATGCTGGCTACTGGGGGATCTATTGTTGCTGGGGGGGGGGGGGGGTCTGTTTTTGCTGGTGGGGGATATATTATTGCACGGGGTCTTATGTTGCTGGGGGATCAATTGTTCCTGGTAGGGATCTACTGTGGAGGGGGGAAGTCTACTGATGCAGGCTGCTGGGGGATCTATTGTTGCTGGTGGGGGGTCTATTGTTGCTGGGGGTGTGTTATGTTGTTGGGCGGGATCTACTGTTGAGGGAGGAGTCTACTTATGCAGGCTGCTGGGGCTATATTGTTGCTGGAGATGTGTTATGATGATGGGCGGGTTGTTGCTGGGAGGGATCTACTGTTGAGGGCGGAGTCTACTTATGCAGACTGCTGGGGCTATATTGTTGCTGAGGCTCCAGTGTTGGGGGGATCTATTGTTCCTGGAGGGATCTGTTGTTGCTGATGGGGGATATTTGTTGTTGGGGGTCTATTGTTTCTGACTTCAGGAGATCTATTGTACTGCTTTACTTGTTATCATAACACATTCCTACAAATTACAATAATACTTGATTCTGTATCCTCTATAAAGGGGGGTACTGGGAGGTGAGTAGGGAGTAGACCAAGGGGCAATGCTCGGAGGTGGGTGAGGGGTGGAGACAAGGGGTGACTTGGAAGGGGGGAGGGGGGACCTTCATCTATTCTCTGAGGAAAAAAGCCCTAAAGGAAGACACAGTGCTTAGAACCTTCCCCAATACAGGGGGTCCCCGAGTTACAAACTCGTTAGGGACTGCCCACCTGTTCTTAACTCGGGAATGTTCGTAAGTCGGCTGCGTATGCGTAGACTGACAATTACAGACATTTCCGATGTTCTGTCGAATGCCGTTCTGCGCATGCGCGGCAAATTACGGACATTTCCGATGTTTGCCGTCATTTTCCGAGGCCCTGCGCTCCGCTCCGCAGAACGGCCGAAGGACGGCGGAAAATGTTGAAGGGTCCCCGCAGCGCCCGGTTCGTAAGTAGGGGATGTTCGTAGGTCGGGGACCCCCTGTATATCTAAACCAACAACAAAGCTTTGTCTAGATTAAGAATTTACATTTATTTTGATTTTATAAAAAAAAAAATCTCTAAATAACTAAAAAAAAATAAAAAAAAATAAAAGCTCTGATCTCTGGGGGAGATCTCTGATTATTCATTTCACGCTCGGAATCTCACACTGGCAGCAGAATTAGTATAACTGTCACTTTATCTCATGGATGTCACTTCATCACTGAATGAAATAATGGAGGACAGAAATCAGCAGTGAGAGAAGCAATGGAGAGACATTGTACTGGTTCAGGGAACTCCATAGAAGGTAAATTGATGCTTAATGATTGTTTTATATGCGGGTTGTGAAAAGCTTCAGAATAAATAGTGTGACGCGGTCTTTGGGTTCTATATATATTTATATATATATATTTTTCTATATATGTTTATGTGTACAGAATTTAGCCATTTAGTTTAGTGCGTTAAAATTCCTGCCAAGGCTCCGTTCACACCGCGCTTAAAAAAAATACGTCTGTTCTCCCTGTAGTAAAATCCGCTCATATGGAGCATTTTTTGTACAAAGTTTAGATGAGTTTAGGAGAGTTTAACGTTTTTTTTCTGCCTCCAATCAGAAACACGAACCAGAAGGTTTTTTTTTTTTTCTGCCTCTACACATTAAACTCAAAATATGCCTCTTAACGTCCTAATTTGCATGAACACATAGGATAACCTGGAGCTGCTTCTACAGGCAGAACATAAAACCCCTGTAGAAGCAACGTTTTTTAAAGTGGAAGTAAAGTCGATTTTTGCACTTTCACCTACAGGTAAGCTTATAATGAGGCTTACCTGCAGGTAAAAAAAATATCTCCTAAACCTGTACGGTTTAGGAGATATTCCCCGTGCAATGCGCTGCTGACTGCAGCGCCGCATGCGCACGGGGGATTCTCGGCCGAAAGGCCGGCAGAATCTGAACCCTGCCGGGATGAAGTCTCCCGTGCGCATGCGCGGGAGTGACGACATCGCGGCTCCAGCCACTCACAGCGCTGGAGTCACGATACCCGGAAGACACGCCGAGGCAACATGTCAGCGACCTCGGCGTGGACCAGGTGAGTTACCGACGCCTCGTTCTAAGGTAAGTATTTAATAATGAGCTAGTATGCGGTGCATACTAGCTCATTATGCCTTTTCCCTTACAGGTGTATAAAAATTAAAAAATATGTCAGCGGGTTTACTACCGCTTTAAGCCAGTGTGCATGTATATTATGCCTCGTACACACGATCGGACTTTCTGCCAACAAAACCGTGGATTTATGTCGGAAGGTTGTTGGCTCAGACTTGTCTTGCATACACACAGTCACACAAATGTTGGCCAACAATTACAAATGTAGTGACATACCAGACGTACTACATATTTTTTCAGCTCTTTAGCGCCACCCTTTGGGCTCCTTCTGCTAATTTCGAGTTTAGTAGAAGTTTCGTGAGTGTTTATTCGCGCTTTTCACTTTTTTAATGCACAATAAAACAATTGTGTAGAATAATACTTGGTTGTGTGTTTTACTTCAAATGACAGTTTGGGAGTAGACAGGTACATTTAAAAAAATACAATGTAAAATTGACAAGGGACTACAGGATAATGGTGTTGTAGTAACTTGCCAAAAAAAAAATATACAGGGGGTCCCCGAGTTACGAACTCGTTAGGGACTGGCCGCCTGTACGGAAGTCGGAAATGTTCGTAAGTCGGCCGCGCATGCGCAGACCGACAAATACGGAGATTTCCGGACATTTCCGATGTTCCGTCTAATGCCGTTCTGCGCATGCGCGGCAAATTACGGACATTTCCGGCATTTTCCGACGCTCCGTATGCGCAGAGCGGCTGAAAGACGGCGAAAAACAACCAAAAAAATGCAGCGCCCCGTTCGTAAGTAGGGGTTGTTCATAGGTCGGGTGTTCGTAAGTCGGGGACCCCCTGTATATATATTATTCTTGATATCAATTGAAAAAAAAGCCTTTGAAGATTAGTTTGCAATAACTCCATCAGTATCACCAGCAAAGCAGCTTCATTATTATCCCATTAAAGAAGAAGAGAATTGTGCGCTGCATTTGAAGATTTCATAATTTGCCACGTCATGAATTTTAATTCTCCATTACGATTGCTAGTTTACAAGACCGACCGCTTCTGGCTCGTCCTTGCTTCCGGGCATGCGTGGGCTCTTTTTCCGACGGACTTGTGTACACACGCTCGGAAAATCCGACAACACACATTTGTTGGCGGAAAATTTGAGAACCTGCTATCCAACATTTGTTGGCGGAAAGTCCAACAACAATTGTCCGATGTAGCATACATACAGTCGGATTTTCCGAAACAAGCTCACCCCCAACATTTGTTGTTGGAAAATCTGAACGTGTGTGCGCGGCATAAGTGTGTCTTTGGTGGGTTTACTCCTCCTCCTCCTAACCCTTCCTGAAACTCTCATAATAACCCTCCTTATAATCCTAACCATATTCCTTTCTGTATCTTTTCCTGTAATCCTAAAGCCTCATACACACGATAGGACTTTGTACAAACTTTCCCGTGGATTTTTGTACAAAAGGCCCGTACACACGATCGGACTTTTTGACAACCAACATGCAAATTAGCTGGTTTGGACCAACATCCGACCGCGTGTACGCTCCATCGGACCAACTTTTTCCAGGTTTCATCGGACTTTTGTTGGCTGTGCGAACGGACCAACTTTCTGCCAACAAAAGTCCGATGGACCAAAGTCCGACCGTGTGTACACAAAACCAACGGACTTTTGTACAAACCAATGCAGAACCAATGCAAAAGATCAGACAACAATACAGAAGTTGACCAAAGGTGGCGGTAAAGAGCAGAAAAACCAAGTGATTTGGTGAAAGTTGGCTGAAAAAGTCCTGCCGTGTGTATGCAATACCAACTTGGGGCCAACGCCCTTTGGACAAAAATCCACAGGAAAGTTGGTCCACGGTCCGATCGTGTGTATGAGGCTAAAGGGCGTCGGCCCTGAACTTGTATTGCACAGCAGGACTTTTTCAGCCAACTGATGGAGCGTACACACGGTCGGATGTTGGTCCAAAACAGCTAATTTGCATGTTTGTTGTCAAAAAGTCCGATCGTGTGTACGGGCCTTAACACTCACTTTCCCTGTAAAGCCTCATACACACGATCGGACCGTGGACCAACTTTCCAGTGGATTTTTGTCCAAAGGGCGTTGGCCCCAAGTTGGTATTGCATACACACGGCAGAACTTTTTCAGCCAACTTTCACCAAATCACTTGGTTTTTCTGCTCTTTACCACCACCTTTGGTCAACTTCTGTATTGTTGTCTGATCTTTTGCATTGGTTCTGCATTGGTTTGTACAAAAGTCTGTTGGTTTTGTGTACACACGGTCGGACTTTGGTCCATCGGACTTTTGTTGGCAGAAAGTTGGTCCGTTCGCACAGCCAACAAAAGTCTGATGAAACCTGGAAAAAGTTGGTCCGATGGAGCGTACACACGGTCGGATGTTGGTCCAAAACAGCTAATTTGCATGTTGGTTGTCAAAAAGTCTGATCGTGTGTATGGGCCTTTACTCTAACATTAACCCTTCCTGTAATCCTCATACAACCCTCTTTATAATCCTTATGCCCTGTACACACGATTGGACATTCCGACAACAAAATCCATGCATTTTTTCCGACGGATGTTGGCTCAAACTTGTCTTGCATACACATGGTCCCACAAATCTTGATGGAAATTCCGAACGTCAAGAACGCGGTGACGTACACCACGTACGACGAGCCGAGAAAAATTAAGTTCAATAGCCAGTGCGGCTCTTCTGCTTGAGTCCGAGCATGTGTGGCACTTTGTGCGTCGGAATTGTGTACACACGATCGGAATTTCCGACAACAGATTTTGTCGGAAAATTTGAGATCCAGGTCTCAAATTTTGTGACGGAAATTCCGATGGAAAATGTCCGATGGAGCCTACACACGGTCGGAATTTCTGACAACAAGCTCCCATCGAACATTTTCCATCAGAAAATCTGACCGTGTGTACAGGGCATAACTCTATTCCTACCTGTAAACCCTTGTTATAACAATAACAATTAGGCTAAGTTCACACAAGCATTAAAAATGCCCATCAAACACCTATGCAAATGATACAATGGTGCTGTTTACACTATCAAAACATGAAGTGTTATGCCGTGTACACATGATCGGAATTCTTTGTCGGAAAAAGCTCTGATGGTTTTCCCTACGGAATTCAAATTTACGACGGAATTGCGCTCAAACTGTCTTGCCTATACATGGTCACACCAAGTTCCGACCGCCAAGAACGCGGTGACGTACAACACTACGACGAGCCGAAAAAAAATGAAGTTCAATGCTTCCGAGCATGCGTAGGAATTTTGCGCGTCGGAATTGCTACAGACGTTTGGAATTTCTGATAGAAATCTTTTCCGTTTGAAAAATTGAGACCATGCTATCAAATTTTTGCTGGCGGGAATTCGGCCAGCAAAATTCCGATGGAGCCTACACACTGTCACATTTTACGATGAAAAGCTCTCATTGGTCTTTTGCTGGCCGAAATTCCGATCGTGTGAAGCCTCATGTTGAGTCCGGAGGCGTTTGAAGCCTTTCAAGTCTATGGTAACACTTTGCTAACGCTCTAGCAAGCAGCAAGATTAGTTTAGTTCCTGTAATGGAATCAGCATTTGTGGAGCGGTTTTAGCGCGGGCCTCAATGCTCATCAAATGCTTCAAAACTCCCCCTAGGGCATTTGAGAAGTATTTTTAACTCGTCATTAACGCTTGTAAAATGCCAGTCTAATGCCCATACTGAAGCTCATTAACGTGAGTCTAACGCCCCATACTAAGGCTGGAGGAGTGTTTGTTAAGCCTTCGGAAAGTGTGAACAAGCCCTTAATCTCCCTGAAACCTAAACATTAACCCTTCCTACAACCATAACAATTCCTCTCCCTGTAATACTAATCCAACACTGACTCTCCCTGTAATCTTCACACTAGTCCTCCCTGGAACCCCAACACTAATCCTCTGTAATCCTAACACAGGCCCATTCCGAAACCTTTATACTAATGCTTTCTATAATTGTAACACTTATCCTTCTTGTAACCTTATGGCCAGTTCCCATCTGTGCGGTGCATTGTACTTTAGGTGTGTTACAATTGAACTCTATAGAACATGCGTTTTGATGAAACCGCATCAAAAAGAGGCAGCATGCAGAACTTTTTTTAATGCACCGCACCTAAACTGCACATAAACACACAGGTGTGAACTGGGCCTTAAAGAGGTTGTAAACCTCAGAAAAAAAAAACACCAAAAAAAAACAACCCTGTAAGACAAAGGCATAATGAGTATTCTTCGCATACTAGCTCATTATGAAATGCTTACCTTAGAACGAAGCTGTTCCAGTGGCGCCCGCACACCGCTGACACGGCTGACATTTTCCGGGTTCGCTGGCTCCGGCGCTGTGATTGGCCGGACCTGTGATGACTCCACTCCCACGCATGCACGCGAGAGCTGCCATTCACGGTGCTGGGCTCGGAAGGAACGGCACCCGTGGCCATTCCTTCAGAGCGCATGCGCCAGTGATGTTAGTGGCTGCATGCAATGTAAATATCTCCTAAGCGGTGCAGGTTTAGGAGATATTTACAGATCAGCCTCATTATAGGTTTACCTATATGTACTAGAGCTGCACGATTCTGGCTAAAATGAGAATCACAATTTTTTTTGCTTAGAATAAAGATCACGATTCTCGCGGCATAACATTATCTTTGGAAAGTGGGAAAGTGTCTGGAGCTGCACTAAAAAAGCCGAGGACTATCTCGGTACCCAAGGATTGAACCAAGTAAAAAGAAAATTTAAACAATTTATTAGAAAATAGACCTAGTTAAAAACAGTTGGTACAGAGGTACATACACTGTGCACATAGTACCGTGTACGGTAATGAAAACCGGTAATGGACACGTAGGTCCTAATACAAGAAAACTTGGATGTATAACCTGACGGAGTCCTCTCCATGTTTCGCGGTATCCACCGCTTCTTCAGGAGGGGTCAGTCAAAAACATCTACAAGAGTAAATAAAGTTTCATAGTTGAACAGTTATACAAATTTCAAGATTAGTAAGTTTGAGTGTAACAGACACTTGGGTAACAATACATAGTAGATTAATCTTGGAGAATCTATAGAATTATAAGTAGCTTACCAAAGATGGCCCTGGAGGCACCACGCAGTACCAAGAGAGGCACCTGATAAGGGGTAGTCCCCCCGGGGCGGACACGGGAGAGGCTATGAGCACAAAAGACCATAGTTGAAAAAGGGTAAGTTGACAATGGGTCAGTGCTAGAAACTATGGACACAACAAACGTTGGGGAAGTACAAAGGGACGGGGGGGGGGAGAAAAAAGGAAAGGGGGAGGGAAATGAGTAAAAGAACCAAGAAATAAGAAAAGGAAGGAGGAAGAAGGGAAGGAAAAGAATAGGAATAGGAATAATTGAAAAGCTCAAACATCGGGCTCATCCCTACTTACAATGTGCTGTACTGCCCCTTTAAAATTGAATTTTATGTGCTTACATCAAAGCCAGTGCAAAAACGCGTTTTAATATCAAATCTACAATTTAACGGAATCCAAACGTCCCATAAAGCGAAAGTGATAAAAAGTCCTATTAATCCAATGTCACATCAATGTCCACTAAAATACAGTATATTGCATTCAATCCTGTGATCTCTAGTTAAAGGGATTGTTACTCCAACCCTTCATATTCCTGATATATGCCTGCTGTACCATGTACTTGTATGAGAAAGTCTCCTGTTCTCTTTGTAGTGATGAACTGAGCACCACTCTGTTCAGTTCGCACCTGAACTGCCAAACAGAGAAAAAGTTCTAACCCAAACGGCGAACCCCAACTTGAAAAACCAAAAGTCCCCATTTTGAAGGCTTATATGCAAGTAATTGGCCGTTAAAAGGGTATGGGAGCCCGAGTACTGCCCTGAGGACATGTACCAATGCAAAAACAAATTTTAAAAAGAGGATTTTTTACAGGAGCAGTGATTTTAATCATACTTAAAGTGAAACAAACAATAAAAATGAAAAAATTCCTTTAAATATCGTGCCTGGAGGTCCCCTTATGCCGCGTACACACGAAGGGACTTTTCCCGGCGGACCTAGTCCAGCGGACAATTCGCCGGACTTTCCAGCTGGCTTCGCCGGACTTTCCGAGCGTGTGGACTTACGCTGGACAAAGTCTGCGGGACTTTTGAAAATGAACGGACTTGCCCACACACGGAGCAGTCCGTTCATTTAGAACGTAACTTCAGGTACGTAGCTAGCGTAGGCAGTAAATGCCGGCGCGCTAGCTCCGTCACCTGGCATGAATTCAAAGGGAATCCCCACGCCGAAAAACGGCGTGGGGGTCCCCCCCAAATCCATCTCAGACCCTTATCCGAGCACGTAGCCCGGCAGGCCAGGAAAGGGGTGGGGACGAGCGAGCGCCCCCCCCCCCCCTCCTGAGCCGTACCAGGCCGCGTGCCCTCAACATGGGGGGTGCCCTGGGGAAAGGGGGGCCGTGTTGATGAGGACAAGGGCCTCTTCCCGACAACCCTGGCCGTTGGTTGTCGGGGTCTGCGGGCGGGGGGCTTATCGGAATCTGGGAGCCCCCTTTTATAAGGGCGCCCTCAGATCCCGGCCCCCCCCCCACCCTATGTGAATGAGTATGGGGTACGATGTACCCCTACCCATTCACCTAAGGTGTAATATGTAAAGTAAAAAAAACACACTTTTGAAAAAATATTTTATTGCACTGCTCCGGGGGTCTTCTTCCGTCTTGGGGGTCTTCTCGCCAGACCTCCGCCATTTACCTAGCTCTTTTACCGAGCGGAGAAGTCCGGCTACCTTCTTCGTCGTCGCCGCCGTCGTCTGGGGGTCTCGATCCGCCTTTGGGGGTCTTCCGGGGTCTCTTCTGTTCTTGCCGCTGTCGTCGCTTTCTGCGCCGCCTTCTTCTTCTTCTTCCGCCTTCTTGGCGGAGTGTGCAGGAGCTAAGCGATCAGATAACAGCCTATGTGGATAGAGCTGTAACATTTAAAACAGGAGAAGTATGTATGGACAGCACAGTGGCTAAGTAGTTAGCACTTCCACATAGCAGCACTGGAGGTCATTGGTTCAAATTCTAATCATGGCACTACCTGCCTGGAGTTTGCATGTTCTCCCTGTGCCTGTGTGGGTTTCCTCCGGGTACTCCGATTTCCTCCGACATGCCAAAGACTTGCTGGTGGGATAATTGGAACCTGTCCAAATTGGCCCTAGTATGTATGGATGTGAGTAAAGGAGCTTGGATTGTAAGCTCCTTGAGGGCAGGGACTGATGTGAATGTACAATATGTAAAGTGCTGCACAAATTGATGGTGCTATATAAAAGTACCTGTAATAAATAAATGTCCTGGGTTCTGTAACGCACACTATACAATCTGATTGTGCAATCTCCTTTAGATCTACTATCAACTATGTAGTGCAAGGGCCTGCCTGATTGAATACAGAGTGATTGAATAGGTGGTGTGTCCTCCCATTATATAGTTTTGGTAAATCTAAAGGAGATCATACAGAGATTGTACAATCAGATTGTATAGTGTATGACCACCTTTACACTTAAAATTAACTAATTGCATTTTTGGTGCCATTTATTGTTAACGGCACACCAAACGCAGAAGCAAACATACATTTTGCCAAGTGAAAAAAGACGAAAAATGCAGAAAAGCACAGAGTAAAAAACATGCAACTCGCAACACGCCAAAATGTCCCATGAGGTTCTTTGCCACGTGTAGCGCAGCCCTTTGGAATCAACAGACTGCCCCATGTGTGTCATGGGAAAAACAAGACAACAAAGGTGTGCTTCCACTATGCTAGGTGTGAATGGGGCCTGAAAGTGAAATTGGTTTGTTTACACAAGAACAATGAGGTTCCATTCACATTGGTGCATTTTCAAACGCATGGCAAACTGCACAGAATATGCACGCTTTGCACTTCAAAAAAGGCGCTGCAAACACACCAAAAAGCACGATAAACGCACCACTCTTCGCTCTAAAAAAAGTTCTGGAGCTTCTTGTTGTGAGTAGGGCAGCCCATTCAAGTGAATAGACCTTCCCTATGTATGACGAGCAAAAATGCCCAAAAAAACGAATGCAGGAATGTGAGTTCCCACTTTGCAGAAATGTGAGCAGTGCCTGACAGCTGAGTGTCTCCATGCACTCCCTCCTATGTACTTGTATAAAGCTGGCCATACACTATGCAACCTGATTGTACAATCTCTGTATAATTTCTTTTAGATTTACCAAAAGTATGGAATAGGAGGACCCATCTATCTATCCGTTCACTATGTATGAAAATCAGACAGGCCCATGCACTACATAGTTGATGGTAGATCTAAAGGAAATGGTACAATCAGGTTGCATAGTGTATGGCCAGATTTATACAAGTACATAGGAGGGAGTGCATGGAGACACTAAGCTGTCAGGCCCCATTCACATCTCTGTGTAGTGGGAACTCACATTCCCTCATTAATATAAAGCTTTTTTTTTCTGCAACAGAGTTATATTAATGTTATATTGCTACATGGGGGAGCTGGATTTTAGAAAGAAAAATTTGAACTTTAAAAACCACTTGACGACCCACAGTAAATATACGTCATTACTTTGCCTTTAAATACCGGTATTATGGCAGCAGCTAGCACAGTATAATTTTTTACTGTGGCCAATTCTACGTCAAATTTAAAATGGTCCCGCGGGTGGATTTGCCGGGGATCACTAAGAGGCGGCGGGAGAGGTGCCCTCCTGCCACTTCCAGGTCATTTCTGGGAAGGGACAAGGACCCCCTCCCCACAACCCTGGCTGGTGGTTGTGGGGGTCTGCGGGCTTATCGCAATCTGATAAAAAAAAACATCTTTTCTATTCTGAACTGCGAATGACAAAATGACTGCCAGAAACAAGGCTTCAGTTCCTGTGCCAACCAATCACATCTCCCCGCTCAGTGATCATGGCTCAGGATCTGGAATTCCCCCACCCTGAGCTCCTCTGTCACCTTGTTTGTTAAAAGCATTGAAAGCATTTTACTTTCACTTTCTCCCATTATATTCCTCAACTAGCCAACCTTTTCACACTGCCTCTGCCCAGCAACTACTGACTATCGTGTATAAATTTTCCTATTGGATGGTAGGTAATTATCATCCAATCAGCAGTGTCCTATGTGCAGAGTCTCCACCTCCTCCTACACGGAGTATCAGTAGAAGTGGGTGAGGTGAGAGAACAGGTCGGGGTCTGTACACAGGAGGAGATGGAGTGCTGTGTGATCACACTCATTGCTATGGCTGTCATAGGGGTCCATTCTGGTGAGTACGGTGTCAGTATATGGGGGGGGGGGGGGGGCTCGTGGAGGGTCTGTGGTTGGCTATATAAAAAACACAAAACAAATGGATCCCTCCATCTGCTGTCAGAATAAACTGATCAGTGGCTGCATCTGTCGATCAATAATTTCCAAAAACAGAAGGTGATTGTCAGATTGACTTTGGTGAAGTGGGAACAGCCACATAATCAAAATTCATCTGGTCCCTTGCTATGGCTAGCTTTATAATGTCTATCTATCTAGTGGTGTACAAACAGGGGGCGGTCCACCCTGGGTGCCACACATTGGGGGGTGTCAGACCGGTGTTGCATATTCACTGGGGGTGTCTGGCTGGCACCTGGCAGTAGCCAGTGCTGTTGCCGCGGGGGTGTGGGCCATACCCGGGTTTCTCCTGCCAGAGGGGGGACACCCAGGGCCAGCCGCCGGATTGCCTCCACTGCTCACTAACACAGAAGAGTGGAGAAGGAGGCAGAAGGGGGGAGAAACCGCAGCGCTGAATAGACAGTGGGAGCTAGCAACCGATCCCCTGCTGCTTGACTTGGAAAGTTAACTTCGGCAGCTCCCACTGTCTATTCAGCACTGCTGTTTCTCTCACACATCCTGCTCCGCTCTCCTGTGTCTCCCGCTCTGCATGCCTGAATAAGGTAAGAAGGGGCAGAGCTGTGGGGGGCTGTGTAATGCAAGGGGGTCCAGAGGTGTGGGAGGCCTGTGTAATTTAATGGGGTCCAGAAGTGTGTGTGTGTGTGTGTGTGTGTGTGTGTGGAGGGCTGTGTAATGTAAAAGAGTCCAGAGGTGTGGGGGGGGGGGGGGGGCTGTGTAATGTAAAAGAGTCCAGAGGTGTGGGAGGGAGGGGGGGCTGTGTAATAAAATTTAATGGGGTCCAGAAGTGTGTGGGGGGGCTGTGTAATGTAAAAGGGTCCAGAGGTGTGGGGGTAAGGGGGGCTGTTTAATTTAATGGGCTCCAGGCTGTGTAATGTAACGGGGGTCTTCCTACATTTTACCCGCAGTTATAGCTGAAGTCCTATAGATTTCTATTAGGTTGCGCATTTTCTGAAAGCGCACCAAAAGTCCCACATGCTGCAACTTTGGCGCGCTTTCAGAAAACATATTTTACCGCACCAGGTGACACCAACCCTAGTGACGTCACTGGCAGTAGCACATAGTAAGTGTGCCACTACCAGTTACGTGTATTTCTGTCTAGTGCCGGCTGCCCAATGAGAATCCACGGGTTGGTCGGTGCCTTTTTGCAGAGGAGGAGGGGCTTGGCCGCCCGGAGGAGCAGGGGGAGGAGGATTCTTCCAGGCCACAGTGTGCGTAGGTGCTACACGTGACGTCACTTGACGTTGTCAGCACGTCGACGTGTGGTGCGCCGCCTGCCTGCCTGGGGGGGGGGGGTGCCAGATATAGGATCCACCCCGGGTGCCAAATGCTCTAGGTACGCCCCTGTATCTATCATATTAGCAGTACTCCATCCGCACAGTACTATTCATAGGAGGACTTTCTGAATATGTGTGACAAATGTATACAGTGCCTTGAAAAAGTATTTATACCCCTTGAAATTTTCAACTTTTTGTCATGTTACAACCAAAAATATTAATGTATTTTATTGGGATTTTATGTGATAGACCAACACAAATGATAAATAGTTCTCAACATTTTTTACAAATAAATATGTGAAGTGTGGGGTGCATTTGTATTCAGCCCCCCTGAGTCAATACTTTGTAGAACCACCTATCGCTGCAATTACGGCTTTTTGGGATGTCTCCAGGGCCGCCATCGGGGGGGTACAGCCGTCACAACTGTAAGGGGCCTCGGGGCCAGAAGGACGGACGGGTGAAGCAGATCCATGAGGTGCATTACAGGAACAATTTCACAGCTTCTGCTGTTCTCGTGTCACTGAGCTCAGACATCGAGCTCTTTACTACCACCTCTGGCTACTATGTGTATGTGCACCCCTTGTGTGATTTGTACTGAGCTTCGCAGCAACATGTCAGCTTTGTGAAAATGAGCTGGGACCAGGTAGGAAGACTTTCTTTACAAGTAGGGGCTGTGAGGGAAAGGGAGGAGGGCTGTTTGTGTACAGGGAGGGGCCAGAGCCTTGTGTGTTTACAGGTTTGTGTATGTGAGGGGCTGCCATATATACAGGTGTGTGTGTCTGATTATATATATATATATATATATATATATATATATATATATATATATATATAATTACATACATACAGGTGTGTGGGGGGGGGGCTGACATATATACAGTTGTGAGGGGGACGGACATGTATACAGGATTGCGGGGGGGGGGGGGGCTGAGTGCATACAGGTGAGGTGGCCGGTGTGCGGATTCAGTACGATGGCCTGTGGGCAAGCCCTGGGGAACGTTGGTGGTCAGCCTCGGGGGGGTTGGCGACCGAAGCCGAAAGCTGTGTAAGGGGCCCAAAAATTTCTGATGGCTGCCCTGGATGTCTCTACCAGCTTTGCACATCTAGAGTGACATTTTTGCCCATTCTTCTTTGCAAGAGTCTTGCCACAGATTCTCAATTGGATTTAGGTCTGGACTTTGACTGGGCGATTCTAAAGCATGAATATGCTTTGATCTAAACCATTCCATTGTAGCTCTGGCTGTATGTTTAGGGTCGTTGACCTGCTGGAAGGTGAACCTTCACCCCAGTCAGAAGTCTTTTGCCGACTCTAATGCGCGTACACTCGGTTGAAATTTCCGACAACAAATGTTCTATAGGAGCTTGTTGTTGTAAATTCCGATTGTGTGTACACAATTCTGACGCACAAAATTCCACGCATGATCGGAATCAAGCAGAAGAGCCACACTGGCTATTGAACTTAATTTTTCTTGGCTCGTCGTACGTTTTGTACTTCACCGCGTTCTTGTCGTTCGAAATTTCCTACATTTGTGTGACCGTGTGTATTCAAGACAAGTTTGAGCCAACATCCGTAGGAAATAAACCATGGATTTTGTTGTCGGAATGTGTGATCGTGTGTACGCGGCATTACAGGTTTTCTTCTAAGATTTCCCTGTATTTGTCTCCATCCATCTTCCCATCAACTCTGACCAACTTCCCTGTCCCTGCTGAAGAAAAGCATCCCCACCACATGATGCTGCCACCACCATGTTTCACGGTGGGGATGGTGTGTTTAGGGTGATGTGCAGTGTTAGTTTTCCCCCACACAAAGCGTTTTGCTTTTAGGCCAAAAAGTAAAATTTTGGTCTCATCTGACCAGAGCACCTTCTTCCACATGTTTGCTGTGCCCCCCACATGGCTTCTCACAAACTGCAAACTGGACTTCTTATGACTTTCTTTCAGCAATGTCTTTCTTCTTGCCTCTCTTCCATAAAGACCAGATTTGTGGAGAGCACAACTAATAGTTGTCCTGCGGACAGATTCTCCCACCTGAGCTGTGGATCTCTGCAGCTCCTCCAGAGTTACCATGGGCATCTTGGCTGCTTCTCTGATTTAATGCTCTCCTTGCCGGCCTGTCAGTTTAGGTGGACGGCCATGTCTTGGTAGGTTTGCAGTTGTGCCATACTCTTTCTATTTTTGGATTATGGATTGAACAGAGATATTCAAAGCTTGACATCTTTATTTATAACATAACCCTGCTTTAAACTTCTCCACAACTTTATCCCTGACCTGTCTGGTGTGTTCCTTGGCTTTCATGATGCTGTTTGATCTCTAAGGTTCTCTAACAAACCTCTGAGGGCTTCACAGAACGGCTGTGATTATACTGAGATTAAGTTACACACAGGTGGACTCTATTTACTAATTAGGTGACTTCTTTTTTTTTTTTTTTTAAAC
The DNA here is from genome assembly GCA_028564925.1 of Lithobates sylvaticus. NCBI lineage: Eukaryota > Metazoa > Chordata > Amphibia > Anura > Ranidae > Lithobates > Lithobates sylvaticus. The sequence continues at coordinate 217,147,955 of CM053033.1, forward strand.
TCTTTATTTTCCATTTATACAATACATTTCATATATACATTTCACCTAGTTTTATGACATCACATCTATCACCTTCATATTCAATAGCATATATTGCTTGTATTTTACTTCTACTGTCTTCTTTATAACTCATTCTACTCTCTCTCTATTGTCCCCCCCCCCAAGGAAAAAAAAAAAAAATAACATATCACTGTCCTCGCCACCTCCTCTCTCTCCCCTGAGCGCCACTCAGCTCCTCTCCCCCTCTCCATCTCTTATATAGAGAAAGTAGGGTGCCCATGTGTCCCTATACTTCTCCTCCCGCTCCTTTATTGCCATTGTCAGATTTTCCATTTGTTGGATTTCTCCTACTCTTGCCCACCATTGGGCCCTCGTAGGTGGTGTTTCCTTTTTCCACAAAGCCGGGATACAGGCTCTCGCCGCCGTGAGAAGGTGTTTTAATAATGATTTTTTATATTTCTCAACCGACATGGGTACATCGTTTAACCACTTCGCATCCGGCCGTAGCCGAATGACGGCCACAGCGCGGATGCCAAATCCCGGGAGGCCGTCATATGACGGCCTCCCCTTTCCTCGTTCCCTGTGCGCGCTCACGAGCGCGCAGCAGGGAAATTCTGTGTTGGCCGTGTCCCTCGGACACGGCCAATCACAGATCGCTGTAAACGGCCAATAACAGCGGCCGTTTACAGTGCGATCGCCCTGGCCAATGAGAGATGATCTCATATGTAAACATATGAGATCATCTCTCAGCGCCGCTCCTCCTCCTCACACAGAGACAGCGTGTGAGGAGGGGGAGATGAACGGCTGCAGCGCCGTAAGTTTTAAAAAAAAATAAATAAATAAATAAAGTGACATCCCCAGTGCCATCCCCAGTGCCATCTGCCAGATCCATCCCCAGTGCCATCTGCCAGATCCATCCCCAGTGCCATCTGCCAGTGCCATCCCCAGTGCCATCTGCCAGTGCCATCCCCAGTGCCATCTGCCAGTGCCATCCCCAGTGCCATCCCCAGTGCCATCTGCCAGTGCCATCCCCAGTGCCATCTGCCAGTGCCATCTGCCAGATCCATCCCCAGTGCCATCCCCAGTGCCATCTGCCAGTGCCATCCCCAGTGCCATCTGCCAGTGCCATCTGCCAGATCCATCCCCAGTGCCATCCCCAGTGCCATCTACCAGTGCCATCCCCAGTGCCATCTGCCAGTGCCATCTGTCATCAGTGCCATCTGTCATCAGTGCCACATATTAGTGCCATCTGTCATCAGTGCCACCTGTCAGTGTCACGTGCCATCTGTTATCAGTGTCACCTGTCATCAATGCCACGTATCAGTGCCATCTGTCATCAGTGTCATCAATGCCGCGTATTAGTGCCGTCTGTCATTAGTGCCACGTATTAGTGCCATCTCGCATCAGTGCCACGTATTAGTGCCATCTCGCATCAGTGCCACATATTAGTGCCATGTGATATCAGTGCCATGTATGAGTGCCATCTCTCATCAGTGCCACATATTAGTGCCATCTGTCATCAGTGTCACGTGTCATCAGTGCCCCCGTATTAGTACCATCTGTCATCAGTGCCACGTCAGTGTCACGTGTCATCAGTGCCACGTCAGTGTCACGTGTCATCAGTGCCACGTCAGTGTCACGTGTCATCAGTGCCACGTCAGTGTCACGTGTCATCAGTGCCACGTCAGTGTCACGTGTCATTGTCCTGGTGCTCCAGGGCCTTCAAAAGTGTAATAGGTAGTCAACAATTTAGATGTGTAATTTATGCTCCTAGAACACGTGATGGCTCTCCCTGCATGTTGGGCCTCTCTATGTGGCCAGGCTGTGGAAAAGTCCCACACATGTGGTATCGTAATACTCAGGAGGAGTAGTAGAATTTATTTTGGGGTGTCATTTGTGGTATACACATGCCATGTGAGAGAAATAACCTATTACAATGACAATTTTGTAGAAAAAAAATAAAAAATAAAAAAATAATTCATTTTGCAAAGAATTGTGGGAAAAAATGACAACATCAAAAAGCTCACCACGCCTCTTACTAAATACCTTGGAATGTCTACTTTCAAAAAAGGGGTCATTTGGGGGGTATTTGTACTTTCCTGGCTTGTTCGGGTCACAAGAAATGAGATAGGTCACCAGTACATCAGATTTGATCAATTTTGTATGATTCGCACCACAGTTTGTAGAGTCTGTAACTTTCACAAAGGCCAAATAATATCCGCTAATTTGGGTTATTTTTACCAAAGATATGTGGCAGTATAAATTGTGGCCAAAATTTATGAAGAAAAAATTAATAATTTGCTAAATTTTATCACAGAAACAAAGAAAAAATGCGTTTTTTTTCAAAATTTTCGGTCTTTTTTCAATTATAGCGCAAAAAATAAAAAACCCAGAGGTGATCAAATACCACCAAAAGAAAGCTCTATTTGTGGGAAAAAAAGGACAAAAAATTCATTTGGGTACAGTGTTGCATGACTGAGTAATTGTCAGTCAAAGCGTGAGAGCACCGAAAGCTGAAAATTGGTCTGGATGGGAGGGGGGTGTTGGTGCCTGGTAGGCAAGTGGTTAATAGGAATGCAGCCGGGTTTTCTCCAAGAGATATCCCTGTAATTTCCCTTACTGTTTCTTCCACCATTTGCCAGTACTCTCTAATTTTGTCACAGTCCCAGAAAATATGCAGCATTGTGCCCTCTGATTTTCCACAGCGCCAGCATACATTTGGTATCTGTGGGAATATGCCATGTAGCATGCTTGGGGTCTTATACCATCTGGTGAGGATCTTATATCCCCCTTCCTGATATCTGCATGCTATTGATGTTTTATGAACAGATCTCAAAATATTTTCTTTTTGCTTTTGGGAGAATGTAACCTTCAGTTCTTCTTCCCAGGCACGTATAAAACCAAATTTTTCAGGGGCCTCTAGCCTTGTAATCAATTCATAAAAGTATGACATGGAGTGTCTCAGGTTCTCCCCGTCCAAGCATATCTGTTCGAACTCCGATAGCTCCCTAATTTCCAGATATTTTCCATTTTTTGAGCGAATATAAGCTCCCAGCTGCATTGCTCTAAAATAATCTAGCTCTGGGGTGTATTCATTTTCTATCTCCCCTCTTGTCATTAGTCTTCCCTCTTTTGAGAAGTGTATTAACCTACTTTTCCCCCTGCGTCTTAAAACAGAGAATTTCTGATCCAGGATACCTGGCTTAAAGTCAGGTGTACCTAAAATAGGTAGCATAGGGCTAGGTTCAATTGATAACTTATTTTTTTTGAAAATTTTTTTGCTTATGTTTAGGGTTGCCCCTATCAGAGGGTGTTTTTTTACTGACATTGAAATACCCTTTCCAGCCATCCATGCCAACCCCTCCAGGGGGACTTCACTCGATATTTGTTCCATCATTACCCATGGCTTCTTTTTTTTAGCACACCATTCCATTATTCTAACTAGATGTGAGGCCTCCTGGTATTTACCTGGATCTGGAAACCCAATACCTCCTTTTTCTTTAGGGAGGGCCAAAATAGATCTCCGTACTCTTGCGGGTTTTCCAGCCCATATAAACCTCAGGAATCCTGATCGAAGTTCTCTCATAAAACTTTGAGGGATCTTTACTGGCATGGTTTGGAACAGATACAAAAGCCTAGGCATTATGTTCATTTTAATTATGTTTGTCCTACCAAACCACGTAAAAATCTCTTTATCCCATCTTCTCAAGTCTTTCTTTATTTGTTTTAACATTGGGGCATAGTTTAGTTCCAGTATCCTACTCAGTACCTTTTGGTCCCCAGATAGCTAATATAAGAGTCTGTCCATCTGAATTTAAATTGGAATGTTATCTGGTGGGTCAAAGACTCATTCATTTCCATTCCCATAGCCTCTGACTTATTATAGTTCACTTTGAAGTTTGCTACTTCCCCAAATTGCCGTAGCTTCCCCAGGAGGGGAGGCAGGGATATGGCTGGAGAGGATATGAAAAAAATCAAATCGTCCGCGAAGGCTGCGAGCTTATGTTCCTCAGTCTCTGTTTTTATACCTCTGATATTGCAATTTGATCGTATTCTTCTTAAGAATGGTTCCATCGTGAGGATGAAGATAATGGGTGATAAAGGACACCCCTGGCGTGTTCCATTTCGAATTCGAAAGGGGTCTGAGAGTCTTTCATTAACTTTTACCCTCGCTGTCGGCACTGAGTATAGGTTTTGGAACCATCCCAGCATTCCCTCCCCTAAACCGATATGTTGCAATGTAACCTTCAAATATAGCCAGTCCACCCTATCGAATGCTTTTTCAGCATCTGCCGAAATTAATGTTAAGGGTTTGTGTTGGCTTTGTGACCAGTGGATTGCATTTATTACTCTCTGTGTATTCTCCCTTCTTTCCCTCCCTGGGGTAAACCCTACTTGGTTGGGATGGATCAATACCGGGATGTGTTCAACCAGTCTATTGGCCAGTATTTTAGAAAAAAAATTTAAATCTACATTTAGTAGTGATATTGGCCGGTAGCTGGAACACTGGGATGGATCCTTCCCCTCTCTGGGGATCACTGCTATATGTGCTAACAATGTCTCCTCAGGTAGCCTCTGTCCTTCCCGTAGTGAGTTAAATGCTGCTGTGAACCTCTGGGCCAATTTTTCTTCAAATACTTTGTAGTAGGATAAGGAGTACCCATCTGGGCCTGGGGCTTTCCCCAGGGGCAGAAGGTTCAGTACTTTCTTAAACTCCTCAACCATTATCGGCGTGTCTAGGTTCTGCATTGTTTCTTCTGTTAACTTAGGCATTTCCGATGATCGCAGATATTCTCTAGCTTCCTCCTCCTTTTTCTTGCTTTTTTCTGAGTTACTTTCGCCCTCAAGTTGGTAGAGGCCCTCATAATACCTCTTAAAGACCTGAGCCATTTTCACTGAGCAATTTAATATCTCTCCGCCTTGCGTTTTAATGCCCATTATTTGTCCCTTTGTTGTATTTTGCTTTAAAGCTTTCGCTAACATTCTACTCGGCTTATTTCCATATTCATATATTGTTTGTCTAGTCCGTTTTATCTTTGCTTTTGCTTGTTCAATGAGCAACGAGTTTAGTTCTCCCCGTAAGTTATTTAGTTTCTCTTCTATATTTTGTGCCTGGGATTTTTTATGTAGCATTTCTGCTTCCCTGATACTTTTAAGTAGGGCTTCTATTTGTTCATTCAACTTCTTTTTCCTATGAGATCCTAGAGAGATAAAGACTCCTCTCATCACGCATTTATGCGTCTCCCAAATACATAAATTTACAATAAATTAGGTGACTTCTGAAGGCAATTGGTTGCACTAGATTTTAGTTAGGGGTATCAGAGTAAAGTGGGCTGAATACAAATACGTGCCACACTTTTCACATATTTATTTGTAAAACATTTTGAAACATTTTGAAAACCATTTATCATTTTCCTTCCACTTCACAATTATGTGACACTTTGGGGCTGATTTACCAAGCATTTGCGCCTTGAGTTGCAGCGCAGACCGTCGCGCAACAGGCGTTTTCGTATTTACAAAGCATTTGCGCCTGTAACTCAGCGCAATTCCCCTATTTACTATAATGTTGCCGGCGCACGGGCGGGCGCGATCTGTGCACCGCTATAGACCTGGCGCACGGCATCTTCAACTCAGAAAATAAAAGAATCTGGAAGTGGCAACATTATGGGGGTGATGTGAGGAAGTATAGATATGACTGTCCAACTAACAAATATGCCAAAAATAAAATGGAAAACTAACTTTCTCTGAGCAGGCTTACTGCGCCTGCAAATACACTTCTAACTACGTGAGGTCAATTTATGTACTGTGCATGCGCGAGCAGCATTTGCGCCCGTTCATGTGCTCTGGTTCACTGCGCCAGCAAAATCTTAGTAAATGTCAAGCCACGTAGGTTCATTTGCATAAGTTGAACGGGCGCACATCTCAACTTGATTTTTATTTTTTTTTTGTGCTGGTTCACTTCTATAAGTTTTTTTTAAAGGCTATATGAACACAGGTCATGTAAGCATTAAGAAATTAAAAAAATGAAGAAAAAAAAATGCCCTTCAGGTCTGGTATGGATATTAAGGGGAACCCCGCGCCAAAAAAAATGGCGTGGGGGTCCCCCTCAAAATCCAGACCCTTATCCGAGCACGCAACCTGGCAGGCCACGGGAAAAAAGGGGGGGGCGAGAGAGCCCCCCCCTCCTGAACCCTACCAGGCCACATGCCCTCAGCGCCAGTGAAGCGCTGCTGCCAAATCGCATTGCAGGCACTTCGGCAGCGGTGCCCATTCATTTCAATGGGCAGGAGTGGTGAAGGAGCGTTATACACCGCTCCAAAGATGCTGCTTGCAGGACTCTTTTTAACCACTTCAGCCCCAGACCAATTGTCAGCCAAAGGACCAGGCCCCTTTTTGCGATTCGGCACTGCGTTGCTTTAACTGACAATTGCGCGGTTGTGCGACGTGGCTCCCAAACAAAATTTGGCGTCCCTTTTTTCCCACAAATAGAGCTTTCTTTTGGTGGTATTTGATCGCCCCTGCAGTTTTTTATTTTTTGCGCTATAAACAAAAATAGAGCGACAATTTTGAAAAAAATGCAATATTTTTAGCTTTTTGCTATAATAAATATCCCCAAAAAATATATAAAAAAATGAATTTTTTCCTCAGTTTAGGCCGATACGTATTCTTCTACATATTTTTGGTAAAAAAAAAAAAATCGCAATTGGCGATTGATTGGTTTGCGCAAAAGTTATAGCGTTTACAAAATAGGGGATAGTTTTATAGCATTTTTATTAATATTTTTTTTTTTACTAGTAATGGCGGCGATTAGCGATTTTTATTGTGACTGCGACATTATGGCGGACACATCGGACATTTTTGACACATTTTTGGGACCATTGTCATTTATACAGCAATCAATGCTATTTAACCACTTGCTTACCGGGCCTATTTTGGCCTATTTTCCTTCATGTAAACATCATCATTTTTTTGCTAGAAAATTACTCAGAACCCCCAAACATTAAGTACGTTTTTTTTAGCAGACACCCTAGGGAATAAAATGGCGGTCATTGCAACTTTTTATCTCACACGGTATTTGCGCAATAATTTTTCAAACGCCTTTTTTTTGGAAAAAAAACGGTTTCATGAATTAAAAAATAACAAAACAGTAAAGTTAGCCCAATTTTTTTATATAATATGAAAGATGATGTTACGCCGAGTAAATAGATACCGAACATGTCACGCTTTAAAATTGCGCACACCCGTGGAATGGCGCCAAACTTCGGTACTTAATAATCTCCATAGGCGACGCTTTAATATTTTTTACTGGTTACCAGTTTAGAGTTACGGAGGAGGTCTAGTGCTAGAATTGTTGCACGCGCTCTAACGCACGCGGCGATACCTCACATGTGTGGTTTGAGCGGCGTTTACATATGCGGGCGGGACTTGCTTGTGCGTTAGCTTCTGATCGCGAGCTACAGGGGACAGGGGCGTTTTAATTTTTTTTTTTTTATTTTTTTTTTTTATTTTACTAATTTTTTTTTATTTTTACACTTTTTAAAAAAAAAAAATTTTTGGATCACTTTTATACCTATTACAAGGAATGTAAACATCCCTTGTAATAGGAATGTATGTGACAGGTCCTCTTTATGGAGAGATTTGGGGTCAATAAGACCCCACATCTCTCCTCCAGGCTGGAAAGCATGAGATCGGTAAATTTTTTTTTTACCGATCTCATGCTGACAGCCGCGATCGCGGCTTTGTTTACTTCCGGGTACCGGGCGTGACGTCATAACGTCGCGCCCGGGCCTCCGACGGTCATAGAGATGACTGGTGACCATCTGGTCACCGGAAATCTCTATGCTCGTCATCCGGCGGCGAGCGATTCTTTCTCCGGGCCCCCGATGGCACGGGAGAGCCAGGAGAAGCACCGGATGGCGGCGGGAGGGGGGGGGACGTCCCCTCCCGCTGCCTATAAGAACGATCAGGCGGCGGAACTGCCGCTATGATCGTTCTTATGGTGCACAGAATCGCCGGCCAGAAAAAATGATATCTGAATGATGCCAATAGCTGCACGCATCATTCAGATATCACCACTCAAAGTCAAGGACGTCATATGACGTGCTTGGTCGACAAGTGGTTAAATGCATTGATTCCTGTATAAATGACACATGCAGTGAAAGAGTTAACCACTAGGGGGAGGGGAGGGGTTATGGGTTGTGACGTGTGTGTTTTTTTTTTACATTAGGGGGCGGGGCTGACGTCTGACGTCATTGATCGGCTTTCCTGATGACAGGGAACAGCCGATCAGTGACAGGCAGAGTAGGAAGCGCGGGGAGAGGTTTGTTTACACAGACTGTTCTGTCCATCAGATGGATATATTCTGATTATCTGCATTTGTGTTGTTGTAAATGACATTTAATGTTGTTACCTTTTATAGGAATCATTTGCAGAGCTTAGGCGCCATCTAGCGTCCTTTTTTGGTATTGCTTCTGTGTGTATAGTTTATTAATAAAGTTTATAACCTAGGAAGTACTTGGAAAGCAAAGTATTCTGGGTAAAGTCTCACAGGAAGAGACACATTCATCATGCTTTTCAGACTGCAAGAGGTCTTGTTTCAATCTCTTACCATCAATCCCTTATTGAACTTAAAAAAGTAAGTTTTACTGTCTCATATTGTACTGTGTATATTTGTCTTTGAAATGTATGCTAAATTTATGGGATATTGTACTTATCAAGGTTTATTCTTGTTATTTGTAGTTTCACCTAGCTTGTTCCAATAAACTGCGATCGAAGAAATATGGTATCATGTTTATGGGATAAGAATGGTTTAGCTGAATGTCCTTGAGACAGAACAGTGAAATTTTTAAGCTGACCTCTGAAGGGAAGATAAGCTGACTTCGGAAGTCTGTACAGCCTGGGGCTACACAGTACCATACAGTCAGAAGCCTTAAAGAAGCAGGCCTGTGGGAGGCAAAGCAAGCAGCCACGCTACACAGAGACGCGTTCTGTCAAGCAGTACCGACACTAGAACGGTCTCTATACAGCAAGACAGCTTCTTCCCCGCAGCCATGTCTCACAGTAGAACATCTTCTTACAAAACACGATCACAAGCAAGCTCATCTAGGTCATCTGTCGCAAATGCAGCAGCTATCGCCCGTTCGAAAGCTGAAGCAGCAAGAGCCAGGGCCGCATTCGCAGACCAAGAGCTGCAGATGAAAAAAGAAAAGGCCCACCTTGAAGCAGAAAGGGTGAGACAGGAACAAGAGAGAGAGCAAGAAAGAGCTCAGCAGGAGGCATCTCTGAAACTGCAGCAAGCTATCTTAGAAGCTAACATGGAGAAGCTGGCAGTGGAGCGAGATGCTGCCGCCGCCATTGCAGAAGCAGAAGCTCTAGAAGCAGCCGTCTACGATGAGCCAAGAGCAGGTAGCAGCATACCAGGCCTAGAGAAAGAACACCAAGATTCCTCGCAACGCACGTCGGATTATGTCTACCAGCACTGTGACCCAAGCAGCATCCCACAACAAGAAATTAAACATGATGTCAGGGAGCCACTCCAAGTCAAGCAGCAACAAGACGACCTTAGACCCCAGTGCCACAGGCAAGAAAAATCTGACAGTGTTCCAGACGTTCCAGTCCCAACCAAACCCTCTACTCCACAAGGTACTCAACCTTCATACAAACATCAAACACCTGTCTTCACCCCAAAGGTGTATGCAACGAGCCGGTACGAACTGCCAACCGTATGCAAGTTTGAGCCCAGAGAACCTAAAGAAGAGACTTCTATCAGGTATGCCTTTACACCGCACCACAATACACCAGCAGCCTACCCCAATGCCAATCAGGCTACTGTAGACTTTGCCAAGTTCCTGGCCAAACGCGAGTTAGTTACCCAAGGACTTGCCAAATTTAGTGATCGCCCTCAACACTACAGGGCGTGGCGATCCTCTTTCCAAAGTGTTATCCAAGGTCTAGATCTATCTTGCAGACAACAAATAGAACTCCTTGTAAAGTGGCTTGGCAATGATTCTGCGGAACACGCCAAAAGGATCAGAGACATTAATATAAACCACCCTGAGATAGGCCTTACAAACATCTGGAACAGACTGGATAGATGTTATGGCTCACCAGAGGCTATAGAGAGTACACTGTTTAAAAGGATAGAAGACTTTCCAAAAATACCTAGCAGAGGTTATCAAAGACTCAGAGAATTCAGTGACCTATGTATGGAGTTACAAGTTGCTAAAGCGGAAGGTGACTTACCTGGCCTTTCTTATCTTGACTCTGCCAGAGGTATTAACTCCTTAGCTCAAAAACTTCCTTATGAGTTACACGAAAGATGGATTGCTCATGGCTGTAACTACAAACGGAAACACAATGTGCCCTTTCCACCATTTAGTGAGTTTGTGGACTTTGTAGACAGACAAGCAGGAACGAAAGATGACCCCAGCTTCATTTTTCCAGTGTCTTACATCACTTCTGCTGGCCCTAAGCAACTCAGAGCTCCAGTAGCAGTGCACAAAACTAACATTTCTTCCTACAGATTTGCAGAGTTTCAGCCAGAGGATCAAGTCAATGACCCTACGAAGTTCTGCCCTCTACATAAGATGCCACATCCTCTTCTGAAATGCAGAGCCTTCAGGACAAAGACCATCCAGGAACGCAAAGCTTTCCTCAAAGATAACAACATCTGTTACAAGTGCTGCTCTTCGTCTACACACTTCGCCAAGGACTGTAAGGTCAGTGTCAAATGCACAGAGTGTGACAGCACAGAGCACCACACAGCTTTACACCCAAAGCCTACTCCAAGAACCTTCCCACCTGTCCATGGTGACAAGGAGCAAGGCAGGGAGACCAAAGACTCTAGTACAGATACCACAGCAATCACTTCACAGTGCACTGAAGTCTGCAAAGGAAGTACAGGTGGCAGATCTTGCTCTAAAATCTGTCTAGTGAAAGTTTACCCAAAGGGACGCAGAGACAAAGCAGTCAAGCTCTACGTCATTTTGGATGATCAGAGTAATAAGTCACTAGCCAGACCTGTGTTTTTTGACATTCTAAACCTTAAAGGCCCCAGCAGCCCCTACTCCCTTAGGACTTGTGCAGGTACAGTGGAAACGGCGGGGAGAAGAGCTGACGGCCTACAAATTGAATCTATGGATGGTAAGACATGCCTACCCTTGCCGACCATAATAGAATGCAACCAGATGCCAGACAACAGATCGGAGATTCCCACACCAGACGCAGCAGCTCACCAGACTCACTTGAAGCACATAGCACATCTCATACCAGAACTTGATGATCAGGCTCAGATAATCTTACTCCTAGGGAGGGATATCTTGCAAGTCCACAAAGTAAGGAAACTGATCAACGGTCCTAAAAGTGCGCCATATGCCCAAAAGCTGGATCTTGGGTGGGTCATTATAGGTGATGTTTGCCTGGGAGGTGCACACAAACCGGCATCTGTTAATAATCTGCTCACTAGTACCCTCGAGAATGGTCGTCCTTCTCTGTTCCAACCCTGTCAAAATCGCATCCTCATAAAGGAGCTACCGCACAACAACCCTGTACCTCTTCCTTTCCTAAGTTCCCTCTGTGACAGCAATGCCTATGACGATGACCAAAGCGACTTAGGACACTCAGTGTTCAGGAGAACAAAGGAAGACAACCAGGTAGCAATGTCCATTGAGGATAGAATCTTCCTAGAGGTTATGGAAAGCAGTATGGAGAAAGATGTGACTAATAACTGGGTAGCACCTCTTCCCTTTAGGCCACAAAGACAACGTTTGCCTAACAACAGGGAACTAGCATATAAACGCCTCACTTCCTTAAGACACAATCTGCAAAGGAAACCAGAGATGAGAGAACATTTCTTTTCCTTCATGGGCAAAATATTCCAAAATGGCCATGCTGAGGTAGCTCCAGACCTCAAAGACTCAGAAGAATGTTGGTACTTACCCATATTTGGCGTCTATCACCCTAAGAAGCCAGGGCAGATTAGAGTGGTGTTTGATTCCAGCGCCAAGCATGAAGGTGTCTCTCTAAATGATGTCCTTCTTTCTGGCCCTGACCTCAACAACAGACTATTGGGAGTACTTCTCCGCTTCCGCAAGGATTCAGTCGCATTCATGGCAGACATACAACAAATGTTCTATTGCTTTCTTGTTAAGGAAGAACACCGAAACTTTTTGAGGTTTCTCTGGTTCAGGGACAACAACCCCTTTGGAGACATCACAGAATACCGCATGAAGGTGCACATATTTGGCAACAGCCCTTCCCCTGCAGTTGCTATATATGGCCTCAGACACTCTGCTAGAGTGGGAGAGTCAGAGTATGGGTCAGACGTCAGACAATTTGTGGACAAGGATTTCTATGTAGACGATTGCTTGAAATCACTACCCACAAATGAAGCCGCAATCAGTCTCCTCAAAAGAACTCAGGCAATGCTTGCGTGTTCCAACTTAAGGCTCCACAAGATTGCTTCCAACAGTAGAGAAGTTTTAGAAGCCTTTCCTGTCCAAGACCATTCCAACGAGTTAAAGGACTTAGATCTAGGCACAGACTCACTCCCCATGCAACGCAGCCTTGGTTTGCTTTGGGACTTAAGATCTGACACCTTCACTTTCCAAGTAAACACAGAGGAAAAACCCTTTACCCGTAGAGGTGTCCTGTCTACCATAAACAGCCTATACGATCCTTTAGGCTTTGCAGCACCTGTCACCATCCAGGGTAAGGCACTACTCAGAGACTTAACCTGTGAGTCGCTAGATTGGGACCACCCTCTTCCCACCGACAGGAAGAACTTATGGCTAGAGTGGAAGGACTCACTTACAGCGCTATCTAATCTTAAAATTCCACGCCCATATGCTCCTCTGTCATCTGCAGATGTTCAGATGCAAAGACTTTGTGTGTTTGCGGATGCTTCTGTTAGAGCAATTGCTGCTGTAGCTTACCTGAAAACCATAAACACTAAAGGACAATGCCACATAGGGTTTGTAATGGGAAAAGCAAAACTTGCACCACTGCCTGAACACACCATACCCAGGCTGGACACTTCACGTTTCATTAATGATCTTAGACGTTTCATTGCAATCCGAGGCCCAGTGAAACTCATTCGCTCTGACAGAGGATCTAACTTTGTAGGAGCAGTAAAGGAACTGCAAATTCCTTCCAACTTGGACATTCCCAGTGTAAAAAGGTATTTGAGTAAGCAAGACTGCACGTGGATCTTCAATCCACCTCACTCTTCTCACATGGGAGGTGTGTGGGAGAGGATGATAGGCATAGCCCGCAGAATTCTTGACTCTATCTTCCTACAAGTAGGAACTGCAAGGCTTACTCACGAGTGTTTAGTGACATTTATGGCAGAGGTTACAGCCATCATTAACGCCAGACCCTTAACTTCAATTTCAAGTGACTCTGAAGATCCAATGGTTCTCACACCTACCATGTTGCTCACACAAAAGACTGGTCCTGTAGGTACTCCAGCTGGAGAGTTTTGTGAGAAGGACCTTTACAAACGTCAATGGAGACAAGTTCAAACTCTTGCCAATACCTTCTGGAGTCGGTGGAGGGAGCAATACACATCTACTCTTCAACTAAGGAGGAAGTGGCACTCAGAAAAACCTAACCTTAAACTTGGTGATGTTGTGCTCATGAGAGATTGCCAGACACTAAGGAACATGTGGCCTTTAGGTCTAGTCACCAAAGTACTGCCAAGCAAAGATAATCTTGTCCGTAAGGTCGAGGTCAAGACCTTTCAACAGAATGAGGCCAAAGTGTTCTTGAGACCAGTGACTGAACTTGTTCTGTTACTTTCTACGGAGGACTCTGTTAGTGACGTCACTTGACGTCAGGCGGGGAGTGTTCTGTCCATCAGATGGATATATTCTGATTATCTGCATTTGTGTTGTTGTAAATGACATTTAATGTTGTTACCTTTTATAGGAATCATTTGCAGAGCTTAGGCGCCATCTAGCGTCCTTTTTTGGTATTGCTTCTGTGTGTATAGTTTATTAATAAAGTTTATAACCTAGGAAGTACTTGGAAAGCAAAGTATTCTGGGTAAAGTCTCACAGGAAGAGACACATTCATCATGCTTTTCAGACTGCAAGAGGTCTTGTTTCAATCTCTTACCATCAATCCCTTATTGAACTTAAAAAAGTAAGTTTTACTGTCTCATATTGTACTGTGTATATTTGTCTTTGAAATGTATGCTAAATTTATGGGATATTGTACTTATCAAGGTTTATTCTTGTTATTTGTAGTTTCACCTAGCTTGTTCCAATAAACTGCGATCGAAGAAATATGGTATCATGTTTATGGGATAAGAATGGTTTAGCTGAATGTCCTTGAGACAGAACACAGACCTCTCCCCCTTCTTCAGCTCTGTGACCCAATCGCGGGACACCAGCGGCGATCGGGTCCGCTGGTCCCGCGGCCGGGGTCACGGAGCTCCCGACCGGGTTGCGCGTGACCCACGGCCAGGCAATTAAAGGGCATCGGCCAGAGAAAAACCCATATCGGTCGACCTCTAACTGTGTATATATAGATCAGAATGAGCTAAAGTGAAAGTGGAGGGTTTACAACCACTTTAAGAAGTCATTAGGGACATTTTTAAATTGTGTATCACATATACTATAAAAATCAAAACGCAATAACAAATCTCCAAATGTAAACATAGAAGATCAAAAATTTAAGGGCAATATATTTCAAACAAAAGAAAGGATCCCTAAATTACATCTTCTACATTAGTGGGACACTATTGCTCCCACTGACACCAGTGATGGGGCACTATTCCTACCCAATACTAAAGATGGGGCACTATTCCTCCCACTGACACCAGTGATGGGACACTTTTGCTCCCACTGACACCAGTGATGGGGCAATATTCCTCCTGGTGATACCAATGATGGGGTACTGTTCTTTCCACTGACACTATTGATGGGGCTCTATTCTTCCCACTGACAACTACGATGGGGCACCATTCCTCCCACTGATATTAATGATGGGGCCCTATTCCTCCCCCCATGCTAAAGATGGGGCATTTTTCCTCCCACTGAAACCAATGATGGGACACTATTCCTCCCACTGACCCCAGCGATGGGACACTATTCCCTGTATCCTAAATAGGGGACACCAGGACATTTTGTACTTCTGCTGACCGTATTCTGCCCCCCTAAAGATTGAAAGATATAAAAAACTGGCCTTTTGTTTACAAAGTTTGTAGACCCCTGCTCTACATCTTACAAGATGCAATTTATGGACACTTGTGTTGGTTTTGCATTGCTTGCTTTGTATAGTGTTGTGTGTTGTTTGTTGTTGTGTCCCGTTTTTCTCCTCCCCCTCATCTCCTGGGTATTATGGGTAGGGGTCCATTCCGCATCCCCCACTACATGTTCTTACTTTTTATTGTGTTGGTTTTTGTTTTTATTTATGGTAGATTTTGTTGTTGATGGCTCAGGTTTTGGGCCGATGGCTATTGTAGCGGAGTATGCATTCCAGGGTTGTTTTTTGTGGGTAAGCTTTGCCCACCACCTTCAGTTGATTATGGGGCACCAGAGGTGGTGCACCATAATGGTGCACAATTTCTAGTTCTGGCCTCGGGATAAGGTGTGGCACGGGAAGTGACATCACATCTGGTGGGACTTGTGTATGGTGTTGTGTAGCGTCCTACCAACATACAGTGGTGTGAAAAAGTGTTTGCCCCCTTCCTCATTTCCTGTTCCTTTGCATGTTTGTCACACTTAAGTGTTTCGGAACATCAAACCAATTTAAACAATAGTCAAGGACAACACAAGTAAACACAAAATGCAATTTGTAAATGAAGGTGTTTATTATTAAAGGTGAAAAAAAATCCAAACCATCATGGCCCTGTGTGAAAAAGTGATTGCCCCCTAAACCTAATAACTGGTTGGGCCACCCTTAGCAGCAACAACTGCAACCAAGCGTTTGCGATAACGTGCAATGAGGCTTTTACAGCGTCCTGGAGGAATTTTGTCTCACTCATCTTTGCAGAATTGTCCTAATTCAGTTACATTAGAGGGTTTTCGAGCATGAACGGCCTTTTTAAGGTCATACCACAACATCTCAATAGGATTCAGGTCAGGACTTTGGCTAGGCCACTCCAAAGTCTTCATTTTGATTTTCTTCAGCCATTCGGTGGTGGACTTGCTGGTGTGTTTAGGATCATTGTCCTGCTGCAGAACCCAAGTTCGTTTCAGCTTGAGTACACGAACAGATGGTCGGACATTCTCCTTCAGGATCTCTTGGTAGACAGCAGAATTCATAGTTCCTTTTATCACGGCAAGTCTTCCAGGTCCTGAAGCAGCAAAACAGCCCCAGACCATCACACTACCACCACCATATTTTACTGTTGGTATAATGTTCTTTTTCTGAAATGCAGTGTTCCTTCTACGCCAGATATACTTGGACACACACCTTCCAAAGAGTTCCACTTTTGTCTCATCGGTCCACAGAATGTTGTCCCAAAAGTCTTGGGGATCATCAAGATGTGTTGTGGAGAAATTGAGACGAGCTTTGATGTTCTTTTTGCTCAGCAGTGGTTTTCTCCTTGGAACTCTGCCATGCAGGCCATTTTTGCCCAGTCTTTTCCTGATGGTGGAGGCATGAACGCTGACCTTAACTGAGGCAAGTGAGGCCTGCAGTTCCTTGGACGTTGTTGTGGGGTCTTTTGTGACCTCTTGGATGAGTCGTCGCTGCGCTCTTGGGGTAATTTTGGGCGGCCGGCCACTCCTGGGAAGGTTCACCACTGTTCCATGTCTTCGCCATTTGTGGATAATGGCTCTCACTGTGGTTCGCTGGATTCCCAAAGCTTTGGAAATGGCTTTATAACCCTTTCCAGACTGATAGATCTCAATTACTTTCTTTCTCAATTGTTCCTGAATTTCTTTGGGTCTCGGCATGATGTGTAGCTTTTAAGGATCTTCTGGTGGACCTTACTGTGTCAAGCAGCTCCTATTTAAGTGATGCCTTGATTGTGAACAGGTGTGGCAATAATCAGGCCTGGGTGTGGCTAGAGAAATTGAACTCAGGTGTGGACAACCACAGTTATAGTATGTTTTAACAAGGGGGGCAATCACTTTTTCACACAGGGCCATGATGGTTTGGATTTTTTTTCACCTTTAATAATAAACACCTTCATTTACAAATTGCATTTTGTGTTTACTTGTGTTGTCCTTGACTATTGTTTAAATTGGTTTGATGTTCCGAAACACTTAAGTGTGACAAACTTGCAAAGGAACAGGAAATGAGGAAGGGGGCAAACACTTTTTCACACCACTGTATCTGTCGCTTGACACATGAGTTGGGTGGGGCATGAGCCCTGGGCGGGTCCCCCACTCTATATACAGAATGGCACATGTGTTTGCACGCTAGGATGCCATAGCTTTACCGTCATTTTAGCGGTGCTGTTCGCCACATGACGTCAGTAGGGGGCAGGGTCACCCGGTTACCTCACTGGGGGGCCCCGTCCTTGCCTATATAGCAGCTGTCACAGCCAAGAGACAGCAGTTGGCAGGACGCCTCCTATCGAGGCAGAGCTTTTTTTTGGTTCCAACGGCGCCATGATTTAAGAAGGATGGACATCGTGGGACACTTTTTTTTTTTTGAAGGAATTGTCAAAAACTGTCTCCTGTCATTTCTACTTTTTTGACACTTTTTTGGTGAATGGGTACTGAGTACAATGTACCCCTTCCCATTCACATGGCCGGGATCTGGGGGCCCCCAGATTCCAATAAGCCCCCCTGACCACAGACACCCACAACCACCGGGCAAGGGTTGTGGGGAGGAGACCCCAAAGCACCCTCCCTATGTTGAGAGCATGTGGCCTGGTATGGTTCAGGGGGGGCGCTTGCTCGTTCCCCCCCCCCCCCATCCTGACCTGCCAGGTTACATGCTTGGATAAGGGTCTGGTATGGATTTTGGGGGGACCCCCACATTTTTTTATTTTTATTTTTTACATTTTGGGGTCCCCACTAAAATCCATTCCAGACCTGAAGGGCCTGGTATGGATTGGGGGAGGGGCCCCACACCATTAAAAAAAATAAATAAATTGGGCGTGAGATTCCCCTTAACCACTACAATACACTGTGTTATATATACTACGAATGCCTGCACTGACTAAATATAGAGTCTACACTGAATATCTAGTCTACACTAAATGCAGAAATATATATATATATATATATATATATATATATATATATATATATATATTATATACACTGCCTGCACGCTACTAACTAACCTGCTGAATTATCCAGCTCAATCTATCTCTGTGCACACACTATAGATGCCCGCTATGTAAGCAGCATTATATAGTGTGGGGTGTGGATTGAAGTGGTTAAACAGAGGACTAGAGACCTCCATCCCTACATGTATTGTTATTGTCTCTGATGATATTACGTGTCCTTCATTCTCTAATATTAGATTTTCCTTTTTTATTGTAACAATCTTGAATGGGGGATCACATCTCTGTTCTGTATTCTTCAGGTAGGCGGCATTTCTTAGCCGCTTTGGCACTAGTTGGCACTAATTTTCTTTCTTTCTTTTTTCTTGCACACATGTAAAAGTCTGCAATTTTGGCTATAAAATTACTTAAAGTGGTTGTAAACCCTTACAGACCACTTTGACCTACAGGTAAGCCTAGATTAAGGCTTACCTGTAGGTCCAAGAAATATCTCCTAAACCTTCACGGTTTAGGAGATATTTTGCAAAAAGACAGGCGCACTGAGCTTGCCGCTGCTAACTGCGATATGCCTTTAGTGGCGGCTCCCGTGCGCATGCATGGGAGTGACGTCATTGTGGCTCCGGTCAGTCACAGCGCCGGAGCTGCGATACCCGGAAAGAAGATGGACGCTCCATGGAAGAGGGGACAGCGGTGACATCGCTAGTCCCTTATGCTTTACCTTTGCAGGGAAACAAAGAGGAAGTAAACCCATCAGGGTTTACTTCCTCTTTAACCACTTGCCATCCGCGCTATGGCCGAATGACGGCCACAGCGCGGATCTCAATTCCCGGGAGGCCGTCATATGACGGCCTCCCCTCTGCACGCTCCCTGTGTGTGCCCTGCAGGGTGCGCGCTGTGATCACTGAGTCACTGAGACTCGGGTGATCAGCGATACAAGTAAGGGGCGGGTCCCGGCCCCTTACCATGTGATCAGCTGTCAGCCAATGTCAGCTGATCACATGATAAAAACAAAAGCTCTGTGATCGTTTTTTTTTTTTTTTCTCCTCACACTGACAGCGGAGGAGAAAAAAAAAGCCGATCACCGGCTTATCTTAAAGGGACATCGGTCCCACCTTGTAGTCCCCACCAGTGCCACCTATTAATGCCCACAAGTGCTGCCAATCAGTGCCACCTGAAAGTGCTGCCTATCAGTGTAACCCATCACTGCCACCCATCACTGCCACCTATCGGTGCCCGTCACTGCCGCCTCATCAGCGTACATCAATGAAGGACAAAAATTACCCATTTTATATTTTTATAACAAAATTTAAAAATTTTTTTTTTTAATTTGGTCTTTTAATTTTTTTTTAACAAAAAATAAAAATCGCAGAGGTGATCAAATACCACCAAAAGAAAGCTCTATTTAGGGTAAAAATTATAAAAATTTAATTTGGATACAGTGTTGTATGACCACGCAATTGTCAATTGTCATTCAAAGTGCGACAGCGCTAAAAGCTGAAAATTGGTTTGGAAAGGAGGGGGGTTTAAGTGCCCAGTAAGCAAGTGGTTAAAACCTTCAGAACATTATATATATATATATATATATATATATATATATATATATATATATATATATATATATATATATATATATATAATTTTCTGAAAGCGGAGGTCTGTAAAACAAAATAAGATATTTGCTGCAATTTTTTATGTTGCATTAATGTTTGTGCAACTGTTTATTAAGTGCATATTTTCAGGAAAAAATATAATAAAATAAATTTTAGTGCAAACACACAATATAATAATAATCTCCGTGTCTAAAAGGCCTAATTGCACCGCTCAGGAAAAAATGAAGTTCCCAGAAAAAAACATATGTAGAAAGCATATATGATGTATATGACATAAATCTATGTACATAAAAGCATCCGCTAAACATAAATATACACATAAGTAAAAGAAAAAGTCCTTAGTCCATATACACCAGGGGTGTCCAAACTTTTTTCAAAGAGGGCCAGATATGAAGTGAACATGTGTGAGGGCCGACCATTTTGCCTGACATTCTTTGAACCATTAAAATTAAATGCAAATTAACTAATACACTGCCCAACAAGAATCCTCTTGCCTTTGTGTGATGAAGAGTCTAAAGCCCCATACACACGGTCGGACAATCCGCGGACCAGGTCGGTCGGATCCTGTCCGTCATACTTTGTCTGATGTTGGTTTTGCGTACACACGGTCGGACAAAGTTGTCGGAAAATCCGATCATTCTGAACGTGGTGACGTTTGTTGCCTACAACGGGACTACGTAGAGGCTAGTAGCCAATAGCTTTGGTCTTGTAATGTGATCTGAGCATGCCTGGCACTTTGTCCGGTCGGACAACCGTACACACGATCGGATTTGGTGTGATCGGACCGGGTTGTCGGCAAATCTATCCAGCAGGAGATAAGACTTTGTCCGTCGGACAATCCGACGTACACTGTCCGATGGTGCATACACACGGTCTGATTTTTCAACAACATTGTCCGATCGGACAGAATCCATGAAAAAGTCCGACCGTGTGTATGGGGCTTTAGGATGAGCTTGGCGTGTTATTTGGATATACCGTATTTATCACTTTAAGAAGGAAGTTTCAAGTTTCAAATATGATATGGATCCTGGAACGGATTATGCTCATAATCCAAGATTCCACTGTATAACCCTTCTCAGTTTTATTTTTCTCATTGTCATTTGTGTTCTATTGGGGAGATTTCCCTTCACTTCCTGCCCTATAGCCAAAACAGAAAGTGAGAGGAAATCCCTGCAAAGTGAGGGAATCCCTGTTTGTCACCAGAACTTGTGTCCCCATTGGAAGATTTCCCCTCTATTCCTGTTCTGGTGACAACCTAAAATTTGGGATTTTCTTTAACACAGTTTGAGAGGGTGAATCTCTGTAATTGGGACACAGACATCAATAAAAACCTGATAGGAGTTCTAATCCCTCTCCAACCTATCCAAAACTAAAATGTTTTGCCTTTAGTTATCTTTTGGTAAGGGGAGGAGGAACTAGGAAGGATAGAATTTAAGCAGATTAAACTTCAGCTTTAACCACTTAAGCCCGGAAGATTTGCCCCCTTAATGACCAGGCCATTTTTTGCGATACGGCACTGATTTGCTTTAACTGACATTTGCGCGGTCGTGCTTTTTCCCCCCACAAATAGAGCTTTCTTTTGGTGGTATTTGATCACTTCTGCGGTTTTTATTTTTTTGCGCTATAAGCAAAAAACAGCGACACTTTTGAAAAAAAAAAATATTTTTATCCCCCCCAAAAAAATGTCTTCCTCAGTTTAGGCCGATATGTATTCTTCTACATATTTCTGGTAAAAAAAAAAATCGCAATAAGTGTATATTGATTGGTTTGCGCAAAAGTTATAGCATCTACAAAATAAGGGATTTATGGCATTTTTATATTTTTTTTTCTTTTCACTAGTAATGGCAGTGACCAGCGATTTTTTTTTTTTTTTTTTTTTTTTTTATCGGGACTGTAACATTATGGCGGGCAGATCGGACACTTGACACTTTTTTTGGACCATTGACATTTTATACAGCGACTAGAGCTAAAATTAGCCACTGATTACTGTATAAATGTCATTGGCTGGGAAGGGGTTAACAGTACGGGGCGATCAAGGGGTTAAATGTGTGTCCTAGGGAGTGTTTCTAACTAGGGGGGATGGGACTGCCTGGGGAGGAGACTAGGGCTGCAACTAACGATTATTTGCATAATCGATTAGTTGGCCGATTTATTGTTTCGATTAATAACCTTAAAAAAAAAAAAAGTGTGGTGTATAATTTAGTTTATATGTAAAGTTTAAAAAAAAAAGGCAGTTTATTCTTAAATCTCTATATGCAGTGGTAAATATAAATAACTAACTATATGGTTAGGGATCAAAATATCGAATCCACTCTGAGTATAACAGACAGAAGAGATATACTGTATATGCTATTAGAGGAGATATAAATTATACACTATTAGAGGAGATATACTGTATACACTATTAGAGGATATATACTATTAGAGGAGATATATACTGTATACACTATTTGAGGATATATACTGTATACACTATTAGGAGATATACTGTATACACTATTAGAGGATGTATACTATTAGAAGAGATATATATATACTGTATACACTATTAGGAGATATATTGTATATACTATTAGAGGAGATGTATACACTATTAGAGGAGCTATACTGTATACACTATTAGGAGATATACTGTATACACTATTAGAGGATATACTATTAGAGGAAATATATACTGTATACACTATTGGAGGATATATACTGTATACACTATTAGGAGATATATTGTATATACTATTAGAGGAGATATATACTGTATACACTATTAGAGGAGATATACTGTATACACTATTAGGAGATATACTATTAGAGGAGATATATACTGTATATACTATTAGAGGGTATATACTATTAGAGGAGATATACTGTATATACTATTGGAAGAGACATACTGTTTTTTTGGACAATTTGTTGTTGGGCAGATTAAAAAACACAGATTGCTGCAAAAATGTATTACATGCTTTTCTGCAGCTTCTCCATTTAAGTATATTGAACCAAAAAAACAAGTTTTGCTTAAAAAAAAAAAAATGTCCCTGACCCTTTCCAAATATGCAGCGGCTGAAAAAAGCACAGATGTGAACGTGTCCCATAGGAAACCATGTAAATGAACTGTAGTGCGTTTCTGCAAAAAGCACCAAAAAACACATAAATGTGAACCAGGCCTGAGACGTTTAGTAAAATAATGGGGTTAAAAAAAACTAAAATGAGCCCTTTATAGTACCAAAAAAAGGTCCGATAATCACTACTGTAAGGGGTTAATTTTTTTTTCTGTAGAACTGTGAAAGTAATATTTACAGTAGTGATTATTTGCTCTTTTTGTACTATAAAGGGCTCATTTTATATTTTTTTAACCCCATTATGTTACTGGCCGATTAATCGATTATGAAAATAGTAATCGATTAATTTCATAATCGATTAGTTGTTTCAGCCCTAGAGGAGACCAATCATTTTTCCTAAGCAGTAGGAACAACAGAGCAGTCTCCTCACCCCTGAGAGAATGGAGATCTGTCTGTTTACATTGCCAGACCTCCGTTCTGTCTCTCTCTGGAGCGATCGCGGGGGTTCCCGGGGGATATCCCGGCTGCCAGGCATGCGCATCGGCTCCATCGTCACGCCCCCTAGTGCTCTTAAAGCGGCCGACGTACAGCTACGAGTATAACTGCGGCGGCTGGTCCTCAAATAGTTAAAGAATATTCAAACCACCAAACCCTTCTTTCCAGTTTTGGATAGAGTGGGTAAGGATTAGAATGTCTGGCAGGTTTTTACTGCTATCGGTTAGAGAGATTTTCCTTCACTTCCTGTCCTGCTGACAACATTTTTTTTTTGTATAATTTTTATTTTCCATTTTCAATACAAATACATTAACTTTGCGATAACATAGCATCACAGGAGGGATAGAGAGGGGGGGAGGGTTCGGGGGTAGGGAGGGGCATAGGGGGGGGGATCAAAGGCACAATGGTGTACTCATGTCCTGTCCAAGGTACAAACATATATCTGTAACACTAATAACATAAGGGGGCACTGCATTTAGTTCGCCAGTAACGGCACCCCTCCTGTCCCAGACATTCGGTCCACTTGGACAGGCCTCCCCCCCTCCGGGCCGGTAAGGCCAAGGGGGGGGGGTGGGGGCTCGTCCCTGCCCGATCAAAGGTGCTGTGTCAGTGTTTCCCCAAAATTTTATAACCATCGAACACTGGGGCTCACAGGGTGGCCGCACAAGGGGAAGCAAACATTTGAAAATTAGTATAAACTAGAGGGCCGTCACTGTGGTCCAGATAAACATCCTTTTGGTTCACCATATTGGTACTATAAGGGTCTAACTAGGGATCCTTTAAACAATACTGGAGAAGAAATAGTAGAAGGAAGGATGGAGAATAAGAAAGAGAGTCTATAGAGAGTTAGGGGGGGGGGGGGGGGGATGAAGGTCATATCGGAAGGCCTCACTGGATTCATTGTGAGCCTACCTTAGGCAGGTCTTGCAGATGCTGAGATGTTGAAGGGAGGTTCGCCTGGACGAGCTTCTTGAAGGACGGGTCCGCTAGAGCAAGTAGTGCTATGTCTAGACTAGATGATGGCGTTGTCGTGTCCTGTACGTGGGATTTCCATGAGGCCCATGTGGATTCGAATTTATCCCTGGTGTCCCGGCAGGTAGCTAGCCAACTTTCTGCTTCCATGATCTCCCCCACCTTCCCCAACCATTCCTGCTCGCTGGGTATCCGCGAGCACTTCCAGTATACTGGTATTAAGCGTTTGGCCGCGTTGAGGAGGTGGGGGAGGGCACTTTTTCTGTACCTTGATACTGGTATGGGGGGTATGTGTAGTAGAAAGTGTTGTGGCTGAGCTGGGATGTCTATCTCCAAACTGTCTTTTATATGTTTACTGACCATGTCCCAAAATGGCTTTAAAACCGGGCACTCCCACCAGATGTGGAGGAAAGTGCCTCTCATTCCGCATCCCCTCCAACACGTGTCAGAGGTGGTGGGGAATATCCTAGCCAAAGTGGTGGGTACTCTGTACCACCGTGATAGGATTTTGTAGTTATTCTCTTGAGTCTTCGAATCTATGGAGCTCTTATGGGTTAGGTCGTATACTGAGTGGAGTTGGTTTTCGGTCAGGACATGTTGGAGGTCTTTCTCCCATTCCCTGACAAACTGGGGTTTGGGGTTGGGTGTAGCGGATTCTAGCAGGCCGTATAGAGTCGAGATCAGGTGAGTAAGTGGCTCTGATGTCGCCCACAAGTTCTCGTATTCCGTCAGGGTGGTCCTATATTGTGTCAGTTTGTGGCCTTTAGTCATGAAAGTTTCTAGCTGGCGGTGTCTCCAGAAATCGAAAGGGAAGCTGCCATATCGTTCCCTCAGTGTGGTGAGTGGTACTACCGAGCCCCCCTCTATGAGTCTCGAGATTTGAATCTGCCCATCCCTCGTCCAAGTACCCAGTGCGGACATTTGTTCCCCTGGAGGAAACCATGGGTATCCACTCACCGGAGTCAGTGGGGATAGCCGTCTGCTGACAACATTTGATCAAACAGGAAGTGGTGAGAAAATCTACAACGGGGACTCAGACAGAAATAAAATCTGACGGGTTCCTCTAATCTATTAAATAAAACATTTATATTTCTATCTGTTCCCCTCACCGCTTTCTGATAAAACATTGTCAGCAGGACTGGAAGATTAGATAATCCCTCTAACTGAGCCCTGAATAGTAGGAAAGCCCTGAATAGTGGAAAACCCTGAGAGGGGTTCTAACCCTTATTTGCTTGACATACACTTTAAACATATACTGTATATTTAGATGTGTGTAAATTATTAAATGGAGTGTCCATAGAGCTGCACAATTCTGGATAAAATGAGAATCACAATTATTTTGCTTAGAATAAAGATCACAATTCTCTCACGATTCTGAAGAACTTTTTTATTATAAAGATTTACAACCCCTGAACATTCGATTATCTATCAAGATGGGAATAAAATAAGACATAATACTCTTTGCTTCAATTAAACAAGATGGCTGAAAAGATAACAATGTAGCAGCGAGCGCACACAAAGGTGAATATACAACCTCCTACATAAATGAAAAAAAAAGTCCATGTGTTGGATGAATAAAGTCCTCTGTGTGACCAACTGTCATGAACTGATGATCCTTTCTTGATTCAAAAGCCCCCTGTGACAGTGCGATGTGTCAAAATAAAGAGAGGGAATAATATCCAGCATTCAATTAAACACTTGCGCCCAAAGTGTTGCACAGAGTTCCTTATCCGTGATATCCCTCCACCATTCTATACACTCACCAGATAGTAAGCCATTACAAGCCTTGAGCCATAGAACCTGGTGAGGACATATCCTGAACTGCAGTGGGTTAAGAGGACTTCACGAGGAACCGGCGATAGATGGTTGCCGCTCCTACCACGAGGTCATGGTGGCAATGATGTCAGTGTGTATGCCCCTTCTGATGCATTTCATGCGCATGCACATTCTTAAGGGATCCGCCTAATAGGCCATCTATTGCCGTTTCCTCGTGAAGTCCTCCTAACCCCCTACAGCTCTGGATATGATGTCACCAGGTTGTATGGCGATGGCTCAAGGCTTGTAATGTTTTACCTTCTGGTGAGTGTATAGAATGGTGGAGGGATATCACGGATAAGGAGCTCTGTACAACACTTTGGGCGCAAGTGTTTATAATTGAAATCTGGATATTATTGTCTCTCTGGTGAGTGTTCTGTCACAGGGGGCTTTTGAATCAAGAAAGGATCGTCAGTTCCCGGCTGTTGGTCACACAGAGGACTTTATTTATCTAACACATGGACTTTTTTCCATTTATGTAAAGCGCTGCACCAAATTTATTTATCATATGCTTCTCTCCTGTCCATTTAATTGGCTGAATCATAGAAATGCTGGATTAAGATTGTGTGGGGGGAGGGGTCCAATTGCGATCTTTTAACGATAAATCGTGCAGCTCTAGGTGTCCATTAGGCCTTAAAATAAAATTCTGAGATATTGGTTGTCATCTCCAATTGATGAAAGAGCTCATCGCTGTATATAGAGATGGTATAATGTTTGTAGTCAGTGACAGATCTGCCTGTGTGTGGTCACCCTTATTTCTCAGGATATATTATATGCTGTGTGATATATAACCATCTGTGTATATCTTTCTCTCTATCAGACAGTCACTCTCTGCGGTATTATTACACTGGAGTCTCCTCTCCGGGATCCGGACTCCCTGTCTTCTCTATAGTCGGATATGTTGATGATAAGGAGATAACAAATTATAACAGTGACACCCGTCAGGAACAGCCCAAGACTGAGTGGATGAAGAAAGAGGGACCTGATTACTGGGAGAGACAGACACAAGGAGGTCGGAGTGCTGAACCTGTTTTCAAGCACAATGTACAGACAGCGATGAGCCGATTCAACCAGACTGGAGGTGAGACAATTCTTTACACTCTGATGGATTTGATGATAAATATAAACCAAAGTTCTATTTCTATTTTTTTTTGTAGATATGTTTTATAGCAGAAAGTAAAAAAATATTGTTTTTTTTTTTCTAAATAGTTTTTTTTTTTTTTTTTTTGTTCATACTACAAAAAAATTAACACCAGCAAAAAGCTCTATTTGTGGGAAAAAAGGGACATCCATTTTGTTTGGGTACAGGGTCACACGACCGCTCAATTGTCAGTTAAAGTAATGCAGTGCCGTATCAAAAAAATGGCCTGGTCATAAAGGGGGGTAAATCTCCCAGAGCTGAAATGGTTAAAGTTTACCTGTACTATGCTTGTTCAGGATTAGGTAACAGGTTCTCTTCATAGTCCGGCTCCTCTGCTGGGGATACCTTCACCACATTCCCTTGTCTCTCTCTTATCCCACCAGAGACTTTAAGTTTGACAGTTTAGATGAAGTGACTTCCAATATATTTCATAGACCTGCAAGAATATGGAGTTTATTATCAGATAGTAATCTGTGTGATCTGAGATAACGGCTTCAAAAAACTCTTCAGATCTGTTACTATAGAAAGAGGTCCCACACAACTAGATTGTCTCTTTGTAGTGACTCCATATTTTAATAAATAGAAGATAAAACAATGGGGGAGGGGGGGCTGAATCTGGTCAGACTTGTCAGCCCCACCGCTGTGATATTTTTGAGCCAAACAATCTAATGAAAGGTTTGGAAAACTTCTACTGAACGGACCATAAATTGAAAGGTTAATGTTTCTCGCCTGTTAAAGATGGAACTGTTGGTACGTCTATATGTGACCCAGAAATAGATTTATTTATGTACATTGAACAATTTATCATTCAAAATGTGGTCATTACTCAATGGCTCTATCATTTTCTCTCACGTGTTCATTTTTTGAAAACGGGTTTGATGGGTTTTTTGTCTGATGTATGGCGCCTTCCTTCCAGTGATACCCCCCACTCTCCATAAGGGAATGTCCAGGAGATGAATGTACTTTATTCCAGCTATTTTGCTGAAATCATTAAAGTGGTTGTATGCCCTTATTTTTACTTTTCACCTACCTGTAAGCCTATAATAAGGCCTATAATAAGGCCTACCTGTCGGTAAAATAAATATCTCCTAAACCTGTACGATTTTAGGAGACATTCACTTTGCATGCAGACACTGCCGGACCTTGCCGAGAAGAAGACTCCTGTGTGCATGCATGGGAGTGATGTCATCGTGGCTCCGGCCACTCACAGCGCTGGAGCCGCAAACCCAGAAGAAACGCTGAGGGCAAAATGTCAGCTCCCTCGCCGTGGGCCGGGCTGAAATACGGGGACCTCATTATAAGTATTTCATCATGAGCTAGTGTTCGATGCATACTAGCTCATTCTGCCTTTGCCTTACAGAGTTTTTATTTTTTTAACATGTGCGGGTATACAACCACTTTAAATTAAAAATAGAACAAATTATATTGTTTGCAGAGTAAGAATCTTAGCAATCAATAGAGGAATATACATGGGGGGTAGTATGGATATACATCAGGGGAAGAGGATATTAAGGATATACATTGGGGGAGGGGGTATTATGGATATACATTGGAGGAGGGGGGTATTATGGATATACATGGGGGGTATTATGGGTATACATCGGGGAGGGTATTATGGATATACATCGAGGGAGGATATTATGGATATACATTGGGGGAGGGTATTATGGATATACATTGGAGGAGGGGGGTATTATGGGTATATGGGGGAGGAGGGTATTATGGATATGCATGGGGGAGGGGGGTATTATGGATATGCATGGGGGAGGGGGGTATTATGGATATGCATGTGGGAGGGGGGTATTATGGATATACATGGGGGAGGAGGGTATTATGGATATGCATGGGGGAGGGGGGTATTATGGATATGCATGTGGGAGGGGGGTATTATGGATATACATGGGGGAGGAGGGTATTATGGATATGCATGGGGGAGGGGGGTATTATGGATATGCATGTGGGAGGGGGGTATTGAATGAATGAATGAATAACTTGTATAGCGCTACAACGCGAACTGAATCGCCTCAAGGCGCTGTATTGGCATTTGGTTGTCGAGCTTCTAGAAGAGGTGGGTCTTGAGTTTCCTTCTGAAGGCCTGATGGTTTTCTTCCATGCGAATGTCGGTTGGTAGAGAGTTCCATAGCCGTGGACCTTGGACAGCGAATCTCCGTTCCCCCTTTGATTTGTAGCGGGATTTAGGAATGAGGAGAAGATTTTGATTAGCCGATCGAAGACTGCGATTCGGTGTGTAGTGTTTTATTTTCTCGCGAAGGTATTGCGGGGCGTTTCCATGTGCGCATTTGTGGGTGAGGCAGAGGGTCTTGAATGCGACCCGACTCCTTACATTTAGCCAATGTAGGTTCCTCAGGGAAGGGGAGATGGATTCCCAGGGTTTTTTTCCTGTTATCAGCCTTGCCGCCGTGTTTTGGATAAGTTGTAGGCGCGCAAGTTGATATTGGGGTAATCCTATGTAAAGGGAGTTTGCATAGTCGAGTCGAGAATTGATGATCGTTCCAACTACCACTGCTTTGTCCTCTTTTGGAATGAAGGGGAGGAGTCTGCGTAGCAGGCGGAGCAGATGGTGAGAACCACTGACCACTGCTCCTATTTGGGCATCCATTGACATTTCTGAGTCAAAAATGACTCCGAGACTCTTAGCCTTGGTCCTTGGGGAGATGGTCTGTCCAAAGATGGTAGGAGGTGTCCACGGGATCTTGGTTCGGGGGTTATGATTTGCATGTAGAATAAGAAGTTCTGTTTTTGATTCATTAAGTTTGAGGGAGCTAGTAGTCATCCAGTCGTCTATCATCGTGAGGCATTTTCCTAATTGCTGATGATGGTCTTTTTGTCCGGTGATACGAAAATATAATTGAGTGTCGTCGGCGTATGAGTGGAAGCAGAGGTCTGATCTTCTGATGATTTTGAGGAGTGGGCGAATGTAGATGTTGAAGAGCACTGGCGACAAGGGTGATCCTTGAGGGACTCCACAAGAGATTGCCCGGGTTTCAGAGGTGAAAGCTCCTAGTTTCACTGTCTGAGAGCGATTTCCTAGGAATGATGCGAACCATTGCAGATCTGAGCCAGTGACTCCTGCTACTTCTGTGAGGCGGATGAGTAGAGTATTGTGGTCCACAGTATCAAACGCTGCACTGAGGTCCAATAGTACCAGGAGACATGAATCTCCGTCATCCGCTGCTTCGAGGGCGTCGTCCCATTTCTTCAGGAGTGCGGTTTCTGTCCCATGGCCTGGGCGGAATCCTGATTGTAACGGGTCCAGGAGTGTGTGTGTGTCCAGGTGGCGTTGTATCTGTTGTACTACTGCTTTCTCCATAATCTTGGAGATGTTGTTCAAGCTTGTAATTGGTCTGCGATGGTTGGGGTCCCGTGGGTCGAGGTTGGGTTTCTTTAGCAGGGGTTTGATGATGCCTTGTTTGAGGGCGCCTGGAACAATATTATTATGGTATTATGGTTTTGCATGGGGGAGGGGGGTATTATGGATATACATGGGGGAGGAGGGTATTATGGATATGCATGGGGGAGGGGGGTATTATGGATATACATGGGGGAGGAGGGTATTATGGATATGCATGGGGTGGATATGCATGGGGGAGGGGGGTATTATGGATATGCATGGGGGAGGGGGGTATTATGGTTTTGCATGGGGGAGGGGGGTATTATGGCTTTGCATGGGGGAGGGGGGTATTATGGATATACATGGGGAGGAGGGTATTATGGATATACATGGGGGGAGGAGGGTATTATGGATATACATTGGGGGGAGGAGGGTATTATGGATATACATTGGGGGGAGGAGGGTATTATGGATATATATTGGGGAGAGGGGTATTATGGATATACATTGGGGAGAGGGGTATTATGGATATACATGGGGAGGGGGTGTATTATGGATATACATGGGGGGGGGGGTATTATGGATATACAGTGCCTTGCGAAAGTATTCGGCCCCCTTGAACTTTTCAACCTTTTGCCACATTTCAGGCTTCAAACATAAAGATATAACATTTAAATTTTTTGTGAAGAATCACCAACAAGTGGGACACAATTGTGAAGTGGAACGAAATCTATTGGATTTTTGAAACTTTTTTAACTACTGGTAATAAAAAAATGAAAAGTGGGGCGTGCAAAATTATTCGGCCCCCTTGCGTTAATACTTTGTAGAGCCACCTTTTGCTGCGATTACAGCTGCAAGTCGCTTGGGGTATGTCTCTATCAGTTTTGCACATTGAGAGACTGAAATTCTTGCCCATTCTTCCTTGCAAAACAGCTTGAGCTCAGTGAGGTTGGATGGAGAGCGTTTGTGAACAGCAGTTTTCAGCTCTTTCCACAGATTCTCGATTGGATTCAGGTCTGGACTTTGACTTGGCCATTCTAACACCTGGATACGTTTATTTGTGAACAATTCCTTTGTAGATTTTGCTGTATGTTTGGATCATTGTCTTGTTGGAAGATAAATCTCCGTCCCACTTTCAGGTCTTTTGCAGACTCCAACAGGTTTTCATCCAGAATGGTCCTGTATTTGGCTGCATCCATCTTCCCCTCAATTTTATCCATCTTCCCTGTCCCTGCTGAAGAAAAGCAGGCCCAAACCATGATGCTGCCACCACCATGTTTGACAGTGGGGATGGTGTGTTGAGGGTGATGAGCTGTGTTGCTTTTACGTCAAACATATCGTTTTGCATTGTGGCCAAAAAAGTTCGATTTTGGTTTCATTGGACCAGAGCACCTTCTTCCACATGTTTGGTGTGTCTCCCAGGTGGCTTGTGGCAAACTTTAGACAAGACTTTTTATGGATATCTTTGAGAAATGGCTTTCTTCTTGCCACTCTTCCATAAAGGGCAGATTTGTGCAGTGTACGACTGATTGTTGTCCTATGGACAGACTCTCCCACCTCAGCTGTAGTTCTCTGCAGTTCATCCAGAGTGATCATGGGCCTCTTGGCTGCATCTCTGATCAGTATTCTCCTTGTCTGAGCTGAAAGTTTAGAGGGACAGCCAGGTCTTGGTAGATTTGCAGTGGTCTGATACTCCTTCCATTTCAAAATGATCGCTTGCACAGTGCTCCTTGGGATGTTTAAAGCTTGGGAAATCTTTTTGAATCCAAATCCGGCTTTAAACTTCTCCACAACAGTATTACGGACCTGCCTGGTGTGTTCCTTGGTCTTCATGATGCTCTCTGCGCTTTCAACAGAACCCTGAGACTATCACAGAGCAGGTGCATTTATACAGAGACTTGATTACACACAGGTGGATTCTATTTATCACCATCAGTCATTTTAGGACAACATTGGATCATTCAGAGATCCTCGCTGAACTTCTGGAGTGAGTTTGCTGCACTGAAAGTAAAGGGGCCGAATAATTTTGCACGCACCACTTTTCAGTTTTTTATTTGCTAAAAAAGTTTTAAAATATCCAATAGATTTCGTTCCACTTCACAATTGTGTCCCACTTGTTGGTGATTTCTTCACAAAAAATTAAAATTTTATATCTTTGTTTGAAGCCTGAAATGTGGCAACAGTTTGAAAAATTCAAGGGGGCCGAATACTTTCGCAAGGCACTGTACATCTGGGGAGGAGGGTATTATTGATATACATGGGGGAGGGGGTATTATGGATATTTTGGGGGGAGGGGGTATTATGGATATACATGAGGGGAGGGGGTATTATGGATACACATGGGGGGAGGGGGGTATTATGGATATACTTTGGGGGAGAGGGGTATTATGGATATACATTGGGGGGAGGGTATTATGGATATACATTGGGAGGGGGGTATTATGGATATACATTGGGGGGAGGGTATTATGGATATACATTGGGGGGAGGGGGTATTATGGATATACATTGGGGGGAGGGGGTATTATGGATATACATTGGGGGAGGGGGGGGGTATTATGGATATACATGGGGGGAGGGGGTATTGTGGATATACATTGGGGGGAGGGGGTATTATGGATATACATTGGGGGGAGGGGGTATTATGGATATACATTGGGGGGAGGGGGTATTATGGATATACATCGGGGGAGGGGGTATTATGGATATACATCGGGGGAGGGGGGTATTATGGATATACATCGGGGGGAGGGGGGTATTATGGATATACATCGGGGGAGGGGGGTATTATGGATATACATTGGGGGGAGGGGGTATTATGGATATACATCGGGGGAGGGGGGTATTATGGATATACATTGGGGGGAGGGGGTATTATTGATATACATGGGGGGAGGGGGGTATTATGGATAAACATGGGGAGGGGGTATTATGGATATACATTGGGGGGAGGGGGGTATTATGGATATACATTGGGGGGAGGGGGTATATATGGATATACATGGGGGAGGGGGTATTATGGATATACATCGGGGGGAGGGGGGGGTATTATGGATATACATGGGGGAGGGGGGTATTATGGATATACATTGGGGGAGGGGGTATTATGGATATGTCAATTGGGGGGTTGATGGGTTGTTGTTTGGGGTGGGTATGGGGAACTTATGTTGCATATTGGGGGGGGGTAGTAGGTGTGGATTGTGAGGAGGGTTTTATGGGATATGGTTTAGTGGTGAGGGGGTATGTGTGGTAGGTTGTTGGAGGGTAGTTTGTTTGTTGGGGGTATGGGTATGTGGTGGGTGGGATGGTGGGGTTGGTAGTTGGGAGGTGGGGGGGTATTAGATGGGGGGGGTGTGGTTTGGGGGTGGTGGGGTGTGTGGTGTAGGGGGTTGGGTATGTGGGTTTTTAGTGGGGGTGGTTGTGGGTGTTTGGTGGTTTTGTTTGGGTGGTGGTGGTGTGTTTGGGGTTGGGGGGTTATTATGGAGGGGTTGTTGTATTGTGGGGTGTTGTATTTGTGGTGGGGGGGGTATTGGTTAATGGTTGGTGGGTGTTAGAGGGTTAGGTTTTTTGTTTGTGGTTGGGTTGGGTGGGGGGTGTAGGGGGTGTGGGGGGGTTGGGTTAGTATGGGGGGTGGGTTGGGGTGTTTTGGGGGTTGGGTTGGTGTGTAGGGTTGTTTGTTGAGGGGGTGGGGAGTGTGGGTGGGTGGGGTGGGGGGGGTTGGGGGGGTGGGTATTTGTGGGTTGGTTGGGTGGTTAGGGGGGGGGGGGGTGTAGGTTGGTGGGGGGGGGTGTGGGTGGGTTTGGTTTGGGGGTTGGGGGGGGTTATGGGTGGTGTGTGGTGGGGGTTTGGGGGGTTTGGGTGGGGGTGTGGGGTGGTGGTGGGTTTGGGGTGGTGGTGAGGGGGGGGTTTTAGGGTTTTTTTTGTGTTGGGTGTGGGGGTGGTGGTGGGTGTGTGGTGGGGTGGGGGGTGGGGTTTTAGGTGTGGGTGGGGTTTGTGTTTTTTTTTGGGTTGGGTTTAGGGTTGGTGGGTGGGGGGGTATTGGTTGGGGTTGGGGGGTAGGTAGTGTATGGTGGGGTTGTTTTGGGTGGTTTGTTTTGTTTTGGTTGGTGGGTTGTGGGTGTGTTGGGGTTTGGGAGGGGTGTGTGGTGGGGTGTGGTGTTGGTGGGGAGTGCGTTGATCTTGTGGTGGTTTGGGTTTGTTGGGGGGGTGGTTGGTTGGTGGTGGGGTGGTGTGTTAGTTGGGTTTGTTTTTTGGTGGTTATGGCAGGTGGGTTTTTAGGTAATGGTGGGGAAGGTTGGGGTGTGGTGGGGGTGGGTTTTTTGTGGTGGGTGGGGTGGGGGGTGGGGTTGGTTGGGGTTTTGTGGGGTTGTTTTGTGGGTGTCGTTGGTGGTTTTTTTTTAGGGTGGGTTAGTGGGTGGGGTGGGTTTTTGTGGTGGTGTTTTGTTTAGTTTGGTTAAGGCGGGGGTTGTGTTGTGTTTTTTTTTTTTGTATTTAAAAAAATGGGAGTTTTGGTTGGTATTGGGGTGGGGGTGTTTTATTTTTTGGTTTTTTGGGGTGGGTTGGGTTGGTTTTGGTGGTGTTTGGTTGGGGTGTTGTATTTGTTTGGTTTTAGGTGTGGAGGGGGGGTGGATAGGTATTAAGTGGTTGGTAGTAATTGTTAGGTTGGATATATAGGGTGTTATGGTTTGTGGTGTGTGTGTTTGGGTATAGGGGTGGGATTAGTTATGGTGTGGTGCGGTGTGGTTTGGCTTGTTGGGGTGATTATTGGGTGTAGTGGTTAGGAGTGGGGTTGGTGTAGGTAGTTGTTGGGGGTGGTGTTGGGTTGTGGTATCCCCCCCCCCCCCCCGGGTGGTGGCTGGTGTTGTTAGGGGGTGGGGGGGTTGGGTGTTGTGGGGTGGGGGGTGAGGGGATGGTTATTGGTTAGGTTGGGGGTTTTTTTTTGTGTGTTGTTTGTGGGCTTGTAATTGGTGGGGGTTTGTGGGTTGTGGTGGTTTGGTATTAGGGGTATGTATTGTGATTGGGGGATGGTGTTTATAGGTGTTTGGTGTAGTTTTGAGTGTGTTCGTGTGTGTAGGTATTGGGGTGGGGGTGTGGTGGTTGGGTAGCGGTTGGGGGTATGGTATTAGGGATGGTTTGTTGTGTATGGTACGTGGGTTAGGTGGTATCTTGGTGGGGGGGGGTGGTAGTGTTGTGTGTATGTTTGTGGGTGTGTATTTTTTTATTTTGTATGGGTTGTTGTATTGTTGTGTGGTTAGCGGTGTGTTTTGGTTAGTAGTATTATTTGGGTAGTGGGGAGGGTGGTTGTAGTGTAGTAGGTTTAGGTTATTCGTAGTGGGTATGTGTATTGGTGTGGGGTATTTGGTGTTGGGTGGTGTATGTTTGTTGGGTGTATTATAGGTGGTGTGTGTTTTTTTTTTGGGTTTTGGTTGTCGTCATTGTCTCGTGTTTTGCGCCCGCGCCACCGGTGGTATTGTAGGGTGTAGTTTGGTAGGGGGATGGTGGGGGGTAGGTCGGTAGTAGTTATTAGGTATGTGGTTGGTGGGTATTTGTTGGTGGGGGGTTAGGGGTAGTATTTAGGGTATGTGTTTTGTGGTTAGGGGTTTGGTAGGTTAGGTGTATTAGTTGTGGGGGGTGGGTTGGGGGTTTGGTGGGGTATGTTAGGTGGGGGGGGTGTTGGTAGGTACGGGTTGTGGGTATTGTTTTATGGGGTGGTGGTGGGGGGGTGGGGGTGGTACATGGGGGGTGGTGGGTGGGGTATTATGGAGTTATTGGGGGGTTTGGTTGGTGGTAGGTGGGTGGGGGTGTAGTAGGTATTGTGGGCGTTGGTGGTGGGGGGTGGGTGCGGTTTATTCGGTGTGGGTGGTATTTGGTGGGTAGGGTTTAGGGTATTATGGATATACATCGGGGGAGGGGGTATTATGGATATACATTGGGGGGGGGTATTATGGATATACATGGGGGGAGGGGGGTATTATGGATATAAATGGGGGAGGGGGGTATTATGGATATATGGGGGGAGGGGGTATTATGGATATACATGGGGGGAGGGGGGGTATTATGGATATACATGGGGGGGGGGGGTATATTATGGATATACATGGGGGGAGGGGGGTATTATGGATATACATGGGGAGGGGGGTATTATGGATATACATGGGGGGAGGGGGTATTATGGATATACATTGGGGGAGGGGGGTATTATGGATATACATGGGGGGACGGGGGTATTATGGATATACATGGGGGAGGGGGTATTATGGATATACATTGGGGAGGGGGGTATTATGGATATACATTGGGGGGAGGGGGTATTATGGATATACATGGGGGAGGGGGTATTATGGATAAACATGGGGGAGGGGGGTATTATGGATATACATGGGGGGAGGGGGTATTATGGATAAACATGGGGGGAGGGGGGTATTATGGATATACATTGGGGGGAGGGGGGTATTATGGATAAACATGGGGGGAGGGGGGGTATTATGGATATACATTGGGGGAGGGGGGTATTATGGATATTACATGGGGGGAGGGGGGTATTATGGATAAACATGGGGGGAGGGGGGTATTATGGACTATACATCGGGGGGGAGGGGGGGAGGGGGCTATTATGGATATACATGGGGGGAGGGGGTTATTATGGATAAACATGGGGGGAGGGGGTATTATGGATAACATGGGGGGAGGGGGGGTATTATGGATATACATTGGGGGAGGGGGGTATTATGGGGGGGGGAGGGGGGTATTATGGATATACATCGGGGGGGTGGGGGGGGGTTATGGATATACATGGGGGGAGGGGGGATTATGGATTGGGGGAGGGGGGTATTATGGATAAACATGGGGGAGGGGGGGTATTATGGATATACATCGGGGAGGGGGTATTATGGATATACATGGGGGGGGGGGTATTATGGATATACATGGGGAGGGGTTATTATGGATATACATCGGGGAGGGGGGTATTATGGATAAACATGGGGGGTGGGGGGGGTATTATGGATATACATGGGGGGAGGGGTATTATGGATAAACATGGGGGGAGGGGGGTATTATGGATATACATGGGGGGAGGGGGGTATTATGGATATACATTGGGGGGAGGGGGGTATTATGGATATACATGGGGGGAGGGGGGTATTATGGATATACATGGGGGGAGGGGGGTATTATGGATATACATTGGGGAGGGGGGTATTATGGATATACATGGGTGGAGGGGGGTATTATGGATATACATTGGGGGAGGGGGGTATTATGGATAAACATGGGGGGAGGGGGGTATTATGGATAAACATGGGGGGAGGGGGGTATTATGGATATACATGGGGGAGGGGGGTATTATGGATATACATTGGGGGAGGGGGGTATTATGGATAAACATGGGGGGAGGGGGGTATTATGGATATACATGGGGGAGGAGGGTATTATGGATATACATCGGGGGAGGGGGTATTACAGCCTCATGCACACGGGGGGGTTACATAAACTCTCCTGGAATAAGTGTTTTGGCAAAAAAAGCCCAACACTCGTAGTGTCTAACCCTTTTACAAGCGTTTACAGGCATCAAGTGTTTGGGTGTTCATTTCATTGGATAGAATAATAATTTATTCTGGCCATCGAAATTAATTGACACTCAAGCACTCGGCCTCTAAACTCTCCTGCCAGTGGACACAGCTAAAAGTGTGTGTGTGTGTGTGTGTGTGTGTCTGTGTCTGTGTGTGTGTATGGACGGTAGACATGTGCGATTCGTTTCGTACGAATTCGTAATTCGTACGAATTTTTCAAAATTCGTACGAATTTACGAATCTGTAGTACGAATTTTTTTTTTTACGAATTCCGTACGGAATACGAAATTCCGTTTACGAATTTCGTTGCCGAATGATTCGAATGAATTCGAATGAATTCGAATGGATTCGAATGGATTCGAATGAATTCGAATGACAAAGTGTCATTTTTGCAGGAAAAAATTCCGTTTACGAATTTCAGCTCCAAATTATTCGAATCCAACTACCAATATCAAATTTCAACTAATTCAAACGAAATTATTATAGCAGATATAATGAATGAATTCGAATGCATTCGAATGAATTCGAATGACAAAGTGTCATTTTGCAGAAAAAAAAGCTATTTAAAAAACAGTCATTCATTGATATAAAAAAAAAAAAAAGCGTAGGGGTCCCCCAAATTCAATAAACAGGCCCTTCAGGTCTGGTATGGATATTAAGGGGGACCCCAGCCAAAAAAAAAAAAAAAAAATGGCGTGGGGTCCCCCCAAATATCCATACCAGACCTTCAGGTCTGGGATGGATTTTAAGGGGGAACCCGGCCAAAAAAAAAAAAAATGGCGTGGGGGTCCCCCTCAAAATCCATACCAGACCCTTTATCCGAGCACGCAACCTGGCAGGCCGCAGGAAAGGAGGGGGGGACGAGAGCGGCCCCCCTCCCGCCTGAACCGTACCAGGCCACACGCCCTCAACATTGGGAGGGTGCTTTGGGGTCCCCCCAAAGCACCTTGTCCCATGTTGATGAGGACAAGGGCCTCATCCCCACAACCCTGGCCGGTGGTTGTGGGGGTCTGCGGGGGGGGGCTTATCGGAATCTGGAAGCCCCCTTTAACAAGGGGACCCCCAGGATCCCGCCCCCCCCCCTGTGTGAATTGGTAAGGGGGTACAAAAGTACCCCTACCCATTTCACCAAAAAAGTGGCAAAAATGGTAAAAATTACAGGAGACGGTCTTTGACAATTCCTTTATTAAAATCTTCTTTCTTCTTTCTTCTGCTCTTCCTTTCTTCATCTTCTCCTTCCGGCATCTTCTTCCATCGTCTTCTTCCTTCGATTCGCTTCTTCTTCCTCCGGTCTTCTCGTCCTTCTCGTCCGGCGTCGTCCTTCTCGTCCGGCATCGTCGTCTCTTCTCGCAGGCCGCTCCTCGCAATGGGAGGCTCCCGCTCTGTGAGGCTCCGCTCCGGGTGACAGGTCTTTTATAACGAAGGCACCTGGTGCCCCCGCCCCCTCTGACGCACGGGGACGTCATGTGGAATTCCCTATGGCTTTCCCCATGACGTCAGTGGGGGGGGCGGGGTCACCAGGTGCCTTCGTTATACAAGACCTGTCACCCGGAGCGGAGCCTCACAGAGCGGGAGCCTCCCATTTGCGAGGAGCGGCCTGCGAGAAGAGACGACGATGCCGGACGAGAAGGACGACGCCGGACGAGAAGGACGAGAAGACCGGAGGAAGAAGAAGCGAATCGAAGGAAGAAGAAGATGGAAGAAGATGACGGAAGGAGAAGATGAAGAAGGAAGAGCAGAAGAAAGAAGAAAGAAGATTTTAATAAAGGAATTGTCAAAAGACCGTCTCCTGTCATTTTTACCATTTTTGCCACTTTTTTGGTGAAATGGTAGGGGTACTTGTTGTACCCCCTTACCATTTCACACAGGGGGGGGGCCGGGATCTGGGGGGTCCCCTTGTTAAAGGGGGCTTCCAGATTCGATAAGCCCCCGCCCGCAGACCCCCACAACCACGGGCACGGTTGTGGGGATGAGGCCCTTGTCCTCATCTACATGGGGACAAGGTGCTTTGGGGGGGGACCCAAAGCACCCTCCCAATGTTGAGGGCATGTGGCCTGGTACGGTTCAGGCGAGAGGGGGGGCCGCTCTCGTCCCCCCCTCCTTTCCTGCGGCCTGCCAGGTTGCGTGCTCGGATAAAGGGTCTGGTATGGATTTTATGGGGGACCCCACGCCATTTTTTTTTTGGCTAGGGTTCCCTTAAAATCCATCCCAGACCTCTAGGGTCTGGTATGGATTTTGAGGGGGACCCTACGCCATTTTTTTTTTTGGCTGGGGTCCCCCTTAATATCCGTCCCAGACCTGAAGGGCCTGGTTATTGAATTTGGGGGGACCCCTACGCTTTTTTTATCAATGACTTCAATGAATGACAGTTCTCTGTATTACGGATCCAACAATTCATTTGCCGGCAAATAGCTGCGAGTGATTTTAAATAGTTTTTTTTTCCTGCAAAAATGACACTGTGCAGGAACATTTCTCTATATTAGATATACTGAATCTCGAAGCATTCGAAGCATTCGTTATATCCGCTATTATAATTTCTTTCATGTTAGTTGAAATTACATATTTGTTAGTTACAATACAACATTCGAATTGTTCTCTGTATTACGGGAATCGGCAATTAGCCGCGAGTGATTTTAAATGTCTTTTTTTCCTGCAAAAATGACACATTGTACAGAGAGAGTTCTAAACACGGGAAACCTGCCCCCCTTCATAGGCATACTATAGAGTATATAGTATATAGAAGGGGGCAGGTTTCCCGTGTTTAGAACTCTCTCTGTACAATGTGTCATTTTTGCAGGAAAAAAAGACATTTAAAATCACTCGCGGCTAATTGCCGATTCCAGTAATACAGAGAACAATTCGAATGTTGTATTGTAACTAACAAATATGTAATTTCAACTAACATGAAAGAAATTTTAATAGCGGATATAACGAATGCTTCGAATGATTCGAGATTCAGTATATCTAATATAGAGAACTGTTCCTGCAGTGTCATTTTTGCAGGAAAAAAAAAACTATTTAAAATCACTCGCAGCTATTTGCCGGCAAATGAATTGTTGGATCCGTAATACAGAGAACAGTCATTCATTGAAGTCATTGATAAAAAAAAGCGTAGGGGTCCCCCCAAATTCAATAACCAGGCCTTCAGGTCTGGGATGGATATTAAGGGGGACCCCAGCCAAAAAAAAAAAAAAATGGCGTAGGGTCCCCCTCAAAATCCATACCAGACCCTTGAGGTCTGGGATGGATTTTAAGGGGAAACCCTAGCCAAAAAAAAAATGGCGTGGGGTCCCCCATAAAATCCATACCAGACCCTTTATCCGAGCACGCAACCTGGCAGGCCCGCAGGAAAGGAGGGGGGGACGAGAGCGGCCCCCCCTCCCGCCTGAACCGTACCAGGCCACACGCCCTCAACATTGGGAGGGTGCTTTGGGGGGTCCCCCCCCCCCGCCAAAGC
Source organism: Lithobates sylvaticus (assembly GCA_028564925.1). Classification (NCBI taxonomy): domain Eukaryota; kingdom Metazoa; phylum Chordata; class Amphibia; order Anura; family Ranidae; genus Lithobates; species Lithobates sylvaticus. The sequence continues at coordinate 217,189,614 of CM053033.1, forward strand.
ACCTTGTCCCCATGTTTGATGAGGACAAGGGCCTCATCCCCACAAACCCTGGCCGGTGGTTGTGGGGGTCTGCGGGGCGGGGGGCTTATCGGAATCTGGAAGCCCCCTTTAACAAGGGGACCCCCAGATCCCGGCCCCCCCCCTGTGTGAAATGGTAAGGGGGTACAAAAGTACCCCTACCATTTCACCAAAAAAAAAGTGGCAAAAAAATGGTAAAAATGACAGGAGACAGTCTTTTGACAATTCCTTTATTAAAATCTTCTTTCTTCTTTCTTCTGGTCTTCCTTTCTTCATCTTCTCCTTCCGGCATCTTCTTCCATCGTCTTCTTCCTTCGATTCGCTTCTTCTTCCTCCGGTCTTCTCGTCCTTCTCGTCCGGCGTCGTCCTTCTCGTCCGGCATCGTCGTCTCTTCTCGCAGGCCGCTCCTCGCAAGGGGAGGCTCCCGCTCTGTGAGGCTCCGCTCCGGGTGACAGGTCTTTTATAACGAAGGCACCTGGTGACCCGCCCCCTCTGACGTCATGGGGAAAGCCATAGGGAATTCCACATGACGTCCCAGTGCGTCAGAGGGGGCGGGGTCACCAGGTGCCTTCGTTATAAAAGACCTGTCACCCGGAGCGGAGCCTCACAGAGCGGGAGCCTCCCATTGCGAGGAGCGGCCTGCGAGAAGAGACGACGATGCCGGACGAGAAGGACGACGCCGGACGAGAAGGACGAGAAGACCGGAGGAAGAAGAAGCGAATCGAAAGGAAGAAGACGATGGAAGAAGATGCCGGAAGGAGAAGATGAAGAAAGGAAGAGCAGAAGAAAGAAGAAAGAAGAATTTTAATAAAGGAATTGTCAAAGACCGTCTCCTGTCATTTTTACCATTTTTGCCACTTTTTGGTGAAATGGTAGGGGTACTTTTAGTACCCCCTTACCATTTCACACAGGGGGGGGGGTGGACCGGGATCTGGGGGTCCCCTTGTTAAAGGGGGCTTCCAGATTCCGATAAGCCCCCCGCCCGCAGACCCCCCCCACAACCACCGGCCAGGGTTGTGGGGATGAGGCCCTTGTCCTCATCAACATGGGGACAAGGTGCTTTGGGGGGGTGACCCCAAAGCACCCTCCCCCCAATGTTGAGGGCGTGTGGCCTGGTACGGTTCAGGCGGGAGGGGGGGCCGCTCTCGTCCCCCCCTCCTTTTCCTGCGGCCTGCCAGGTTGCGTGCTCGGATAATGGGTCTGGTATGGATTTTGAGGGGGACCCCACGCCCTTTTTTTTTTTTTTTTGGCCGGGGTTCCCCTTAAAATCCATCCCAGACCTGAAGGGTCTGGTATGGATATTTGGGGGAACCCCACGCCATTTTTTTTTTTTTTTTTTGGCTGGGGTCCCACTTAATATCCATACCAGACCTGAAGGGCCTGGTTATTGCATTTGGGGGGACCCCTACGCTTTTTTTTTTTCTGCAAAAATGACACTTTGTCATTCGAAGTCATTCGAATTCATTCGAATTCATTCGTTATATCTGCTATAATAATTTCGTTCAAATTAGTTGAAATTCGATATTGGTAGTTGGATTTACTAACGATTCGTAACTATTCATAACGATTCGTAACGATTCGTAACTATTTATAACGATTCGTAACGATTCGTAACTTGAAATTGAAATTCGATATTTTGTAGTTGGATTCGAATTGTTCTCTGTGTTATGAGAACCAACAATGCATTAGCCGCGTTAACGATTCGTAACGATTCGTAACTTTACTAACGATTCGTAAAAAAAATTACGATTCGTCCGAATTTCGTATTTCGTACGAATTCGAACGGAATTTCGTACACGAATTACGAATTACGAATTTTTTTATATACGAAACGGGACGAAACGAAACGAATTTTTTGACAGTTCCCATGTCTAATGGACGGACACATAGGAGAACATGGAGGGGAATTAATAGGCAGGAAAAAAACACCAGACACCCCTCAGAGCCGCTCTATAAACACTCAGTGTACACCGGTGTTTCTCAACCTTTTTACCTTCGAGGAACCTCCTAAAATAATGTTCACAGGAACATTGGTATGATCAGCGAGCTGTTGATAACAAACTTATTTGTAGAGATAGCATTAAACAAAGAATAAATATTAAAACGTACCTATTTAATGTGAAACTTGTGCAGTTTTTTTCCTGCAGAGCTGATCCAATTAACCACTTCCCGACCGGCGCACGACGATGTACGTCGGCAGAATGGCATTGCCAGGCATAAGGGTATACAGGTACGTCCCTTTAAGAATGCCGCCGAACCATTGTGTGCGCGGCACGCGCCGGTCGGTTCCCACGTGAGTCCGGTCGCGGGTCCCGCGGACTCGATCGCAGCGGGGATACCCGCGATCGTCTCACGGGGAGGCAGCATCTCCCCGTTCTGCCTAGCAACAGGTGACACTGATGTCTGCTCCCTGTTATTGGAGCAGAGATCAGTGTTCACTAACACACAGCCACGCCCCCACAGTTAGTAACACACCCCTAGGACATATTTAACCCCTACACTGCCACCCCCTGGTTAACCCTTCACTGCCAGTGTCATTTACACAGGAATCTGTGCATTTGTATAGCAATGATTGCTGTATAAATGCCAATGGTCCCAAAAATGTGTCAAAAATGTCCGATGTGTCGCCATAATGTCACAGTCACAATAAAAATTGCTGATTGCTGCCATTACTAGTAAAAATAAATATTAATAAAAATGCTATAAAACGATCCCCCTTGTAAACGCTATAACTTTTGCGCAAACCAATCAATAATGGCTTATTGAGATTTTTTGGTAAAAAAAATAAAATAAAATATGTATAAGAATACGTATCGGCCTAAACTGAGGAAAAAAATGTTTTTTTTATATATTTTTGGGGATATTTATATAGCAAAAAGTAAAGAATAATGATTTTTTTTTTCAAAATTGTCGCTTTTTTTGTTTATTGCGCAAAAAATAAAAACCGCAAAGGTGATCAAATACCACCAAAAGAAAGTTCTATTTGTGGGGAAAAAAATGGACGTCAATTTTGTTTGGGAGCCACATTGCACGACCGCGCAATTGTCAGTTAAAGCGACGCAGTGCCGAATCGCAAAAAAAAGTGGTCTGGTCTTAAGCCAGCAAAATGGTTCGGTCTGAGAGGGGTTAAGGGGACATTACATGAGGCAGAGCACATTAAATAGGACAGGGCATGACAGGGCACATTACATGGGGTAAAGGGCATGACAGGGCACATTACATGGGGTAAAGGGCATGACAGGGCCCATTACATGGGGTAAAGGACATGACAGGGGACCTTACATGGTACAGACAGTTGGGCACATTGTGGGGGGACACAGCTGGACACACTTCAGTACCGGCTTTCTTCTTCTGGCTTTAGAACTCATTTCATATCTCCTCCAGTGGTGCGCTGCCTCCCCCCCCCCCCCCCCCCGGCCCCTCCTATCCTGTCCATCCCAGATGATGTCACATACAACCATTTAGGAAGGACAGGAGGGGACGACGGGGAACAGCCCGCTACAGCCAATAGGATGCCAGCTGCTATCTCTGCCTTTTGTCTGCGTTATCCTTATGTCAGATCGCTGCGGAACCCCTGGGGACCTGGTTCTGCGTAACCTTGGTTGAGAACCACTGGTGTACACTGTGTAAGCTCCGGGCTAGTCCGGGTTGCTTGGGCTTTGCCACTCGAGCCCTAAGCACTGCAATGTACGGGGAAGGAGTGAGAGTTCCATTCACATCTCAAAGTTTTGTAGCTCAAAGCTCCAAAATGCTGGAGGAGAAAAAATCAATTATTCTCTATGAAGACGTTTCACATCTCCACTCCAAGTCATCTGAAGCTCAAAAAGGTTCTAGAGCTTTCCCATGGAAATGCACCATTTGTTCTTTTGTATGCACATTCACATGTTTTTGCATGATTTTCAGCTCAAATGAAAACATTTATAAAAAAATAGTAATATATGAATAAATAACTGTAAAAAAAAAAATACACAAATAACTAAAAAATCATCATAAATAATAAATAAAATAAAATGAATAATATGTAATAATACATAAATAATAATGAACCCCTAACCTTAAAAAAATAAATTATTTATTATTACCCAAACAAAAATCAAAAAGATTATTAACACCCAAACCAGAACAAAAAAAAATATTATTATTCCCAAAAACCCAGACAAAAAAAAATTATTAATATTCCCCAAACCCGAACAAAAAAAAAAAAATATTATTATTATTATTCCTCAAACCCGAACAAAAAAAATATTATTAATAATAGTAATTTATTTATTTTTGTTGGGGTTAGTTATTTTATAATATTTTTTTTTTTAAGGGTTAGGTGTTAAGGTTAGGAGTTAATTATTTATTTATTATTACATAGTATTCATTTATTGTATTATTTTATTTGTGTTTTTATTTTACATTTATGTATTCATTTTGTTAGTAATAATAGTACACCCTAACAAAGATGGGTAAGCCACAGTGTCCATGTCAGGGCTCCTCTGTACACTGCAGTCCTACCTCTATCATTTTTGTATAGGAACTTCAATCTCTCTCTGATTTTTATTTTTTATCTGTCTATGTACGCTGTAGACGGTGGAGAGCACACACAGGGCCTGGTATGGGTGGCAGAGGACACTTCATGGCATCATATAGACACCCAATACTCCGCTGTGTAGATGAGGAGTTTGGTCCTCTGTGCCCGGGCTCTGATGATGTAGAGTTGTTACCCGTCTCATTTTCCAGTTTATTTCCCCCCTCTGGATTGGTTGGGTGTTGCCTCCTGTCTCTCCATATGGGAATGTGAGGAATATATACCGATCACCGGCTGCCAATTATCTTCTCATTCGTCACAAGAGCTTTCTATCTCCCGCTGGTTGTGGGATGAGCTCTATTTGGTATTTTCGGTCCTCTTTGGCTCCCATGTCCCCCCCAGGACTGTGCAAGCAGGCCATGGGATATTTGTTTTACTTCATAAGTGCAATACTAACCCAACTGTCCAGAAAAAGCAAAATCTTCCGCGAAACGCGTTGACATTCTAGATTTGGAGAAGTAATTTGGCACCAGTATAAAGATAATGATTATTAATGGTGTCGTCCTCCCATTCCATTGTTTATAATTCTTGCAATATACGGCCCCTTTATTGGGGGGTTATGTTTTTATAAATGTGACGTTCTTTTATTGATTGTAATAAACATTATTCTCTTGCATACATCACCTCTGCCTCATATTGTGTCTGTAAAGTCCGCACAATGTTTTTGTTATATCTTTTATCTGTCAGGAAAACTAGTAAGAAGTGATTCATGGTGATAGCAGAGAAGGAAGATGACGGGCAGAAATGATACTTAATGCTCTGGAGTGAGACAAGTACACACTATAGAGGGATATGCTTTGTTCAGATTTCATGTCTGAGGTTTACAACCACATTTTAAGCATTTTCAGCAACTGATTTATTTACTTGCTGAGTATGCAGCTTATTTATACTTTAATCCTTGCCAATATAAGGTGGTGCCATGACCTCTGCCCCAGGTTTCATGTGTCAGGGTGGCTCCTTTCTCTTGCAAAAATTAAATCTCAGGAGCAAATACCTTTTCCCAGCTCTGTAATGTGCACACTCAGGTGACATGAGCATTGTATATACAGAGTATACTATGGGGGAGGGGAGACAGCACCTGGTGATTACATATTGTAGGGGAACACTTACAGATAAAGAGGTAGGTAACCCTGTGAGTGCGCAGTGCTTTCAATCAATCTTCCCTGTAGGTACATTGAATATCTCCTAAACGTTCCCCCTTTAGGAGATATTCAAAATGGCCGATGACATCGTCTACACATGTGCAGTGACACTCTGCATTCAGTTTGCTGCGGAATGTAGAGCCCCACACGCATGCACAGGAGTGATGTCATCACAGCCCAGACATTCAATGACCGGAGCCCCCAAACCCGGAAGGAAGACTGGATGAAGATGGAAGCCTCTGCAGTGGTGACAGCGCGCCACTAGAGGGCGTCATTTATAAGGTAAGTTTGTGGTGCGTACCAGAGCATTATGACAGAAAACCTGAAGGGGGACAGATTTTTTTTGTTGTTCAAGTTCACAAACGCTATAAGAATCCCATTTGTGGTGATCATCATGTCTGCATCCTGATTTATAATACTTGTGAATATTCATATTGTATAATATCTCTTATCTGAAGACTGTGGGGGGTTTATAAATACAAAAAAGAAACAGCGCTAGCAAATAGTATCAAAGATATTAAATAGTCCTCAAGCATATTAGTGTATATAACAAAAAAATATATATAGGACCTGCAGCAAAAAAATATAACTTTCTCTATAAATTTGCCCACCGGATGCATGTGAATAATAACATAAATATTAATATCCAATTTAAACAGTGATAAGTGAAAAATAGTCCAGCAAAGAAAACAATATATTTTGCAATTAAAAGTCCCCTTCTAGGGCTGAACTCACCAAGGCAGAGCAAATGTAGCAAATATTGTATCAAACAAATATGCTGACATGGGGTCCAGGGTGCACAAGATGTAGGCACAGCTGATGTCTAGACTTTATCCACAGAACCCAAAAGAAAAAACTTTCCACTGATGTTAGCTCCAGGGACCATGAAGGTTTGCCTCAAAGAAATAGAAAAAACTGGATGGTGAAGTACTGTGGTGCAAAGAAATAAGATGCGCACTAGGCGCTACTTACAGGATAGACACAGAAAGGCAAGCTTATCAGAAAACACTTCCGCGATCGCCGCTGGATAAGCGTGCGTTTCACGGAGGCAGGAAATGACGTCAGTAATAGCGTTGGCCGGAAATTACGTCGACGCGTTTCGCCCCTCCTCCAGGGCGTCATCAAAGGACATGATCTCCGGCCGACATGGGAGATATTTAAACTGGTTGTAATTGTTAAACTCCTCCTAAAGGGGAGGAGCAAAAAGACGCCAATCATTTTAATGACAGGAAGCGTTCAAAGCATAACCTACATAGTCATCATATAAGTTTGCCTCAAATAAAACTTTATTTAGCAAATGTGCATGGGACAAAACATCCGTCCATAATGCACAATAGAGATAACAGATAAAATATAAAAATTTACATATAAAATTACATATATATAAGAAAATATATGCATATATAAAAAAACAATATAATGAATATGGAACTTGAAATAATGATGGAATATGTACAATAGAAAATGTAATCATGACTGGAATAAAATAAAAAAATAAAAAATAGAAATAAAATGGAAAAATAAATAACGAATAAATAGATAGAAATAGAAATGAATATAAAAATAAAATTAAATATAAAAATAAAAATAAAATAAAAATAATAAAATAAAAAAATAAAAATATAATAGAAATGAAATATATAGAAAAATATAATAAAATAAAAGAAAAAAATATATTCCAGAAATGACACAAATTACTACCAATTAGAAAGAAAACAATTCAAATCAAGGTCAATATTGATACCTAATTGACTCATTGTGGACAATCTATGGATCCATTGTGTTTCGTTCTGCGAGATTGAACGTTTAAGATTGGAACCTCTCCAATGCTCTTCCACTATCAATTCTGCAGAAAGTCAAAACACTAGGATCTCGTTTATGATGTATTCTAAAATGATTAGAGAGGCTATGTTGCCTATATCCCTTCCTAATCCTATTTACATGCTCCCTTAACCTTACCCCTAGGGGTCTAGTGGTCCTCCCGACATATTGGAGCCCACATGGGCAGGACAAAAGGTAGGTTACATGCGTTGTGCCACAAGTGATACATTTTTTGATTTCATAAGATCTTCCTGTAACATAGGATTTAAACTGTGTGGTTTTACGTTTTCTGAACTTGGAGGTCCTACACATCATGCATCTCCCACAACTGAAAAAAACAGTCTGATTCAGAAAAGTAAACAACTTTTTGGGTGGATTTACAACATTGTGCGCCAATTGTAATCTTAAAGTGGGTGGTTTGGTATAAATAAATTTGGGTTTAATAGGCAACACTGATTTTAACTCCTTATCTTCCAGTAGGAGGGCCCAGTGTCTTTTTATGATTTTCTCAAATTCTCTGTACTGGCGATTGAAGCCAGTTAGGAAGGCTACCCCGAAGTCTTGTTGTTTTTTAGGTTTTCTCTTGAACAGTTCCGCTCTATCCAACTCTCCGATCTCGTCCCTAACCTGTTTTAGATTATTCAAATTGTATCCCTTGTCCTGAAAACGTTCAATGATCAACTTGGATTGTACATTGTAGTCTTCCTTTTTGTTGCAATTTCGCCTAACCCTGAGCATTTGGCTCTTGGGTATGCCACCCAGCCACCTAGGATGGTGGCAGCTGGTAAGCGGGATGTAACCATTTCTGTCTACATCCTTAAAAAAAGGTACGTGTAAACAATTTGTTGTCTTCTTTAAAAATTGTTAGATCCAAAAAATTTATTTCCTGGCAACTAAAAGTTTCTGAAAAAGATATGCCAAAGGGGTTATTGCCCATTTTTTCAAGGAATGTTCTAAAAGAATCCTGCGATCCTGCCCAGACGACAATAATGTCGTCTATATACCGTTTGTATAGCCTTAGTTCTGGAACATCCGTATTATAAATTGCATCTCTTTCCCAATAACTCATGAAGAGGTTTGCCACAGATGGGGCATACTTTGCACCCATCGCGACGCCCCTCTTCTGTCTATAGAATTCTTTTTCATGCCAGAAGAAATTATGGCTCATAGCCAAATCTAAAACCTGTAGAATAAATTCTCTCTGTTTAACAATTTTTAAAGAAGACAACAAATTGTTTACACGTACCTTTTTTTAAGGATGTAGACAGAAATGGTTACATCCCGCTTACCAGCTGCCACCATCCTAGGTGGTTGGGTGGCATACCCAAGAGCCAAATGCTCAGGGTTAGGCGAAATTGCAACAAAAAGGAAGACTACAATGTACAATCCAAGTTGATCATTGAACGTTTTCAGGACAAGTGATACAATTTGAATAATCTAAAACAGGTTAGGGACGAGATCAGAGAGTTGGATAGAGCGGAACTGTTCAAGAGAAAACCTAAAAAACAACAAGACTTCGGGGTAGCCTTCCTAACTGGCTTCAATCGCCAGTACAGAGAATTTGAGAAAATCATAAAAAGACACTGGGCCCTCCTACTGGAAGATAAGGAGTTAAAATCAGTGTTGCCTATTAAACCCAAATTTATTTATACCAAACCACCCACTTTAAGATTACAATTGGCGCACAATGTTGTAAATCCACCCAAAAAGTTGTTTTCTTTTCTGAATCAGACTGTTTTTTTCAGTTGTGGGAGATGCATGATGTGTAGGACCTCCAAGTTCAGAAAACGTAAAACCACACAGTTTAAATCCTATGTTACAGGAAGATCTTATGAAATCAAAAAATGTATCACTTGTGGCACAACGCATGTAACCTACCTTTTGTCCTGCCCATGTGGGCTCCAATATGTCGGGAGGACCACTAGACCCCTAGGGGTAAGGTTAAGGGAGCATGTAAATAGGATTAGGAAGGGATATAGGCAACATAGCCTCTCTAATCATTTTAGAATACATCATAAACGAGATCCTAGTGTTTTGACTTTCTGCAGAATTGATAGAGTGGAAGAGCATTGGAGAGGTTCCAATCTTAAACATTCAATCTCGCAGAACGAAACACAATGGATCCATAGATTGTCCACAATGAGTCAATTAGGTATCAATATTGACCTTGATTTGAATTGTTTTCTTTCTAATTGGTAGTAATTTGTGTCATTTCTGGAATATATTTTTTTCTTTTATTTTATTATATTTTTCTATATATTTCATTTCTATTATATTTTTATTTTTATATTTAATTTTATTTTTACATTTATATTCATTTCTATTTCTATCTATTTATTCGTTATTTATTTTAATTTTTAATTTTATTCCAGTCATGATTACATTTTCTATTGTACATATTCCATCATTATTTCAAGTTCCATATTCATTATATAGTTTTTTTATATATGCATATATTTTCTTTATATATATATTTATTTATATATATATATTTATATATATTATATATAGTCATTTTATATGTAAATTTTTATATTTTATCTGTTATCTCTATTGTGCATTATGGACGGATGTTTTGTCCCATGCACATTTGCTAAATAAAGTTTTATTTGAGGCAAACTTATATGATGACTATGTAGGTTATGCTTTGAACGCTTCCTGTCATTAAAATGATTGGCGTCTTTTTTTCTCCTCCCCTTTAGGAGGAGTCTAACAATTACAACCAGTTTAAATATCTCCCATGTCGGCCGGAGATCATGTCCTTTGATGACGCCCTGGAGGAGGGGCGAAACGCGTCGACGTAATTTCCGGCCAACGCTATTACTGACGTCATTTCCTGCCTCCGTGGAACGCACGCTTATCCAGCGGCGATCGCGGAAGTGTTTTCTGATAAGCTTGCCTTTCTGTGTCTATCCTGTAAGTAGCGCCTAGTGCGCATCTTATTTCTTTGCACCACAGTACTTCACCATCCAGTTTTCTCTATTTCTTTGAGGCAAACCTTCATGGTCCCTGGAGCTAACATCAGTGGAAAGTTTTTTCTTTTGGGTTCTGTGGATAAAGTCTAGACATCAGCTGTGCCTACATCTTGTGCACCCTGGACCCCATGTCAGCATATTTGTTTGATACAATATTTGCTACATTTGCTCTGCCTTGGTGAGTTCAGCCCTAGAAGGGGACTTTTAATTGCAAAATATATTGTTTTCTTTGCTGGACTATTTTTCACTTATCACTGTTTAAATTGGATATTTATATCTATGTTATTATTCACATGCATCCGGTGGGCAAATTTATAGAGAAAGTTATATTTTTTTGCTGCAGGTCCTATATATATTTTTTTGTTATATACACTAATATGCTTGAGGACTATTTAATATCTTTGATACTATTTGCTAGCGCTGTTTCTTCTTTGTATTTATATTTGTGAAAGTTTTAGCACTTTTTTCACAGCAGCTGCAATTTAATAATTTATTCATATTTGCACGTATTAATAGTTTTGCTCCAGCGCCAGTATTCATTGTCTTTATATGGGGGGTTTAGCCTTACTTAGGGGTCCATCCATACCTTGTGATCTGCAGCGGGTGTCAGTGCTGTGATAATGACACCCCAAATGCAGGTCACAAACGCAGTGCATTCGCCTGCATCAGATCACACGGTATAAAACTACTATGTGATCCGGCTGCAGTGCGTTTCCAGAAGTAGATCATGCACTGATTTGGTGTGATGTGGTGCAATTTGAGTCTATTGAAAAAGGAATCGACTCAAATTACACTGCACTGAATCGCATGTGAATTGCACAGGAATTTAGTGTGCATCCCTGTGCGATTCATAGGTGATTCCTGTGCGATTCATAGGTGATTCCTGTGCGATTCATAGGTGATTCCTGTGCGATTCATAGTTGATTCCTGTGTGATTTCATAGTGTGAACCCAGACTTGGCTAGAGTTTGCACTGTCTGTATAAATCATAATTGGTGGGATATCACTCACATTGAGTGTAAAGCCAAGTACACACTATCAGTTTTCTTGTTAAACCCAGCGGGTTAAATGAAAAAAAAACCTCAAGAGCTGAGGAGGAGATCCTGTACTAACAATCTAATGTTAGTACAGCTATCTTCCCCGCTGAGCTATTGTGTTTTGACAAAGTATCTTCTGTATCTTTTTTTGGAGCGTATTTCATGTGACAAAATGCCCAATTTTTGAAGTATCATTAAGAATAATGGTTCCCAGTCGCATGTTGCACATTTTTGTGCGATTTTACAGTGTAGCAGAATTGTAAGTCTCTGCCAGTAATTCAGATGTGAATGGGGCCCTATAATAGAGCTTCCCGGGCCCTGCCCCCTCCTTGTCCCCCCCCAGGTAATATGAATGGAAATTAGGAGTGAGTCAGATCTATGAAGAGAAGGTGGACAGACGGACAGCAGACATCTCAGAAATGACTTAATTAGATGTTCTTCAGCCCTGGTTCACATTCATGAGATTTGACATGCCAAATTGGCAGCTATTGCCCACAATGACACCCTCCGCATCAGTGCGACTCCACAGCGATTCCTAAAAGTAGTTTCTGTACTACTTTTGGTGATTTCAGGTGCGATTTCAATAGACATTTGTGCAGGAAACCGCTAGACATGTGCAATTCGTTTAGTTCCAAATTTAATTTTTTTTATGAATTTTGATAAATTCGTTAATTCCGAAATTTCTGAATTTTTCAATTTCCGAAATTACATTTTTTTTTTTATTTTGAATTTCTGGCTTTTCGGAATTCGTAAATTAAAAAAATTTAGAAAATCTTAAAAAAAAAAGAAAATCAGTAAAATTCGAAATAATAACTATTAAATTATAGGTATTGGAATTTCCTTTCAAATTTGGCTGTTTGTGAACATAACGAGTACGAATTTATCCGAAGTTACGAATTATCTGAAATAACGAATGCCGCATAAACAAATGGAACGTAACGATCTAATAATAATAAATAATAAAAAGGTGTTATTATTATTTTTGTTATTTATTATTAATTTGTTTCATTCCTTTTGTTTAGATGCGGCATTCGTTATTTCGGATAAATTCATACTCGTTACGGTCACAAACAGCCAAATTTGAAAGGAAATTCCTAATACCTATAATTTAATAGTTAGTTCGAATTTTACTGATTTTCTTTCTTTTTTTCAGGTTCGAATTTCTGAAAAAGCAAAAGAACGAATGAAATGAAAACATTTTTTGTCAGTGCACATGTCTAGAAATCGCAGAGATGTCTCTGAAATCATCGGACTGACATGTGGGAATGAAATCGCTGAACTCGCACCATTTCATTCCCGCAGCTCAGTGTGATCCTGAGATCAATCCTATGAATTACTAATCACAGTGAGGATCATTGGCCGGGATTATTAGGATCAATGCAGTTCTCATGGACCCCATTGAATGGAATTCTTATTATTGGAAATCGTCCTATTAGAACTATTAAGCTTATTAATCTGACAACTAACAGAACGATCGGGTGACAATCATCGCATGTCTATGGCTGGCTCTAGGCCGGGGTCACACCTATGTGTTCTTTAGACTCGCTACAGTCCATATAACATGGATTCCTATGGGACACCATCACATCTGTGCGTTTTTCAGCCGCTGCATTTTTGAAAAGGGTCAAGGACTTTTTTTAAATGAAAAATGGTGCATTTTTGGTTCAGTAGACTTAAATTGAGAAGCTACAGAAAAGCGTGTAGTGCGTTTTTTAATCTGCTCAACAAAAAAAAAAAGCATAAATGCAAAACGCAATAAAAAAAACTTTTACAAAACGCCTCAAACATGTGTGCAAAAATGCAAAACACACCACAAAAAGCACTGCAGAGATCAAAAGCAAACTGCATAGATGTGACCCGAGCCTAAGGCTTCAATATCTGATATTTACTATAAGAAATATGTCGGCATTTCTGATCTTTAGACTCACACAGTGCAGTGATCTGCGTTTTTCTGCATTGTAAAATTCCAGACACCACAATTGTTGCCTGTGAACCTCATTTACACTGTAATGCACCCCAGATCTGTGCTGCAGTGGGCTGTGATAAAATGCATATTTTATTGCATGTCGCTGTACAGGATCGCATGTCGCTGTACAGGATCGCATGTCTCTGTACGGGATCGCATGTCGCTGTACGGGATCGCATGTCGCTGTACGGGATCGCATGCCGCTGTACAGGATCGCATGTCGCTGTACGGGATCGCATGTCTCTACAGGATCGCATGTCTCTACAGTATCGCATGACGCTGTACAGAATCGCATGACGCTGTACAGAATCACATGACGCTGTACAGGATCGCATGTCTCTGTACAGGATCGCATGTCTCTGTACAGGATCGCATGTTGCTGTACAGGATCGCATCACAAGCTGCTGAACAGTGACATGAATGAAGTGTACATTTGTCAACTTCAAATAAAGTTCAGTGATGAAAAAAGGGAAGTTGTGTGATGCGTCGAATTGTGCACCGCCCTGCCCCCTACTGCACTCAGGATGGAGAGCTGTGGTTTCCCTCTCTGACTGCTGTCTGTTCTGTGCGATTTACTTTAGAAAATGCTGATTGCCTGGGTTTCATGCTGATCCAATGGTGCTCATATGATATAAATCACTGACCCAGAATAAGTTTGCAGATTAGAAGGTCTCACTTCACTTGCTGCATGCTTCTTCCAGGTCAGGGACTCAGAAAGCACTGAACCCAGTGACAGCCAGGCAGAGGGTATGCTCAGGAGGTCAGTAATGGCAGCCGCCATATTCCCCTCAGTTGAGGTTTCCATGAAGTCTGACCATTCGGATGAAGTGTCCTCCAATGTATGTTTTGCTCCTTCTACAATACAGATCTCCCTATGAATAGTGATGGATGTGATCTGGGATAACAGGTTCTGGTTCTAGTAAAACCCGTCAGCTGCACAGGACAGTTACTACATAAACAGATCCCAGCAGACAGGAATCCCAGTGACAGCAGACATTTCCTTTATATCAGTGATAGGGGAACAGCAGATCTCCAGCTGCAGTAGAACTACAAGTCCCAGCAGGCATTGTCATCTCCCTGGTGACTTTCTTCCCTCATTGAGTATGGGGCAGTGATGGGATTTGTAGTTCCCCAGCAGTTGGAGCTGTGCTGTGTGTGGAGGATCCTGTCACTGTACAGAGGTAAGTGGCCAGGAGATGAGCGTTACTCCGACTCCATGACTTGTGACATCATCAGATTAGACTGAGGATGAGAGATGACAGATATAGAAGATATCAGGGTAGTTGTGTTCTATAATCCAGCAGAGGATGGGAAGGATTTCCTGAGTACAGAACGGAGGAATATTTGTGATGAGGGATTGGCTTGTCTATGAAGGGGGATGGGAGGAATCCAGTGATAAAAATTTGGGGGCCGCCTTTGTGTCCAAACCTCTGATAGTTCATGATGACAGGGTATCTTTGTGGGGAGGGGGTGTATGAGATGATGGGGGGGGGGGGGGGGTGGTATGAGATGATGGGGGGGGGGATGGTTTGAGATGATGGGGGGGGTATGATGGGGGGGGATGGTATGAGATGATGGGGGGGGGGGATGGTATGAGATGATGGGGGGGGGGGGATGGTATGAGATGATGGGTGGGGGGGGGTGATGTTGGGGGGGTTATGGAGATGATGGGGGGGGGGGGTGTTATGAGATGAAGGGGGGGGGGGGGATATAGATTCTGGGGAGGGGGGGGTATGGTATGAGATGATGGGGGGGGGGGAGGTATGAGATGATGGGGGGGATGGTATGAGATGATGGGGGGGGGGGTAATGAGAGAGATGGGGGGGGGGGGATGGTATGAGATGATGGGGGGGGTGGTATGAGATGATGGGGGGGGTGGTATGAGATGATGGGGGGGGATGGTATGAGATGATGGGGGGGGGGATGGTATGAGATGATGGGGGGGGGGGGATGGTATGAGATGATGGGGGGGGGATGGTATGAGATGATGGGGGGGTGGGATGAGATGATGGGGGGGGGGGATGGTATGAGATGATGGGGGGGGGGGTATGGTGGGCGGGTGATGGGGGGGGGAGGTGGA